>VZRE01005519.1:269505-319892 GCA_013396775.1 Cephalopterus ornatus | reverse complement strand
TTTCAGAAAATTCTTATTATGTGACTGCACTTCTTTTTCTGTTTGTTTGTGGTTTTGGGTTTTTGTTTGTTTGTTTTTCTTTTTCTTTCAACATATAACAAGGTTACCTTCAGCTTACACACCAGTTAGGAAGAAAAGTAAAAAAGGAGTTGGTTCCTGTGTTCATTCAAGGAAGGACTGTGTGGTAAACTTTTAGCCAGTACATTTCTTTATCCTTATGATTCTGGGATCCTGAGGAAGAGGGTCCAGTGACAGCAATAATCTCCCAATCAGACTATAAAGTAGCAATGCAGCAGAATATCCATATAACCAAAGACACTTGAAGAACATGGGACTTTTGACAAATAGCTTAACAAATTTAAAGTTTTAATAAATTAGGGTCCTCCCTATAAATCATGCAGACCTAGCTGGTTTTCCACCTCCCCATTTCTGCATTGCCACTATGCAAAGATCCAGTCTTAATGCCGAAGTTTCTGTGAAAACAATGCTTTTTCAAGGAAGTACCTCAGAAACAGTTTGTAGGAGCGTCTCTGCAGCTGATAGCTGTCTAACGGTAGGAAACACCGAGTATATCAACCCAAAGTGGAATGCAAATCTGCTAACCAAGGAGACAAGAAGAGGATGAGCAGAAATAAAAGGTCCTTGGTTTCTGCTGATACTGACTGAAGACGCAATGACACAGGTCTATTCCATCTTAGATATTGAAGCTCTGGTCATTGACCGTAGCTTTCTACCTCTTCGTTTGTCTCTCTTCTCATCTCCATTTCAAGTATCATGGTAATTCTGTTCTTTTTCCTCCTTCCAAGGTGCTCACCAGTTTACAAGTGTGTCTTACCACTTATCCCAGTGTCTGTATAACATCACACCCTTCTGCCAGTCTTAGAGAGGGGTTTGCAACGATTTTTTTCATTGCTTGCCTCTCCTCCATTTTCACTAGCCACAAGCAACAAGTTTCTATTTCTCTGTTCATGAACTTCTCACTACAGGAATAATCAAACATTTATGAAGGGCTCAGGGCAAAATCAGTATAATCTTATAACAGCTACTGAAGACAGGAACACTCCGAGTCAAGCCATCTTATTTATTTGGATTAATCTAATCTAATAGTGAATTAGTAGAAGTGACACACACTTTAGCAGCAGGAAAATCTGTCTTATTTTACAGTAAACAACAGTATGAGTACACTTGTTAGTCTGTTTCCCACAAAAGAATTGGCTTTTCAGACAGCCAAAGCCACTGAGTTGTTCCAAAATATATCAAACAACTGGAAAGAAACTCACTGAGCTCTGGAAGCAGATGGATTAAATAACTATTTGTTCCATATTTATTCAGAATTTTCAAGGGCACCTATTTGTAACTTCACATACCATAAGACACAATTTGCAAACAAAAATAATGAAAATTGGTCAACCGATATAAAAGACCTGCCGGCTAAAATCCACCATCTGAGAGGAGATGTCCACTATTTTCCACATTAGTCATCTTAGAGTGCCCACCACTAACATTTAGTCTCTCAGCAGATGCCTGGAAGGGAAAACAACAACTTTCTGGCTGTGGCAGACAAAACTGCTGGAGATCATTGGAAGACATGTATGTTTTAGGGCTAGATGTCACCAACCAGAACCATGCCAAGCACTCTTTCCACTCCAATCCATTACAGACAACACTAGGGAGTTGTACCCTGTAGTCCCTGGCACGAAGCAGTAGAGAGACAAGATCATACAGAAAATCTGGGATATAGGAATGAGAAATCAAGAAACACTTCTCAGCCTTCCTGTGCTAAACGGTTACAGAAAATATGCATTTCAGGCAATTTGCAAAGATGTAAGATTGGGAGGTCAGTAGCAACAGCACAAACTGTCAATAACCATGGGTTTTGTATTTTTTTCTGGGTCAGGGTGAACTGCTGCCAAACACCAAGCACAGAGAAATACTGAAGACATTACTGATGGGTATCAGGTTAATATCAGCATTAAATTCTCTAGATTACACCTTAATATCACTTCACAGTTAACCAACTATAAAAGCACACTGTAAGGTCATAGAATTCATACAAAATTCAGTTAGCTTAAGGCTAACTTCAGTATCTCAACAGTAAAGGGTAATTTGCTATCTAAGTATATCCATTTTATTCAGGCATAAATCCATACAGAGTGCATTTAACAAAAACAGATATACTGACACTTTGAATTATCCTCCCAACAGAAGAACTGCCCTGGCAATATCAAGAAAGACAGAGTTCCTGAGAATATACTCAGAAGGCCACATTTACAGCCAGCACAGCAAGCTAAACTACAATTAGAAGCAAGTTAGTAATATCTAAACAGCATCTCAAAATCAGGCAGTCTTAAATCAGAACAGTCCTAAAACACAACAAATGGATAATGGTTGCCTCTTCAAAACTTGTAATAACAGAGTTCTGCCAGGAAAAACAATGAAAACTTCTGGAAAACCTTGCTTCCTTTATTCCTGTTTCAAAGTAGCAATTGTCTTTTTTTTTCTTCTTTTCTTCTTAGAGCTAAAATGATGGAAAAGAAAATAATCCATAGACACTTACCATTTAACACCTATTTGGCTGGCAATAATTACTGTGCATAAAGGAGAGTAAATATATCTTAATACTAGTACAGCAGGAAGCATTATAACAAGACAAGCAGAAACTCATTCTCTAATCCAAGCAAACAATATAGGACTGCTCATTGCTACATGTAGAACTCTTCCTTGCTTGGAGGGCGTTAGGACTAGGAGCTAAAAGATGCTTTAGAATAAATTAGCACAGCTATAAATCTGACAAGAAGATTAATATTCTAACTATGTTCACAATAATTAACTCACCAAAACAGTTCCAGAGTCATTATCCAGCTAGGGTGGAAATGAGAAAGTTTACAGTACCCCTGTAGATTTATAAGCCAATTAAGAGTGACCCTCCTCTAGATTTCATTAGAAAAGCCTCTGGTTCAGCAAAAGCTCACATATACAAGTAAAAAGTTTCCTGATGAAAGGGGATGCAAGGGATCTTTATCACCTCTATTAAATACTCTTCCTGCTCCCCTGAGAAAATGTAATATTGCTATTGCATCCTCAACTTCCTGTCAACTTTCCAGCCCTCATACGCATCCTCACACCTGCAAGAAGCAGGACTGCCACTGTGGCACTTCTCCAAGGTGTCGTGGTCCAACATTAGAGAAGCACTTCTAATATTCTGATGCAGCTTTGGACTTACGGCTGACAGGCCCCCTTCTACCCAGAGCCATCTTTTGTCTTCCATGTGCAGTGGACGGCAGATTTGTGAGAAGCTTCACCAACTCACAGCCAGCTACTGCTTGTGTATGTGTTTGCACGGAGTATGAACTCGCCATACTATCCTTGCCACTTCCCCCTTCATTGTCTTTCTGCACAGGTTCATTGTTCTCATATGAAAACCTTCTCTGCCACTGTCAGAGCACTCTCCCTTTATCTCCAATTTCACAACTTCTCCTTTCAAAACTTTGTATAAATAACAACTCTTTTCTCCTTTTGTTGCATAAATCTATGCTTGTTTCATCCCCTCTCCTTTGTGCCTTCCTGCATAATTGCATTTTTCAGCTTTGTAGAGTATTTTTCAATATAGATAGCATAAAAATTGCTATCTAAAATGAAATAGCATTGTATCACAGCCCACACTTCTTTCCCAGTAAAATACACAATTTGGACTGACTCAAGCTGAGATGTGTATGCAGGTAAAGCAAATTCTGAATTATTCAACACTTAAAAACACCGAAAAATCATTTACTTGTTACAAGCCATAAGATTTATGTTTTATGTCTCCCAATCAATAGCTAGTGTGTCCACACATAGCTGATTTATCCATATTGAAAATATAATTATAAGTCTAGTTTGCTCTGAACCACAGAGTCCTTTTGTAACAAGATTATTTAAATACAAATGGGGTTGGAAAATTGGTTTTAAATGGCTAATCTGTCTTGTCTTCAACTCCAGCTGCAGAATTTACTAACATCATAAACAGGCTGAGTGAAAACTTAAGAGGTTTTCTGATTCTCCTCGCGATCTGTCTATGCAGCACTCATTAACGGTGAAGTTGATGGGAGCTGTATGCATACCATGAGAGGAGGATAATAAGCCTTGTAATCTCTATAAAGAGAAAGGGATTTTTACTAGTGATATGTCATATATCACTAGTGGATATATGACGCTGGAGTGCAAGCGTCTGTCTTATCAGCAGCCCAGTAAAGAATTTATGCACCCCAGTCTCAGATGCACTGAAGGACACCCATGACATATGGGTGGACAAAACCTTTACCAAAGTGGCTGGAAACTACTCAGAAGCACCACTTGGAACATGGAGCCTCAGACATTTGTTAAGATGTGATTTGGAAAAATTTCATTTGGGCAGACTTCCTTGGGGATTATGAAAGGCACTACTGCCTTCCTGCTCTCTCCACCGAGTGTGGCCAACGGTCCGTGACATGCAGTGGGGAAAGGCTGGGCCATTGCATCCTCCTTCAAGAGACACTGTGGCTCTGCCAACTGGGAATATGCTGTGACTTTCTCTCTGGATCATGCAAATGGACTGGGAGAAAAATACAGAACAAATCTGACTTGGTTCGAGTAGAGATTAAGGATTTCTGTGAGTTTTTGTTTAACAGATGTAGTGGAAAAGACATTTCAAGACCCTGTTTTCCCTTGCTACAAATGCAAACAAATTAAAACAAAGTGAAACCTCAAATTTCTACTTGAAATCCAGGTAGTTCCTACACCTTTCTTTTCGGCAACTCAGTATTTTGTTACTCTGTCAAATGTTTCTCCACATAGCTATACTGCCTTCAGAAAACAGACAAAATCATCAGGCTATCTTATACTGATACATAATCTCCCCTTTCAACAGCTACAAGTGAATGATAAATTGTCACCAATGAGCAATTGGTGTGAGACATTCACTAATAACCATACAGCAAAGCAGAGCTTCCAGCTACCTTTACTAAAGCAGAAGATATAACAGTGAACCTGACAGGCCCAGTGCACACTGATACTTTATACTGACAGAGCAGGTGTCATAAAATGATTTCCATGTAATAATGATTTAGTTTTCACAGCTCCATCTGAGCTTTGAGTCAGTGTTGACCACCTCTTAAGTTAGGAATAGCACAGCTTTCTGAAACAAAAAAACAATAAAGTAGGTAAACTTCTAGCCCATTTATATATACACAAAACTTCAAAAGGAAAGTTTGAAAAGTTCAAAGTCCTGAGGGACGTAGAGCACAAAAATCCTGTCCTAAGGAAAGAGAAAAAGGTTTCACAGTTAAAGCCTTCAGGGAGGAGGTGTTTTCCACCTGAGATTTCTGAAGTGGCAAATTTTCCACAATAACCTAGATTTTAAGCCCTCCACTCCCTGTAGATGAAAGGTAACCTGGTAATTTGCCACCTTGCCCAGACAGAAGAAATTACTTACTTAAATCCTGACTTGACAGACCACCCCACCCACTCAAAAGGCAGAAAGGGATTAATGTGCTAGGTTTAGCTGTTAATTTTCTTCAGAGTAGCTGGTATGGACTCTGTTTTGGGGTTGTGCTGGAAACAGACTTAGTAATTTGGGGGTGTTTTCATTATTGCTGAGCAAAAAATATCACTGAACCAAAACCAGCAAAGATACAGATTCCTAAATCTGAAACTACCAAACTTGTGACAGATTGGTGCAGGGTACACTGTCACAGATTGTGCCAGTCGATGCTACCCTGGGGTGCGGCTTTCCTAACCCTGTGAAATGGTCTACTCCACTGCCTTGCCTTAAGTGAAGGGCAATGGTTCTTTCCTAGAGGTGTGCAATGCAGAACTTCCCTTACAGCAATTCAACAGCCAGATGTTTAGGACAAGCACAACATGGTGCTTGTCCTCATTTCATCCAAGGGTCTAAAAAAAACCTGCAACATTCAGTTGGACAGCACGCTTCTATGTTTCTTCTTAGTTTGAAAAAACCATACAGAAAAGATAACAGCCAATAAAACAGAAACACTGCAAAATTTGAGATTATAATTCTATACGTGCTTCTGAAAAGCCTCTGTGGCTTTCTTCATTGTGCTCCAAATGGCTCTCTAGATCTAATTTAATTCAGTGAAGCAAATCCAAAAGTGTCAGGGGAAAAAAAAAAAAAAGGCAAATCAACTTTCTCTTTAGTTAGAAAAAAAATTGAACCGAAGGAATTCTTGATCTTCATTAATTCTATGGGCAAGCTCCTAAGTGTTAATGAGACTTGCCAGTTTAGGTGGACTGATGTGTCTAATGAAAAGTCAAATGAGCCCACTTTTGATTTTCATTATCAGGTATTTTAACCAGTAAAGTTTGACAGCAAATCCTAACAAACCCTTCAAGCCCCCCTGGGAACATGGGGAAATTGTTCTTCTAGACTGGAATTAAGTTACTGGCTTGCATGGTCAGTGTGACTCCTAGAAACTAATGTGAGGGGGAAATTATCCAAATCCTTTCTCAGAATTACCTTTTCCACATACAAATTTTATTTCATTTTTCCCCAATCATATAGAAAATTAACCCCTATAGCCTATGGTGTTTTCCATTAGAAACATGTACAAAAATTATCTCACCAGAGAACAAGCTTCCAGATCTGCTGAAGCTTTAGAACTCATGTCAGGATCTGCCCGGAATCAACTTCATGCCTGATCACTCTAGTAAAACAAAGGAGTTCAAGATGCTCCTAAATACTAATTTACCGCTAAATGCCTGCTAGGCTTATTCTTAATCTCATGTGCAATATTAGGTGCCAGATCAGAAACTCATAAACTGGATGCTTAGGACATGAAAATTTGCTACAGTAAATTCTGTGTGTTGTCTTTTCAAGTTTCCTTTAAAGAAGAAAAAAATTACAAAAGAAAATAAAAGTACAAGGACTTCCAGAAAGGACTGAAGTTTGACACGTAATAAAAAATTAATTTGTCTTAATAAAATTTTAACAAGCCACATAGTATTTTCAGTCAAAGAAGCACTTAACTGACACTGAATCTGTAAAAATATCTCAGTTATGGATTTCTGATTCCCAAAGGTGGAAGTCAAGAGACAGATTAAATGATTACTATGTCCAAAATGAAATTCCACTGGTTTTAAATATATTAAAAAAAAAGTATAAGTATCTGGAGCAAAGACAGCCTAACAAAACATTTTAAGTGACAGGTGAAGCACTTGACAACTTTATGACTATCTTAGGGCCAAAGTTGCCTTTCTAAAGGAAGAAGGATTTTAATAGTTTTCCCTAAATCAAACCATGATAAACCAAGGACAGTGGCAATACAATGCATTTTAAAACCTCAGAAGTTAATCTCCCTGTGCATGCATCCCCATTGCCTGCAACATGCTCACGGAAAAATTAAGCAGCCCTTCTCCTGTCTTCCTGCTGCATCACAGCTCTCATCATTCACAGTCACTATGTTCCAGAAGCAAAATCTGCTTTTGTGACATAGCATTTAACCAAAGTGTAAACCAAAGAAAAAACATAAGTCTACTTGGTCACTCTTCACATGCTCCCTTTTATTTTCATGAAGAATCTGTTTCTTTTACCACCACATACTGCCATGCCACCAGGGATGTTAATCTCAGAAACACAGAACAGAGCACAGAAAGGATGCTACTATTTTTTACCGACTCACTAATAACTGACATGTTCCGTACAAAAGGAAGATTTGTAAACTTTTCCATCCACACCTGTGGGGGCACTGCTACCCCATGCACTCCTACTGACAGCACCTGGCAGGGCTACACACTGAACTCACGACACAGCAAGCATCGAGTCTGCATTAAAATATGAGGCAAAGCCTTGAGCGCTTTTAGTGTATATGCTAAATCATCCCTCAACTCGTCCAGCTGAGGAGCAATTTACCATCCATCTCCCCCAGCATGAGCTCTGTTGTTCTGGCCAAATATGTATAAGACACAGAATTAATTTCCATATTTCCTGGAGAAAGCACACAGGTGATTAGCCCCGTTTACCCTGGTGTGCCTGAATCAAAGCCAACCAGGCACAGAAGCACATAGGTCATTTTGAGTGCCCTGAGCATCCTCATAGTTTCAAAAACAGTGTAGTCCTGAGGGCCTAAACTTGTATTACACAGTCAGTCAGTGACATAACCCATTTAGATCAAAACATCCCGTGGAGTCACTCAGGTCAGCTCTCTCACCACTGCAGCACTCCACTGATGTGAATTTGAAGCTATTTCTCCAAATGCCAAAATGAGCCTGAACCAAAAAGGTCTGGGGCCAAAGGCATTCACAATTCAGACCTACCCAGATGGTGTCATCTTGTCTGTACTGTTTCCAGTTGCGTCCGGTGTCGCTGAACATCAGCGTGTAACTGGTTACCCAGTCTGAGCTCCCGTACCGGCCCTGCGTAGCAATCGCAACAATCTCCACTCTGTCCCCAAGATCAACCTGCAGCCACTGCTGCTCGTTTGACTCCAGAGGGGACCAGCCACCAGCTCCTGGAAGAGATTGGACAAAAAGTATTTAGATGACAGTGACAGTACAAGAAATCATACTTTATGTAGAACCACGTAATTATTTCAGCTCATCACAGAGGACTCTAATTCTTGAACATGGCGGCTGTTTGTTCATATTTTTGTATTAGGAAATATGCCACACAAGATGTGCTTCCTTCAGGTTTTCTCCTTTAACCTACATTTCACAAGGAATTTCAAATTTCTAAGAAATTTTAAGGAAATTTATTCTGTTGCAGCTGGACAGTGAGGTTGCCACACCTCTGTCCCCCCCAAAAAAAAAAAATAAAAAATCGTATCTATTCCCTCCTTGCAATTTTGGGAATGCAGACTTGTAACTTCCAGTTTGCTTTGACATTTTTTTCTTTGCTATGTTTCGAAAGAAATGCCAAAAATGTTAGTTATCTTTATTTGAGCCCTACTAAGTATGTGAAAGAATGGTTTAACTACAGCTTGTAAATGCATTTCAGATAATTTGTTATAAAGCTAGAGACCATTTGATTGAACAACTAAAAGTGCCTTCACACTGGAAAGTGGCCTCTCTCACATGAGCTTGTAATTCATGTTTGTCCTTTAAAAGTAAGGATATGTGCTATTGCTTCAATTCTTTTAGAGGTTAAACAAGGCCTGCAGTAACACCAAGCCAATGAAACAGAACTGCAAACACTGCTTGCATTTTACCACTTTGCTCACTACAATAAATGGGAGCTTATGGTTAAAAGGCAAATGATTCTAGACTGGAATACATTATTTTATGTTCTCTTGCTTTCTTTTACATAAATATATTATAGGCTATGTTTATTTTCCTTTAGCTTGTTTCTACTTACAAACATTTATTCTCCATATACACCCAGCGCTCTCTTCAGCCTTACAAATAAGCGAGCAGTGCAGCTGTGAAGAACACAGAAGCCATCAACAAAGTATCCAAGGCAGCAAATTCTGAAGCTGCCTCTGCTTCTGCAACCATCTTCTTTTCATTTTGTCATTATTAACGAAGTTTACAAAAGCACTTACGTGTGACTGCAGTGAACACAATCACATTGGGAAGGAAAGGAGGAAGTACAGAGTTGGGAGTACAGGATTAACAGTTCCTCATATAAACTACAGGAATGATTGCAAATAAGCTTTCCAAACAAAATGCATCTCTAAACTTTGGTTATAAATACCTAGATTTATCTTAATATTTTAATCTCATTAACTGATCTGTCTCAAAGTTGCTCTTTGAAGAGTTCATTGAAGTGAACAGAGTTGAAATATTAATAAATGTGGTTTATAACAAAGAACTCAATTTCAATAACTTTGCACTTTAAAAAAGTCTTTGTTCTCTTAAATTGCATTGTACTTTCCTACTCACAACTGAAATTTCTTTGTCTAAGAATAAATGTTAGAATTTTCATTATTTACAATACATTAATATAGGATTTATCCTAATTCCTGAAACAGGAGCATATCTATTCCACAGCTCGAACTGAGTATCATGCCTGCTCCCCCAGATGACTCAGTCTTTATTCCTCTACAAGAACTCTCCAGGGAAAATAGTTTGCAGCCAAACCAATGCATACTGTTTGTTAGTGCTATGATTTTTCTTACCCTTTTCAATCACAACAGAAGTTGTCATCATTGTGATTATTTTACCTGCCTCAAATAGAATACTCTCTCCTATGAGCATGCCATGAAAGACCAAATGAGAATATTAGGAACTTCATCACTCAATATTTCTCTGTCTACTTCATAGTTCTTTTAACTCTAAACCTAGATATAACTTATATAAGACTATAATATTTCCTGTTAAAAGTCCCAACAATGTTTCTTCTCCAACCGCCTTTTTTCTTTTTTTTTTTTTTTACAGTGTCATATGAAGAATACTTCTGTCTGCCTTTAAGACACTAACTTTGTATTCAAAGGCAACAAACTGCAGATTTCTCCTACACTGAATTGTGAATAATGTACATACACTCCAAAGGCGAAATTCCTTTGGCTTATAATATCCAATATCTGAAATAGACTCTGAAAACAATAGTTGCTGCTTTTTTTACAGTTTTATTCCAGGAACTGTCCCAATATAAAATTTGGTTGAGAAGTTGTGATAAAGAAGTTGTTCCCTTCAAGGCTCCAAAGAGCCTATCCTAGATGTTTTCATAAATATTAAAAGAAATCTGGACATTTTCATCTTTCCTTTATTGTCTTTCTATAACATAAACAGCAACAACTTGATTGAGAAAAACACTTATAATAAATAACTTAGTTGATGAGTTTTCCATTAAAAAAAATAAAAAACTTTGCTTTCTCTGTTTGGGTTTATACATAAATTCTTAAGCCAAGCTTATTAGCACAGGTGCTTTCCAGTAGGATATCAAATATCATAACTAAATATCTACTCTGTGTACTTTATGCTGTGCTGCAAGAAGCGGCAGGAATATGATATGCTTTCCACAAAAGTGTTTGGCTTTACTATGCACTGCTATTTTCCAGCTTGAGCACATCACTTCAGGCTTATAATTTCGAAGACAAACAAATGATACCACTGAATGGAAATTTGGGAGATCTGTGGTGAGCTTGAGCTCTAAAATCACAGATTACATGGTTTCTCTGAACTGCATATCTCTTTACATGAGCAGATTTGTCTGCTGGAAATGTCACTCTCTAGATGTAAGCACTGCACGACACAGCACTGACACCTGCTTGTAGCATCACCTCTCCAGAGCTGGTCTTGCAAGAGAGGTATGAGTTACAGGCCATGTCTTTACAGAACAGCAGCTGCTTCATATATCTTTTCCAATGGAAAAAAAAAAGCCCACTGTGTTTTCCTCTCCCAAGCCTTCCACCATTACCATTTCCACAGATGGACAGTAATTCTACTGCTGTAAGAATGGCAGCTAAAATCCCTGCAACAGCAAAGCTGCATTGGCTGCATGACTGAGGGCAGAACTAAAGCTTTTCCCACTGGGCCTCTCTCACTTCTGCTAATAAAGCAAACATGTAGCTTCTGCTTGCTTTTGTGGTTATCCCAAATCCTCACTAAATACAGCTGTGAGTGCAAAAAATCAATAACAAGGGATACTGGATACTGCCACCATCTATGTCTCCACGTTTCATTTATGTACATGATACCTTATAGAGTAGAAATACCCCATCCCATACTTTTTTAGTAAGTAGCAAAAAAGCACATCCAAAGCACAGTAACTATTTGCAGCCATTTGCTTCTCTACTTCATCTAGTGATGCTTGTCCTGAGGATCGTGTGCCATTGCAGACTCAAGACAAAGGACAAGTCTAATAGGCAAAAACATGGGCTATTGAAGACATTATTTACAGGACATCAACCACTTTGAACAGATACAAGCACAGCCCTGACACCCTTTTCCTGCAGTTGGGCACAAGGACATTGAAGAGGACCATACAACTTTTAGTAAGTGTGGCTTAAACACAAACCAGACAAAATTTGGCTTTGATTATGCCCACCAGATCTAAACATTTGTTTAAGGCAATCTGGAAAGTACTAATGCATGAAGATATCACACTGCCTCTCACATGAAAACAAGAGATACAGGATGCTCAATAAAGTTCACGTTTGGCATTTTATAATGTCTGAGGGACATAAAATTTCTGCTTCTGCCCATCAGATTCCCACTGGCATTGACAGGATTCTGCACATCGTGCTACACCATCTTTCCCTCACACATTTCACATTTTCTATTGATCATTTCAAAGGAGACATTCAACATGGTATGGAGAAAACGCCCCAGTGAAGAAACAGTACCACAGGAATCTGATATATTGCTCATATTCTCCATGGCAACAAATCGTAATGCTAGAAATATGAGGAGAGCAAAGATCTGATGGTTTCTCAGCTGGAGACCCACATGATTCCAAGAAATACGATCAAATACTTTTGTTTCTTTTTCAGGCTATTTGTACACTTTGCCACAGTTGTTTCAAAAATTGCATTTAAGCCCAGTGTTACACAGTCCGTGCTTCTTGCTGTTCCCCAGGGCTGCTCAGGATGCCCGTGCTTATTTGTAGTTCATTAATACAAAGCAAAAGGAATTATTATTTCCACCCTACAGTGCTTTGCAAACAGCTCAACTGGCTTTAAATTGCACTAAAAACTCCTGAACTTCCTGCTGCAACTAAGTGCTTCCCTGCTGCAGAATTTAACTTTAATGCCCAGATCAAACACTTCCTGGCCATAAAACAAATTCTTTTTGACATAGATGTTTTATATTCTCATACATAATTGCTTATACTGACTATTCAGGCTAAAAGCTAATAAGAACTTAAAAATCTTGAGTGATACAGTGCTATTATAGTAATTTTCTTATTATTTTTATTATTTATTTATTGTAAGTAAAAAAGCTGATAAATCCCTCTCATGGCTAAACAATATATTTCATAACTCAGAATCACATTTATCAGAATTATATTAGCTGCTCTACAGATTTATCAGCATTTTAATTGAGCACTTTCAGTTGTTCACACAAAGCTTTACTCATGGGTAGTTTGTATGTTTGTTTTTTAAACAGCACATTATGCTACCACAGGCCTTTTTTAAATGACAGCCTTTTAGTTACTGTTATCTTTTACTGAATTAACTTGATGAATTAGAACTTTCTATTGATGAAGGTCTGGGTTGTGTTTTATAAATTCATCTTCACCTGTTGCATTCATATTTACATTAAAAAAATCTATTGATCTGGCTTTCTATCTGGGGGCACTGTTCCTTGCAGCACTGTCTTATCAGTTACAAAGCTAAACCAACTCATCAAAACACTTCAACACTATTAGAAAGCCATAGCCCAATCCTTGTTAGTGAATATTATTTCTTGTAAAGATATCTACTGTTTGCATTCAAGTGACAGTCAAAGAAAGCTTCTTTGGCCACCATCTACTACTGCTTGCTCCTCCAACCCCAGATGAAAAACTGTGCTGGTTCTAGCACAAGTGGACTTAGTATTCTTCAAGTAGCTGGTATGGGGCTATGCCTTGGGATTGTGCTGGAAACAATGTTGATTATACAGTGAGGAAAGGCTGAGGGAGCTGGGGTTGTTTAGCCTGGAGAAGAGGAGGCTCACTCTACAACTACCTGACAGGAGGTTGTAGCCAGGTGGGGGTTGGTCTCTTTTCCCAGGCAACCAGCAGTAAGACAAGGGGGCAGGGTCTTAAGCTCTGCCAGGGGAGGTTTAGGTTGGATATTAGGAAGAAATTCTTTACAGAGAGGGTAATCAGGCATTGGAATGGTCTGCCCAGGGAAGTGGTGGATTCTCCGTCCTTGGAGGTATTTAAGAAGAGACTGGATGTGGCACTTAGTGCCATAGTCTAGTGACTGTGGTGGTAGTGGACCAAGGGTTGGACTTGATGATCTCAGAGGTCCCTTCCAACATGGCTGATTCTATGATATTTTTGTAATTGCTGAGTTTTATTTTGTTACTGCTGTGCTTACACATAGGCCAAGGCCTTTTCTGCTCCTCACCCCACTCTACCAGTGAGGATGCTGGGGGGGGCAGAAGTTGTGAGAGGACACATCTGGGATATCTGACCCCAATTGACCACAGGAATATCCCTTCCCATATGGCATCATGCTCAGCATATAAAGTTGGGGGAAAAAGGAGGAAAGAGGGGACATTCTGAGTGATGGTGTTTGTCTTCCCAAGTCACCATTACACACGATGGAGTCCAGCTGTCCTGGAGATGGCTTAACACCTGCCTGCCCATGGGAAGTGGTAAATGAATTTCTTGTTTTGTTTTGCTTGCACAGGAGGCTTTTGCTTTACTTATTGAAATGTCTTTACCTCAATGCAAAAGTTTTGTAACTTTTCTGATTCTTTTCCCCATCCCACCAGGGGGGAGTGAGTGAGTGGCTGTACACGGCTGAGTTTCTGGGGCTGAGCCATGACACGTGCCCAACGTGAGTCTCAAAGGGTTTGAGATAATTACAGATTTGATTGGAATGTGCTAGCTGGAATTTATAGCTGTTACTGCTGTTTAGCTATTAATCAGCAGGCTTCTGTGTTTGCCATGGGCCTTGTTTCCCTTACTGTTTATCAGAGTCTAGTGCTCATTAGTAGCCACTTTCTGCTTTCTCTGCTTGCTGTACTGCTTATCATCCAACTCTGCTGTGCCTGGCAACATTTTCATAACAACAATGGCCATGCGCCTGGGCTGGCAAATGGCCAGGGCATCGCTGCGGCTCCTGTACTACTCTACTGGACAGGCTGGAACGACAGTGTGAACTCCAGCTGAAGAGGCTGTGACCTGTGGATGAGTCCATGTGACAAAAGGACACTCCAAAGTGTCTGTGGCTGTGAATTAGCCCATGCCAGAGCAGGTACATCTCAAAGTGCCTGTGGCCATTGTTATGTCTGTACACAGCTGGTGCACCTTTGGAAGGGATTGTGGTCCCAGGATAAGTCCACACTAGAGAAAATACACCTTGAAGCATCTATGGCTATGCATGAGGTCATGCTGAAGTATGTCAAAGCACTTGGCCACGGCCAGGACCCTGACAGAGCAGCTACACCCCTGCAGAGACTGCAGCCATGGGTAAGGCAGGAGCGAGTTTACTTCTGAAAGGACTGTGGGTAAGGCCACACTGGAGTGAGCAGCTATGTGGGATTTCATTGTTGTTTGGGGTTAAACCACAGCAAGTACCCACGTGAACTCTGCTGCCACTACATCTACACATTCCTACAAAAGTACATGAAACAAAAGAATTAAGCAAGGTAGAATTTATCTTCTAGGTTTCTGAGTTGGCTTCAGCTTCTCAGTTACCATGTAAGCCTTCAAAACATGAAATAAATGTTGCTGAAACAACTCCCTTAAGGCTTTGGTTTCAATACTTTGTCTTCCTGTTCCCATGATTAGTGCTAACGGAAAATATGCAATTCCAAATCTCTAAAAAACTAGAATACCTGAGCCTTCACTACATGACAAAACTACTGTATGGCATTTAAATACAGCCTATTTCAATTTCTGACCTTAAATTGAAACAATTGTCATAATTTTAGATACTATTAATATCACTTTAAAATAGAGTACAACTAGAGTTTGACTTGCAATAATATTGACTTTGAATCTCTTCCTCATTTCTGCAGATAAAATTACTCTTTAGAGTCATTTGCACAATCTCATAAGCATATCTGTTCACCACCATCCCAGCCAGCAGCTGAAGACAAAGGCAGGGAAAACTCAAACATCATGCTCAGTATTTACAACTTTCTTCTGTTGAGCAACTACCATATGACTTTATACTTGCTGAAAAACTCTGGTTCAAGAGTATATATATATGATACAATAACTCCCATCTAACACCTCTCCAATGACCTAGCAACTCCTTTTCATTACTGCTAAGCATATGAGAGAGAGCCCTTTACTGTCTTTCTGTAGATTTATCAAATGATGTTTGATTAAAACAGATATTTCAGAGATGTTCAAGAAGGAAAATTCTCATTTATTTTCAATTAAAATATTTTTTTCTAGGAGTATACTTTCTACTGATTCTTAAATTAAAAATCGTATGAAATATGATAATATAGGGCTTTCTACCTTTAGAGGTTCTAACTTTGGAATAAAATGGGAGCCAATAACCCAAATTTGCAGTGGGATGTCAAACAATGCCCTAGATACAGCCAACTTCTCTTTTCTTACCAAGTTTCATCCTAATAGTTCCTTTTTGTATGTGAACTCATTATCTGGGCCTCAAATATTGTTCATTGCAAATGTCTGCAAAGTTTTTATTATGTTCACTATTTCTACAGTTGTATAATCATTGAATTTCACTGGAACTTTGTATCTAGTCACTATCTTTAACACCTACATTTTAGAACAGGGCCTCTAAACTAAGGACCTTCAGGCTCTTAAAATTATGGAAACTCATCAAAAGCAGAAAGATTATCTGAACTTTCTTAAGGATGTCTCTACAAGAGAAGTAGAGGGCTTCGAATTTAATAGAAGCTTTCTATAATAAAGGAAGAAATTGCTCCTACATAACTCTCTGTCAGAAACATAAATTAATGGCTCTATTCCATTTGTCTCTTAGTGCACTGCACACAAACAACATAAAAACTCTCTGTAAATGTATTTAAAAAGAATAGTTTAGGCATTTCATACTGCAACCTTACCATCTCGCCTGTTGAGTTTTGCAAAGCTGGGACTGTGGGTACTGAAGAGCTCAGAGGAACTGGTAAGGGCTGTTGAAGGTAAGGGAGATACCAATGCATCATCACAATTATCTAAAAAAAAAAAGCAAAAAACAAAACATAGAGGTCATTATATGAGCAACACATATTTCGCTTGTGCTATCTCCAAGTGGTGTTTGTTTCTGCTTAGTAGACAGAGACTGGAGACAGAGCACACTCGTGCTTGAGTTCACTTGTGGGACTGAAATTTACCCTCCAGAATGACAGTCTGGTGGGACAGCAACTGAATGAGAGCTGTTGTTAAGACCTTGAATACTTGAGAAGCTGAAAACTGTTTTCCTTTCAGTGAATCAAATTTGATAGTCTGTGCTGCAGTTAGAGGGTAATGACTTATTGAAAAAGCCACTGGAAAGGTGCAGTAATGCCCTGGCAGACTTTAAAGGACAACCCAGGTGTTGTGCTCAGTTAAGTTTTTCCACAGAACAGGTGTGTAATGTGGGAGTTAGAACTTCATATTTCTGTGTAGAGGTGACACACAGGGACATGCCACCTGGCCTTTTACAACATATAAAAGCGTGTCCCATCCTTCACAAGTCACATGCCGCACTATGATCACAAAACCTGAACACTTCCTTCATTTCTTCCCCAAGCTCACACACAGATGCACAGCCAAATCACTCACATGAGTAGCTTCTACGTCTTTCCCCTCTTTCTTTCACATCTACATGAGGACAGATGGGCTAGGCTAACACTCAAGTTGAATTTTTCATCCCATAATATTTGAATAAAGAGGGACTTAAGTAGAGTAAGTTTGATCATTACAATGCTGTTACATACACACTCAGGAACATAATGTGGGGTTTCAGTAGGGAATAATAATAATAAACCCCTCTCATTTTTAATTGAATCTCCCATAGAGCAAACATGAATCTAATTACTTGAAAAATCCTACAGGTCAGCAGGATCTCAGGCCACCACAGTGTTCTCAGACTCAGAGTGTAAATATGCAATTTGCAAGGATCGGGAAAGTGGAGGATGGAGGAAAGGGAAGAGAAATAATCCTTTCATGATATTTCAGGGCTACAAAAACCAAGAATAAAAGCAAAACTTGCTTTACAGTGATAACAATAAATTCAGAATTTCTTAAACTGGGTGATACCTTTTCCATAACGGGCCTGATTACACGAAAATATTTTTCACCTCCTCTACAATGACTCTTTAAAATAGTACAGATATTTTTGTAATCAAAACCCAGCTCTATATGAAAGACAATGAGTGTAATCAATATAATTCATATCAGTGTATTGAATGATGAATATCAAAAAGCAAACTTCTGTACAGAACCTTTTCCATCTCTTTGATTACGAAGAGCAAAAATGCCTAATGAGATCAATTTTGGCAAATTAGGGACAAGCATGCCACTGCTGTTGTAGCCATGAGGACAATTAGCCAACATAACAAGTTACCATGGTCTTGAGCAGATTCTCTATGACTTGTACCCTTTGATTCGCAGAGAGAACTTCTGACCGCAAAGCAGAAAGGTCTGGGGAGGGCCAGTCTCCTGGTACACCATGAGATCAGGCCATAACTGTTCTATTTGGAATTTAAAAAAAACCAATCTGTAAATTAAAATAAGGGTCTTAAATTCATGGTCACTTGCAACCTGAACAGAGACTTAAGCAAAAATCTCAGTTGGTGAGTACATCAGGACACTGAATTCACCAAAACTTCCGCACTCTTTAAAAACCAACAGAGGGGGTTGGAACCTCTCAAAAGAAGGCTCAAAGTCTTAGTGACAGATCTACGTGACTATTCAGCAACACTTAAAACATGAAGTTGAAAATAATTGAATGCAGAGATTTTAGTTTAAATATTGTTTAGACTGCTGGCTCTCTTCACTTCCCTGTGGTTACTTCTGGACCACGAGAGAACTCAGCACATCAGCCTGTGCTCCACAGTTGTCCATGGCAAGAGTCGCAGTAACAATCTCTGGGTTCTCACTGTTCTCCAAAGGTAGGATTGGATGCCTATGGGACACTGAGCATCTCAGCACGGCAGCAAGAGTAAACCATTTCAGAGCAACACATTTAAAGTATTCCTTGGGATCTCTGGAGGCTCTAGCCTGAAAAGCAACAATGAATTTTAACTACCAGATGCTTTGCCTACAGTTGCATATCCTTTGTTTTTGTCCCCATACACACATACCTGGATCTTTGCTGCTATGCACTACAACATCATTTTCACACCAAATACTAGGACTCCTATTTTTTTTATTTCTACAAAAGAAAGGGGTGAAAAAAAGGAAAAAAAAACAGCCCCACTACATCTAGAAATTCTTCCCTTATTTAATATCTAACTATATAAACATGTAAGTTTAAGGCTTCAGGATTTAGGACAGCATTAAAAATCTGATGACAGTTCTGAGAGCACCAGGACTAATGCAGTCCAACTTCCAACAGATAAGAGAGTAACAACTGATTGACTCCATGCACTCAGGAATTTCCCCCAAGTGAAGTTTATTTTTGAATGGATACTCTGAAAAATGCAAGATCACTCTTCTGCCCTTCCCTCAGTCAAAACTAACCTTGCAACACCAGAGGTTGCCTGACAGCTCTACATGCACAGACCAACAGTGCAGGACATGGCACAGTTTTTACATGCCAAATGAAATTTCAAGGTACAGTACAGTAAAGTGCTTGGGACACTTCAGTTACCTTGTACACGCACAACAATCCAGATCATATGTAGAACAGCTCTGATGCAACCCTTGTTGGAGACCATACATGTACAAACTGTATAGATTTGTAAAACTTAGCTGAAGTAAGGTACAGAGTTCAAAAAGGTGGAATGTGCACAAACAGTGAGGATCCTCCCATTGGCCCTGCTTCCAGGAGAAGGCAGTACTGAAAAACAAACAAACAAGCCACCCAACATGCACCTCTCAAGATTAGAAAACTCTCCCAGAAAGGTTGTTATTATCATACTCCCTTTTGTGATGGGTGCCGACAAGAAAGAGACGAAATGTTTTGTGTTTATGCAAGATCAGAAAAGACCTATGGTAAACGCAAAAGCAAAGCCAGTGTATCCTGATTCCCACCATATAATCCCAGAACAAACATTTCAAGAGACTTTGTTTCCCCCACTTCGAATGACAGAAAAAAGCCATTATTGCAGGTGCTCCCATATTTATAGTTCCTGACCTATAGCTCTTTTTGCTTTGTAAGTTTGCCTGTTAGAACAAGAATTTTGCTTCTTTGAGTCAACTGCATTATATGTCTGTTAAAAACATTGGTTTTAACAATGAAAAGTTCTACACTACAGAATTTAAAACATCTGGATGCTCACAAAAGAGCACTTATTAGCCAGTTTCCTCTCCTGTGTTTCCTTGCTGACAAGATAATTAGCAAAGAAATAATGAAAAAGGTCTAACTGTACCTATAAGCCTTCATGCAAATAATTCAATAATACAGATGTTGACTTGCACTTCAGAAAAGGTTGCTGACCTTGAATATGTTGACTTCCAAGAAAAAAACAATTATGGAAAGCATTTACAGTGTTGTGTATTACTAGAACTTTCATAAGCAATCTTGCTTCCAAAATGAAGAAAAATATTTACTTTTATTGCCTTGTTTCTTCTGATTTTTACTCACTAATTATTTTTAGAAAATAATGATAAATTAACAAAAAACAAAGGAGAAATTAATCAACCTGTTATGAAGTTGTTTTATTGATTGATTTTGATTCCTTCCTTGTAGCTTTAACTGCCTTCCAAATGAAATCAAGGAAATCTTTTCTCCCTCTTTCCCCATGTATTTTAATTTAAGAGAAATTGTTTTGGACAAAACCACAAACATAAATTTTATCAATTCAAAAGCATCCAAGTGAGATAACTAATTCTTAGGCTCCTTCAAAACATGGCAGATAATACCAGCTTTAGCTATTAGTACACAAAACAGAACTTCAGAAAAGGCCTTTTTACCCAAATATCTGAATAAGCTCTGTATTTTGTGAAAGCCTTTGACATCTGTGACAAGTGTGAAAAAAAATAACTGAGAAAAATGCATACAAGTCCTAGAGAGACCGGATTTCAAATGCTTCTGAAGAATAGAAGGTTTCTGAAATACAGATAACATATTACCAAAACTGAGTTTGCATAGAAATCAGAGACTCAGACCAACTTTACTAGTTCTTGTAGTACTTGTTTTAACTTGGTGTTGGTAGGCATGGCATGTTATAGTCTATAACCTTCTTCAAGGCTGACCCAGCATTCATCTACAGCAATCGATATAAATTTAGAAGATTTCTGATTAGTGGACCCTGAAGATATTTAGAAAATCATAAGCCTCAGAAACCCATCATAGTGACAACTAATGTTTCGCACAGCATGTCCTTTGAAGAGGGTCAATCCCTGGAACACAGGCAGGTTCATTACCAGCCACAACTGAGATGTGTTAACAAACCTGTCCTGATCCTATTTCCCTGGTCCACTTGAAGACTCTCTGGGACAAAACACTTTGATTTCCACTTGTGAAAGCCATTCAGAAAGGTCACTAGCATTTTCTTAACAAAAGCTTTAATGAAGAGGACAAAATCAGTGAAAGATTACTAATCTCCAGGCTTCACAGATCCCCCATACATCACATTTTAACTGTTTTTAGTAATACTGTACCCTCACCAAGACAAATGTGCAGAAAATATTTGACTGCGAGGTTCGCATTGTTTTTATGTGGTAGTATATTTTTAGTCAAGATCTCCTATCATTATGACAAATAATTACTTATCATACTGATACTTACACCAATCTTGTATCATCATCAATGGAAAGTATTTGAAAAGCGACAGTAAGACTCAGGTCTATGCTGCAGCTACTCTAATAGCGATCATAAGCATCATGAATTAATTATAAATGCCATGACAGCAATACTCAGAGTAAGAACATGGGACTAGTATCGCCCAACAATGCAGTAGAAGGAAGTTTGGGGAACAGAACATGGCATGCAAACTATTAACAGAGCCAAAATTGCCTCCTCTCTGCAAAACACACAAATTGAGGAAGATGAAAAAGAAGGGAAAATTATAACTCAGAGACTGGTGTGGTTAGGTCTCACAATGGAGTCCAAAAGACAAATTCAGAAGACAGTAAGTGACATGCCTCCTACACCATCCTGTGGTAATAAGAGGCTTTTTAAGGGAAGATAACTGCTTCCTATAGGTGCTTTTCTTCAAGTACACAAGGCCTGGCACATCACTGCTCACATATCTCTGCTGAACCACATACAAGTGGTGTAGTGAGGGCAGGAGTGCTTGTAACCAGCTGTGCAAACCCTTGCCTGAACTATGATCCCTGAATTTCAAAGGCAGTTCAACAAGGGCTTCACAGAATCACACAGCCCTTTTGCCATTGTTAACTATTTAAATACAGATATATCCATTTTATATATATCCATATATCCTTCATGTAAACATGAAGGAAATTTCAGAGTAAACCAGAGGCCTTGTAGCTTGCTCTTAGAGGTCTCGCTTGGAACTTAAAGGTATTTTATTTAAGGGAGATTTTTGTTGCCAAGATATAATTTTATTTATTATTAAAATACCAGCAGAGTTACAGATGGTACTGAAGTTAAATTGTGTGGATCATTTTGATTGCAATTGTAAATTGTGTCTGTACTGGGATTTCAAGTTGAAAAGATTCACTGGTATTTATAGGCTAGATAAAATTCCTCTTAGCATTACCCACTTAATGGCATACTTTGTTTTAAAGACATAAACCATGCGTTTTGTACCATGCCTCTAACAGTCCTCAGGAGTAAAAACTGATGCTTTCACTTATCTGCTTTTCTCCTGCCTTCGGTAGCTGCAATTCTCATTTGAAAATACAAGAAATACATACTTGGACTTACTGTGGAAATTAACCTTCACTCTCATACTCCAATGAGGTATATGTGTATGGGAGAAGGAGGAGCTTCTTGCGTGTTAAAAAAACACACGCACAAAAGATATAGAAAGTGCAGTAACATGGAGTATGGCTATGTGCTTGGAAGAGATTATTTCTGTATCAGCAGTCCCTACAAAAAAATCCCACCAGGACTACCACATGCTATTAGGTTCTACTACCATTTTTACTACCATGAATATCTTAATATCTTGGTAAATGATTCTTGAAAATATGAAGAGAAAAACAACAACAAACAAACAAACAATCAAACCCCCTGTTTTTCTCTAAAAAGAAATTTGTTTTTCCTCCTTTTTTTTTTTTTTCCTAGAGACTGGCTACACGTACATGCACAGATGTGAACTCCATCTGTTAGCTGAAAGGCATGGCGTATTTTTCAAGATATAAGACACTAGTGAAAGTACTTAACAACACAGCATTCCTTTCTTTTTTCTTGCCATACTGCAAGTAAATACCAGTAGTTAAGCCAATCATGTACTCTACCTAGGCGACTGTAAATTACATAAGTATTCTTTCATATGCCTGTAAAGGCATAAAAGTATTATTCAATCAGTGCATTATAGAGTATCTTTTATGATACAGTGTGCACATATAACCTTGTCTCACAAAAAGTGGTCAAGTCTAATTTTGAATAACTCAAGGGGCTCTCATAACACTGATTCAGTAGTGGGTCTTTTTTTTTTACTGAAACAAGCATGTCTGCCGTGTAACTCCTACTCACAATAATAAGTAGGAATAGAATTTGAGGAACAGAGAGGCCACATGACACTTGGGTTCAAAATGTGAATTTCAAATAACCATCAATACAGCTCCAGTAAACTAATATGCAGAAACAATTCTTGTTTTGAGAGAGTGAAAGAACATCAGACTAAGCCAACTACAGACAAAAATCAGTTAAAGAAAAACGGTCTGAAGTTTAAGAAACAAATGTTCGAAGATTCCAGTTCTGTCATAGTCCATGTCATTTAGTTGAGTCATAATGTCTGCAGCTACAAAATGAAGATATCCATCTCTCTGTCTTATACTATATACTTTTCATTATATCAGAGTCTCTTTGTAGAAGAGGAATGTGATGTTTCCAATGAACAGCAAATCCATCATAGAAATCCACTGAATAAGTGGATAGTCTGATTTCTCTACAATTACTGAAATCACTCATATCGAAAATAAAAAAAGACCACAACAAAAGAATGTGCTGACTCTGCCTTCCAACATTCATATTCCAATGAACAACCTGCAAAAGCATGTCATTGTCCAAAACCGTGATTTACTCTCACCAGTTATAACAGCAGTTGTCAGGGATTCTTACTACTTCCTTCTCGGAATATAATGCTTCTTGTGCCTATTTGGCTCTCCCTTCAACACTTCCGAGATCCTGTTAATATTAGAGTGCATTAGTCTTTGACCTGAGAGCAGAAAGCTACAAAGCTGACCCAGCGAATGGAACAGGTTTTATACCTGAAGTTTGCCCTTTTGACACATATTACACTTCAGGGAACAGACAGTATAAATCCCTTCCTACCGTAGAAGGGAAATGTATCCAAAGATTACCTTTCTGTATAGGAAAACACAGGCAAGAGGTTTTGTCAGCACAGGGCAATTTTTGCTGTGCAATTAAAGAAAACCATCTAAGAATCTTTCTATGGCCTCTTCTACAATCCTTTTCCATCGCCACACAGCATCACATCAACACAAGCATCCTTTTTATCCTGGCCTACATGAGACTTGTTACTTGTGCATTTCAAACAAAGTTTGAAAGTTTATATACTCCAAAGATCAAGACTATCTTTTAGCATTTCAGATGTTATAGTAGCGCTCACTAAAACAGAAACTCAATCTCCTTCAAAGGCATCAGACTTTGCTACAAGCATGGTCTGTTCAGCACAGGTCATCAGTGAAGGAGATCAGGGCTCCATCAATTAAACTATTCCAAAAAACTGAATGGCATTTGCTTTAAAATACGGTAATACAATAAAAACAACACTGAATTTGCAGAGTAAAAGTGCTAATGTACGTGCACCCATCAGCAAGGCTACCAGGATCATTATTAGAAGAAAAACACAGAAATCATCAGAGCCAGTTGGACTGAGTTCTGTAGGCATTTACCAACAGAAAATTAAAATGCAGAGGGGTACAGCAGATTTTCTGCTGACGTTACTCAGTGTTAAGATTGTTCAGGAATTCATTGGTGAAGCAGTTTTTCCAAGTTGTATAAATACAATTTTTTAAATGGAATGTAAATACCTGTTTCACTGAGAATCAAGTTTATTGGGGAAAAAAAAAAAGCAGGAGAGAAATAGAGAAAAGCTTTCTGCATAACAGTAGCAGCACCCAGGTTATCATGCTGACTAAAATACGAAAACCAGTTTGGGAAAGACAAGCGCTTTATGTGCAGGGGGAGGGACCTGACCATCTCAGGTAGCTTAACACAACTGGTGCAAAAATAATCCATTTTCTAGTCCAATTTGCAAAAAGAATAACTTCAACAACGAAAGTAGAGCCATTATATCGTCTACCACCTAATATTCAGCTGAATGAGACAGAAACATAGTTTGACTACTCAGCATTATGGAATAGAATCATAGAATCACCAAGGTTGGAAAAGACCTTCAAGAGCACAGAGCCCAACCTTTGACCAAACACCACCACATCAAATAAACCATAGCAGTGAGTGCCATGTCCAGTCATTTCTTGAACACTTCCAGGGATGGTGACTCTATCACTTACCTGGGCAGCCTGTTCCAATGCTTAACCAACATGTCAGTGAAGAAATTTCTCCTGATGTCCAACCTGAAACTCCCCTGGCACAGCTTGAGGCCATTTCCTCTTTTCCTGTCACTAGTTGTTTGGGAGAAGAGGCTGACCCCCACACAACTGTAACCTCCTTTCAGGTAGTTGTAGAGAACAATAAGGTCCCCCCTTGAGCCTCCTTTTCTCTAAACTGAATACCTCAGCTCCCTCAGCCACTTCTCATATGATTTACTCTCTAGGCTCTTCCCCAGCTTTGTTGCCCTTCTCTGAACATACTCCAGAACCTCAATGTCCTTCTTATAGTGAGGGGCCCAAAACTGAACGCAGGATATGAAGTGTAGGTCACTGCCCTAGTCCTGCTGGCCACGCTATTTCTGGTGCCATTGGCCTTCTTGGCCACCTAGGCACACACTGGCTCATGTTCAGCTGCTGTCGACAGCACCCCCGGGTCATTTGCCACTGGGCTGCTTTCCAGGCTCTGTCCCAAGCCTGTAGCTCTGCATGGGGTTGTTGTGACCCAAATGAAGGACCTGGCATTTGGCCTTGTTGAACCTCATACAACTGGCCTCAGTCCTTTGATCCAGTTCTCTCTGCACAGCCTTCCTACTCTAAACTGGATCCCTACTATCTAATACCCTACTTCTCCAAACTGGATAAGCCTTTCATACTGATGGACATCTATGCTATTCCCCACACCTTGAGTCACCTTCAAATTCGGTATGCTTGGAGCAGCACTGCTGCAAATTTCAGTGGAGCATCTCAACACCAACTGCTTATCACCATCACACCTGTGACCATGGACACAGAAGATCAGACCTGTAAGTGAAGACTCCTAATACCTAACTCCGCTTTTGTGGAGGTGCACAGTGTTAATTCACAGACCTTAAAGAGCAAAAACGAGAATACAATTCCCATGATAGGCTTCCTTCTGGGGATTCACACTTAACCTCAATTTTCATTAATTCAGGCATGAATGTAAAAAGGAAAGTTAAGGGAGAGTCAGCACTTTATAAGTTCTTGCCTTCTCCTGCTTTCCCAGCACAGTGCTATGGTTCACATACTCTCAGTTTCTTTGAAGTGATACAGATTTCCCCCACCCATGAGTATCTCCATCAGTGTGATGCCCCATTCCTATTCCCTCTCTTTTTAGTTCCTGAAGGGCAATGAGGGTGGGCAACATCCATCATGTGGGAAACTTGATCAGGCCTCAGCTTTCTCCTTGCCAAGAAAGATTTTTCTGCTCTGGTTCCTATGGACCTCTGTGGAAAAGGACATATGCAAGGCAGACCTTGCAAAGACTTTCAGACAATGCCATATCTTTGTCTGGTAAGGTTTTGTTGTGCACATCTAAATTTACAGCTGCTGTCTCCAAGCAAACAACAGAGGCAGCTAGAAAGGTGTGGAATGCTGATGAATTTCACAGGCATGCCCAGGTAACAATGCACAACAATTTAAAAGCCATCAATAATCAAGAGGTTGACCCCTGAATTTTCAAATCAATCACGATCAAATAAATTCAATCTTTATTTTCCCTTTGAATCTTAAGCGAACTCATGGATAAAACTGATTAAAAGGGAAAGAAAAGACAGCATGGGGTTCACTAAATGCTTTCTGTTTGGAAGAGAGACTCTTCAAATCGTGTAACATGCAGGATGGCTCACTGAAAAGCAATTATAACTCTGAGAATTTCAGTGCATCCCATAAGGCTGAGAGAATGTTCAATTTGCAGGCTATGAGCAAGGATTAACAGAGATGAAGGTAGCAGTAAGTGCCCATGTACCATTGCATTTAAATGTAATGTCATTTCAAGGGATGATAAGTAATCATTTCATGTCTCAATAACCTCCAACAAAAATGCCTTATTTAGCCCCAAAACATCATTTTTTAAGACTTTCCTATGCAAGTAAATGGTTTAGATAAGGGACTGGATTGAAAAAAGTTCCAAATTCACATTCTAAAGCAAGGTGAATGCAGCTTTGATGTCAGCTTAAAGATGAAAATTTTCTTCCAGGCATTTCTTAGGACAGTGTGTTCCCTCTTCATCAGTCACAGTGGCACTTTTAGTGCCATAGGAGAAAAGAAACCTACATGATCTAACATGATGGCAAGCAAGCAAGACAGTTTATAAACAAATTTTTCTAACTAACCATGATTATTTTGGGAATCAGTACTGAGACCCTTATGTTATAGTCTTTTTTACAACTTTATTTAACTTTAGGCTCTAATCCCAGGCTTTGAACAAGATTCATGGCACTATATGACCATAGTCCTCAGCCTTTACATGACCGTAATTCTGGCCTACGACTTCAGCATCTCTGTCACTGAATTTTCCTTTAAAGTGAAAGGTATTTCATAACCCTCTGCAAAACTTCCATCACCCACTGACATTATGCAAGATGCACTAGAAGAGGCTCACAAATGTAACAATAGAAGACTCCTCAGTAACCAGTCAGAAGACTGTGTCACACCAAGAGGCTGATGGCAGCAGCATCTTTCCCAGCGATGTCTTATCCATCAACCTCAAATACAACCCTAGAGCTGTTAGGAAAGCTTTTTGGTCCAGATACTGAACAAGTACAGGTGTTTTTTAATTACCAGTTCAGTTACAGACCCATTCAGGATTTGAGTTTTGCTGAGCTCAGCTTTTCAAATGCATTATTTTCTGCTCTCATTGGTTAGGACAGCAATAGTTTGAGGAAAAGATGTTTCTCACTCTCGTAGCAAGTAAGGGTGAGAGCTATGCAACTGCTTGATGATACAGAGGAGTGTGGATGAAAACAGAGCTACTCAGGACCCACAGGGACTACCAATGCAGAAACAGTCTCCTCATTCAATAATGATGCTCTAGAGAACAGATATGCCCAAAAAGATCCATTAAAATGGATCATATTTATATTGTCTATTATTACAGCATACATGTTATTACAGCATACATGTTCCCTTTATCAACATTAATGATGCTTTTTAATTCACTATCCAGAAAAATCTGTATGAAATCTGGAAAGCCTTTCACAATTCCAAAGAATGAGATTTTCTTCCTTAGTGGAAATCTGAGAAGCCAGCTAGAGTGATGGTGTCAAGGCCATACTTGTCATACCTGGTTAGTGACTCACTTAATCCTATTCAAAATCAACTTGCAGTTCAACATGCAAAGGGACAGACTTGATACAAACATATCTGCTAATTATCATGATAAGTTGAATCTATCTAGTGTTTTCTTTATCATTTTCAGACAGATAGAAAGTAACTCTCCTGGATTTAACACAGAACACTGGAGGACCGGAGCTGGAGGAGAATACTCTCATAACCTACGTGAGTACAACACACTAGAAAAAGAAGGGAAAAGGACATAACCAGAACAAGCAGGACTGTTCACACTAGGGTTATGCAAAACTTGCTCTGCAACAAGCTAACATTTATTAAAAACAGAATTAACAAATAACAGATATAAAATGCACTAAGGATTGCAGTGCAGTATTTCTGTCACATGGGATTAAACAAAATCAGGCATTCTTTATCTAAAAAAACATGCTGAAGATTCAAGCAACTAAAAAACCAATTTCAACAAGGTGGCGGTTTTGATTTAAAGTATTGATTTAAATGCCAGCAGAACTTTAGTAGTTACCTTTTATTTTGTCTGAAGATGCCATTTTTCCTTCAACAAGGAAAAGGTTCACTTTCTATCAGTAGTCCTCCTTGTGAGGAACTTTACATACTAAAAATAAAAAAGTCTTAACTAAAGAAAAAAATCAAACAACCAACCAAACTTCTATGTTCTATTGTCCCCTCTCATAAACACTGTGCAAGTCTGAGCCATCTTTGCGAAGTTTCCATATGGAGCCTTTGTAGATACAACTGTCAGATGTGGAATAATTTGGGTAATAATTTGATAACTTTATTTTCAGATATGACAAACAGACAACTCCCCCATGCTGCCTAACTGCATGTCACTTTGTTTAGACAGATCCACCTTCTTCAATACTGAATGACAAGCTCAAATGCTTTCATATATAATTATGGTGCAATCCAGACATTCTTAAAAACAAAGAAACTGTATATATTACAGGTAATAATCTTTTAAACACAGAGGAAAGCTCAGCTGTATAATTTCTTACTGTCTTTAAATCAAATTCAGATCCTGCTCAGATTTCTGCTCAGATTTCTGCTCAGATTTCTGCTGGTTCACATCCCATTTTAATACACAAATTCCCACAGGTTTTATCTCTTCAACAAAGCAATTAATAAAGCATGGCTCAAGCCATTAAAGGTTTCTTTTATGCCCCTCTCAATCCCTTGAGATAAATAGAAATTGATGTTTATTTTGAGCCTTTAGAAATCTGAATAATTTCTGCAAAGTCCTGCAGCCTTGAAACTAAAATCTAATTACCTGCAAGTGTTTGCAGATATAAGTATAAATTCAAACTCACTCCACTATGTGGTAAGCTTTTAAAGATCAAAGAGTTACCTCTAGCCTTGAGGCTCCTTATTTGAAAATGCACCTTAACATTTAATGGTGTCACATTCCAAAGCCCTGCACACTGCTTTGAAGGCATACCTCTCAGTGGTGGAAATAGCTTTTCTTGCTACTAGCACTAATCAAAGGGACCAGGAAAACCTACATAAGATCCATGGCCAGTGCCTCCAACCCAAGAAATGCAAAGCCCAGTCATCTCACAAGTAGTTATTTGCAGCATCCCAACTCAGTACATCAGTGCAATGAAAAGGTCACAGTGATCTTGCGCTTCAATTTTGCCCTGAAGGAGTCAACAACCAGATATCACTCTTTTTCTTGCCAGTGAATAGAATCACTAATGAAACTCGGAACTGAAGAATGTCTGAGGTTGGAAGACATCCCCAGAGAACATTTCGTCCAACCTCCCTGCTCAAGCAGGGTTCCCTACAGCTGCTTGCCCAAGACCATGTTTCGATTCATGTTTGTGTTAGTAAAGCTCTTCCCTAACCCTTACAGGCAGCAAAATAAGTTTGAGTTTGTAAGTTCACTAAGTCTATCCTGTCATACAACAGAACATGGCATTCGGGAATAACAAAGTTCTTCCTGATGAGCTTCAGGTGTCCTGATAGGCTGTAGTCTGGAGAAACTCTGTGAAAAGCTGCCTTCTCGGTCCTACTAAGAGGAGAGCTTCAGATACATTAATTTTCCAGGACAAAAAAACCCACTTTAATATGATAGGAACATCTCAAAAATTGTGTTTATATGATAATGCAGAGCATTAGATTAAAGAGATGATTACATGGAATTTGTCACATGTTTCCTGGGAAGAGTCAGGGCGGCAGATCATTTTCTCTTCATCTGTATTATTCCTATCTATTTTCTATTTTCTTCGAGTAGAAATCAGTTCCAAATCAGGATGCCAGGTAGTTGTTTATATTTAAGTAGGTTTGTTCATTGGAAAGACACATAGAAAACATGGAGAGATTCAGGGATAATATTAAATAACGGGGGAAGGAAGGAAGAGGATGAGGGGCATTATTTGTTTTTTAACCCAAGGATGTTTCAAATTTGTGAAAAAAAAATGGAAAAGAAAGATGTCAGAAAGTTAATACCAAGGCACATTCTCTGTTACATTCAGTATTAACTATATGAATCCTGTATTACCCAAAGGATGCTGAGGTTGGATCACATGATTAGACATATAAGATATCACACTGTTTTCTGCTACTATTCAAATTACTCCTTTCACCTAGACTGGTAATAAAGGGAATAATGAGGGAAAGTGTTACAGCCCCTCCCAGCAAAACCATGAAGCTCAAGAACGACCTGAGCAGTCCCTGTCACACACTCATCCCTGGAAGGTTAAGTGGATTTTGATGAAGCCATCAGCTTCAGCTGCAAAGAGCTTGAGCCAATGCCAAATGAGGTCAAAGGGATTTTTTTCCCCTCCATTAGCTTCAATGGGCTCTGAATAAAACCCAGTGGGCTCAAGTGTGCCTACTAATTGTTAAGGGAATTAGAATTCCGGTAAATCATTCCAACTATGGTCACTTGAAACTGGAATGACAAAGGGAAATTACATGATTCCCTGCTTATCTCTGTGTGAACCACTGAACTCATGTTAAAACCATGATAATGATGCAGAATTTGGGAATACCACCTCAGGCAACGCGAACCAGCACCTAGTACACCAAATTACTTCCTGTCCCCTTGAATTCCAGAGCAACAATTCCTACTAAATTCAAGTGACTCTTTATGTACCCACATCAAAACCCCTAAATAGCCTCTCTCAATGGTAAACCTACTTTTCACAAAAAGATTTTGTAAAGTTCATGTCTATTGGTATAAAGCAGAGACTGATTCAAAGGCCATGAGGCTACATCTTTTATGAATAAAAAGTAGCAAGTGATAAAGTCTTATAAACACGTATATATAATATCTTATTAGATATATTATATATTAATATATAATAACAGCACATGAATATATTATTTATTTATATATTTTTTAAAAATTTAACAAAGCTAGGCCAATTTGCTGATCAAATTCACAACACACGCAGACAAGCTGTTGCCATTTGAATTTCATGCTGAACCATTCTTTAAACACTGGAGACCAACATGATGCTACATAGCCTTTAATTAGCTATTAACTGGAGGATGTTTTAGCGTTTTGCCATTGCCCTGGCTAATGCTTAAATACAACCAGAGTCATGTTAGTTCATTTTAGTTTCTTGTCTTCACAAGTGCTTTCAGAACAAGTCCACATCTGTGTGACATTCACAGACACACTCTGCAGATCCCGGTCCTAGCAGGGCTATGAACAGCAACGTCTGTGGGCTGCACACATGAAATCAAGCCAAGTCTAGTGAAACGAACAGGAGTAAGGCCAAGATTGTTTGCTGTTGAAGTTCTATACAGCAGTCCTAAGTGCAGTAGGGACCACACAGGGTAGCAAATGCATACAGCAAGAGACAACTTTGGAATGGTGCTTTATACAACATTAGGCACGCTTGCCCTTTCTCAGTTACTTTATCCCCACATTGCAAACAGAGAAATGAGGCAGGAGGCAAGGCCACACAGAAATCCTTTGGGATAAGTGGGAACTGAATGGCCTCCCAGAGCCCCTCAACACTGAGCAGCTTTGCTCCCATTACTCTTTTTTCTTGTTCTCACAGAATCACAAGAACAAAGTCATTTGAAACTCAACAAATGCATGAAAAGTGCCAGAACTGAGTCAGGGAAAAGGATGGGGAAACTAAAGGAGAAAATTAGGAATACAGGCATTAGGAGAGTTGAATGGGACAAATACAGTGAGGAGAGGACAAGCAAGAGATGTAACCTTCCACTTTTAAAGAGTATAGATCTGTTAGTATGGTATTTGAATGAAGAAAAATGGAGTGCCATGAGGATTGTAGAGTAGGAGCTAATTTAGGTATGTGACTGGAGCTTAGGTTGATTAGGTCATTCACAGCCCGAAGCTTTCTGGCCGGAATAAAGCCTATTCCAAACCATCCCTGCTGTGTCTCACTTCTGTTTATTTGACTAGTTCTGTTCAAGGTCCAGATTTGGCAGAGCTTCTGTTCCTCCCAATGTGCATTTCATTTCCAACCATCTGCTAAAGACTCAGAGCCTCTTCTCTAAAATTTGAAAGATTTAATGACAATTAGCTTGAAAATACTCTTTTTAATTTTATTAACAGATTGTAGAATCAAGAAAATTCACAGCAGGAAAAATCTACTAAATAGCATTGCCCTTCTCCATCACTAGACCTGCCTACCAAGTGGTACGTACAAGGCACATATGGGCAGCTGAAAAGCACTTTGAATTCAGAGATACAACATTAATCCTGTAAGAATAATCACAGCAGCCAACTTGTGCTATCATATAGTTTTACTGACTCGAATAAGACCTTGTAGAGATGCACTAAGCCATATTCAAGTCATTCAACAGAAACATGTTATTTGTTTTCAGATCCCCTACCTCTGGCCCAATCTGCTAGCTCCCTGTTCCCTCCCCAAATATCAAATTCAGTAAGTGTTGGAGTAAAGCATGTTTTCACATCACTGACCTGAGAAGTTTAAGTGGAATAAGACTTGATCTGGAAAGTTTTATTGCTACATGATACATGTACTATATGGGACAACTTTCACATTTCTAATAATTTATTTTTTTTTTAAAGCCACTTAATAAGTTTACTTGTTTTAAGAGATCCGTAAATTCAAAATCCATGACATTTCCATATGAGTCAAAGGCACTTGGTTTTCATTTCTTGGAAACTGCTTTTTTTTAAAAAATACATACTGTCACTGCACAGACTCTCAGCTTCATAGTAATTCATGTCATTGGCAACCTTTATAAGCTTAACTTCCACTGTTAATGCAGTAAAACAAGGCAGATATGTAATTATGCCCTGAAAATAAAATCTTTTGTAGGCTTTAACAGCATCTCAGGCATCAATTGAATTAGTGTCACCTATCAAAACTACCAGTGGTCAGATAGGCATTATTGAGACACATCTACTTGAGAGTGCATGTGCAACTCCTTATAAGTTCTTCTAAAGGAGAAATGATCTCCTTTGGTACACTATGAAGCCAAAATATTTTATTTTCTTCCCAATTAGAAGAGACATCAGGTCTTTCCCTCTGCAAGCTTGTACCCAACCCTGCCCTATGGTCACGGTGGAAAAGTACAGCTGCAGTCTATGGCCAGATGTATGCACCACGCAGATTCCACTGTGTACTCCATATGCCCAAGCCACTGGTTGTGCACAGGACCATCCAGATCAGTGCAACTCAAGTCTGGTCTTGGAAACAGTTTCTCCACAAAAATCATACAGACCCAGACTCCTCAGCTAGAGCTGGAGGTGAGTCAGCTTTTCAGAAAACTTGATACACAAAAATGTACATCAGGAGTTCTGTTTACTTTCCAGCCCTCTGAATGATGTAATCTGGAAACCTTTGGTTTCAATGGGCTGAGGATAAAAGTCAGAAGGTGAGTTACCTGTGTTCAAACAAGGTACATTTTTCAGTAACAGGTATAAAATCTTGCACACACCACCACTTCCCACGAGGAAGCATTTGTGCAGTGTCCCTTACTGTAAGCACAACTCAGTATTTTTAGAAGTGCAGAGGGAGAAGGTTGGATTTTGGAGCTAATGGAAAAGTAATAGCTAATAAGCCAAGCAACTGCAGCATGAAAATATGACTGCTGTAAAATTAGCTTCCGTATTTCCATGCCAACCAGAGTGTGCTTACTCATTTATAATTAAGCTTTTCACACCTTATGGTCCAAATGGATTTCTGGCAAATTTTAGTATTGTAACACTCCACTTAATAGCGGAGGTCTAGAGGACTAGGTCTCAGAGTCCTTTATTTTATATTATTACTTAACCATTAGTAAACAGTTTTTGTTTTAATTTCTTCTGTTAACCAAGTAGCATTGCATAATCCCACAAACACCCCATAAAAATATAGGTAATTTGTACAAGAGGAAAAGTTTTATAATTCTAGAACTGTTTTTATTTTGAAAACTACTTAATGTCCAATCTTGCTAACCAGTCATTCTTTCTCAATACATCCCACAACTTTTTTTGCATGCAATCTCAGTAACATTTAGTTTAAACACTTTTATATCAACTTGGTACATGAAATAAGCTATACTTATCTATCTATAATTCAACAGACTGGGTATTGAGAAAGCTTCAATCAGCAACTAAGATAGAAAAGTATTGCAGTAAACTAGAAGTATCCAACACTTGTTCAAACAAATTTCAATATATCTATCTGTGTTGCCCTCTTGGGGGAAGAGACCTGGATATGTGCATAATTAAGTCCCATGGGTATTCATATTCTAAAAGGAATTTCCACTTGAACCACATATTTTAAACAAATACCTTCATTGATTTTCATCTTTTTTTTTTAATTTCTCATTTTAAGGCCTTACACTAGAAATCTGAATTATTTTCATGCAACTCTGTAATGAACCTGCCATTTACATGTTTGATGCACGGGAAGGTTACATTTCTCATTTCATGATCTGACTTCAACAAACTACAGGCTGGAACCTATTCTCAGCTCAGACCTGGAACAACCTGGCATTCCACAAAGTTTGATTATTAAACATGGCAAGTTTTTGTTTGTTTGTTTGTTTTTGTGAAACTTACCAAGCAATATTACTTGCATTGTTCTTACAAGTTCTCCAGCACTGGACCATGTTTTATTATTTCTTATTACTTTTTGTCTTTTATACCTAAAGATGGGCGTTTCTGTTCTTGATGGCTAAAACGTTTATAGTCAACTGTCTTCATCCCTTTTTTGCACTAAACCACAGTTTCCACCAACCTCTGGGACCCAAACGTCTTTCACATGATGTTATTCTGATGCACTTTGTGGTCCAGCCGCACCTCAGCATGTTCCCTGGTGAGAGATGACAGCCTGCAGAGCAGGTCTTACCCAGTAGCTCCTTCCTCCCTACTTTCCAAAGGATCAGGGAACAGCTGGTTTCACAATGAAAGGTTATCAGACAAGCTGAAGCCTCCCCAAGCCTGGGGAATGTCCTGCCACTACTGCTTCCAGCTCATCCTTTCCTCCTTTTTTGGAAAGCAGCAGTGGAAGCACCTTGCATGGTGCAGTACAGCAAGGTACTTTTGTTGCCCACCTTTGCTGCCACTGAAAATCAGACATCAGTGATAGAGAAGCCCAGGACGTAACCCCTTTGAGGACCTCCAGTTTTGCCTTTTCAGTGTGACACTGTAGTGCAGAGAGAGACCTCTCCCTCCATGACAAGGTGCTCCAAGCCATTGCTCAATTTCCTCTGTCTTTTAGTCCTTGATTGTTTCACTCCTTGGTTTTTGCTAGACTTGCTAGAAATTGAACTATCACAAAACATTCAAAGCGAGTTTGCCTTTAGGCTATTTCTTCATGATTTTGTAGATGATTTCATTAACATGCAAAGGAAGAGAATCACAGATCTTGCTGAACTAAATGCACCAAATACTGTCACTGACTTTTTCCACCAAGGCATTTTACTGCAGGCTTCATTTCATTACAAACTCAAAAGACGCAAATCCAAACCCCAGAGGATTCATTTATTCTTGGGATTATTCCCAACTGGCTTTGAATTATGGGTGGCACTGGAAGAAACTCCTACTAATACATCTTACACAGTCTTGCTCTGCATCTAGACCTATACATTCTTGAGGATTGAAGGGACTGTTACCTTGTTAAACCTCTAGCATACCTCAGGCTCTACAATTCTGCATAGTCTTTCTTAAATCAAACACAGACTGTTGCTGGATGAAGTACTGAAAAATTTATTTGAGGTTTGGGTTGGGTTTTTTTTCTGTTTATTTGTCATTTTTTGTTTGCTTGCCAGGTTTTTTATTTTTTTATTTTTAATTAGTATAGCTGGTTTATTTTAAGAGAAAAGCAAATTAAAAAAAAAATATAAGAAAGAGTTTACAGTATTTTTTTTTAATGCATAAGGAACTACCTTTTTTTTTTTTTTAATGTGCAATCTTGTGCTTCCTTCCTGCACTGTAAATTACTGTAATCCAACCATTATTTTCATCTCTGCACATTTGCAGGGTCAGCACTGACTATATCTAGCTCCCCCAAAGGCAATTTTGAAAATGTTCCTTCCTGTACTTTTCCTGCATAAGAACCCTAACAAAGGTGTTATTTAAAGATTCCCTCCAAGCCGCTGAATGGCACCGCTGCGTAAACGCGCAAAAGTAAAGCTGTGCTGATAAGATGGCAAGGGCAAAAAAAAAAAAAAGAAAAAAAGATAAAAAAAGTCCAACACGGGCTTCTGGGCATGATTCAGCCCATTACATTTTTCATGGAAAGAGCAAATGCATATCCCGACAAACCTCATTACACCTCTTTCATGCAATCCATATCAGTCAAGATCTCCGAACACTGACACTCCTATGTCGCATTGCAGACCCTGGACTACTGATAACAAACAACCAAGAAAACGGGATATGATGAAATGGATCAAGTTAAATATTTTTAACATTAAATTTAAGCTTTTACATTTTGTAGCTATTTTAAGGAGAGGGAAAAAATACAGGCTAAAAAGCTCCTTGTTGTCGATGCCACCCAAAGCTGAAACTATCCGTGAGCTTTGTCAATTCTCCCCTACCAAAGCCAGCAAAGTTTGCTCCTAAATATCATGCAACTCTGGAAGGTGGGGGTCTAGAACAAACCATGGAGAGTGGTGCTGTTTGCCAGCATCAATAGAAATGCAAATAAGGAGAGAAACACAGCAAAACACAAACTTCAGTTGAAGGATGGTTTTTTTCAAAAGATGAATGACCTGATACTTGAGACTCCCTGCTCCAACTGCAACACACCAGGATAATATTTTTTCAGAGTATTATCACATTATTAGCCAGAGAACCCACTGGTTCTCTCCAAGCCTCACAGATCAGAGAAAAAGTAATAAAGACTGAGTTGGGTAGAGGAAAGCTGTCTACAGAGCAACCTGCTTCCTTCAGAAACTCTTCCATGGGGCCTGAAAAACAGATGAGAAAACTGCAGATGTGGAGTCCAGTGATGAAGGGATGTTGCCTCTCAGCACTCCGTGGAATAGGACTGAATTACAGAGAATTTTAAGATCAATAAAAATGTCAAATAACTGCACAAGTACAATGACATCTATTTATGAGATTATTTTCTCACTTCCAAAAAAAGACAATAAAGGAAAACCCCAATACTTTTTATTCTAATAAAACCAACCAAAGATTTTCTCCAAGTGTGAAATGCATAAATCATCTGCTTCTCTTGAATAGCATTTTTTTGTCCAACTCCTCATCTCAATTTTCTGAGGAATACGCCTGAGAAAGCAAATTAAATAAGCAAATTAGGAAAAACCAACACCTGACTACATAAAAAATTAAAGATTTTAGAAAATTAAAAAAAAAAGCACACCAACAGAAACAAGAGATGCATACATATTTTAGAATATTTAAAACAACTGAAAAATCTAGTTTTCCCTTTGATTTAGTATCATCAATTTGCAAACACCTATTCACCTGACAACAGACTACAAGAAACCAGCAAATACTCTAGGTCATTAATCTTTTCTATTTCTTTCTTCTTGACCATATTCAATAGAGATATGATGCTTATTCACACTGAAATAGCAAGACATAGTAGAAGGTAAAAAATTTACTGAAATTACTTTTTAAAAAAAAGGCAAAAAGCACAGCCCAGGAACTCAATACTAATTAGGTCCTCTGCTTTATTTTATATTCTCCAAAATGCAACTCTTCCTCATTCTGTTTTTGTTCCCACGTACCTAACATCTGGACTTTTGAACTCAAATACACACGAATACAACCATCCACTTTCTCTTAGCACAGAATCAATCATCTGTCACTCCCAGCTAATTGCACATAGCCCCAAGTGTTATACAAGCTCTGTAAAACTGCCTATAGAACCCAGACATTTCTACCTCCAATTTTAAATAAAAACAGTTTAAAAAGTGTAACGACAACACAGCACCTATTTCTGCCATCACCCTCCCCCACCAAGAATCCTTCTCTTATTTTTAGCTCCTCTGCTATTTCAGCTATTGGGTCTTAAAGACAAGTGCCACACAGAAGCTTAAACAAGAAATATTGAAAAAATTGTTCCTGGTGAAAACAAACAAACCGAAAACAATACAATGGTCAAGGCATTATGTGAGATAAATTAAAGCAAAAAGTATTACCCTGTCCTAGAAGATTCTTGGCTGTAAAACTACAGCTACAATTCTGTACACTACTACTAGCAATAAACCCTCAGGGGTAATTTTATGGCAGTGTCTTCCCTTTCAGCCAATACAGTTTAACACAGCTTAGAACAGGGAAAAGGTTTTGCTTTATCAGTTTATATTTTAATGTTGCACATTGAGTGTAAGGATTTTTTATGCTACCAATGGGAAGCTATAACAATCCAAAAAGCATGTTCAGAAGCAACAACTTACTACATTCTTGGCCAAAGTGCAAGTGAGCACAATTAGCGCTTAGGGGAAGAGACAGGAACATCGCAAGGTCCTGGATCTTTCTGGAGCACATGAATATGGTTATGCCATACATTAAGAACAAATACCAATTGAGTAAAAAAGAGTTTTTCCTCATGAAGAAATCAGTTCTTTTCCTAGAATAAGCCTCAACTGGAGGCACATAAGACCCATTTTCATGTGGTTTGTGTCAGGGGCTCAAAACCAGGCACCTCTAACTGGTACTTCTTTGCGATTATCACTTCATGCAGGGATGATGCACAGTAAACAGTAAAACACAGCAAGTCCTGTCTACACAGAGTAAATCAAATTTACAATAAAATAGGAAAAATTGGTAATAATTGTAAAGGAGATGTCAGACCCAGTTTTCATATTTACATTTGGGTAGGTTCAGGGAAAACAATGCCTCAGAGAATGAGAACAAAATGCAGATCATTCGGGTTCATCCCAAGAGTGTTTCGAGCAATGCTGGAAATAGAACCTATATTGCTGCTACTATTAGGAAACCATGAAGGTGTTGAAGTCCCAATTAATATTGCTCTTGAGGGAAAAATACACCTCCTTTTCCACCATTCAAATTTTTTTCAGTTCCTTGAGACCGAGCCAGCATACCCTGAAGGACAGGATTCACAGCAAGGACAAGCTCACTAGATGAACATTGTAAGGGAAAGCCATGCATTAGTAACTAGCACACCCTAATGTACTTGGTCACTCAGCAAAATCTGTCCTATTATCTTCAGTCTTACTGGTGAGCTCACCATGGCAAGGTGAGGTTTCTCCCTGAGCTTTATAGGTTACAATGAGGTTCACGTATCCTGTCATGCCTTTCGGACTTGCTCGTGTAAGAGAAGTCTCAAAAGGTGAGAATTTACCCTTCATTTGCCTACAACTAAACCTATGAAAATCTACATCTTTACAAAGTTTTCTTTCTTTTGAGGGTCAGTTTATCACCCTGGGAACATTTAATTGTAAACTGAAATGTGATATAAAAAATTCTCAGTACAGCCTTGAATGTGAGGAGTTGGCTGAAGAGGAAAAACACCTTAAGAACACACACTATTTTTCTTAAGCTTTGCTACCTCCTTCCATTACTATTTTCTACCCACTTTTAGAAACAGGTGTTTCAAAGAGCAGTTAACATTTTTCTGGAAGACTTCATTCTTTAAACCACGACTGGGTGATAACCTCAGCAGAAGCAGCACTTTTACTGTGGTCATATATTGAAGAGACTACATTTATGTCCGAAATTTCTTCTACAGTGTTGTGCACAATATCTTTTTGCTTTGTTTGTTTTTGGTTTTGTTTTTTTTTTTTGTAATATCTCTTTTCAGTACAGTGTAAGGCTTATCCCTGCAGGGGAAACAGCAGTATGGTTTTTGTTTGTGCATTGCTTTAATTTATTCTGGTATTAAGTAGAAGCCAGAAACCCCAATTTTCTCACTGAAAACAACTTATTCACTGAAGTAACGGACAGAACCCTTTATCTCCATCAAATTCACCTGCATAACCTGGCAATCAACTTGTCATAATGAAGGTTGCCTTTGCTGATTTACCTCTGCCCACCAGATATTACCTATATATATTAAAAAAAAAAAAAAAAAAAAAAAAAAAAAAAAAAAGGCAGCTGCCTCTTGATAGTACCGAAAGTTACTGCATGTGCAGGAAATGGGGTCCTCCTGATAGCTTAAAATGTATTTGACACCACAGATATTTCTACTTAAAACTAACACAGATCTCAATTATTTTAAAGCTTACTTTAGCTCAAGACAGAACTGAACAAGAAGTTAAGGAGACAAAAAAAAAAGGAAAAAAAAAAAAAACCCACACAATCCCCCCCACACACACACATAAAAACCAAAAAAACAATCAAACAAACAAACATAGAAAAAAACCAAAACAGTTGATTTAGATTTGCACACTGGGTTAATTACCTTATTTCATATCTTTTAAAGAGAGTATCATTGCAAAACCAAAAACCCTCTTTAGGTCTGAGCAGGAATTAAATGTGCTAAATCACTGTCAACACAGCAGTGAATATTTTCACAGTGAACACTGAGTGGCGAAGTGGAGCTTCACATGGATAATGATAGCAATCAGAGCACACATGGACTACAAGCAGTGAGCTGGTTCACTAGAGAGCACTTGCAAGCAAGTCATTGCTATAGCAAAGCAAGTAAATTCAGGACCATGTTTAGAGCTATTAAAGGTGCTATAATCAACAGCTACTGCATTTTTTAAAATAAAAATGGTCCCAATGTCGCAGAAGTGCCAGAATAAATATTTATGAAATGCTGGCCAAACCCTCTTGAGTCTGAAGTCTTTCATGACACAGCCCTGGGGTCACTGGCTACAGCAGGGCTCCAGGTCACTCAGCTCACCAGATAAAAATCAAAGTCTGTGTAATAAAGTCAGTAGGGTGAATGCTACAAAGGGTCACCATCCTGAGTAATTTTTCTACAGGACCACTCCTCTTCTCTCATGTTGGAAAACAAGAAGTGAGTACAGAAGAGAATAGAATAGAAAGGCAGTTTCAACTCCCACCTTTGCCCAGGAGACCTTACAGTTGGCTAAAAAAGTAGCAAGACAGTTTCTAACAGTGGAAGGGTTCTATCTGGAAGGGTTAAAGTCTGCACAAATTTGCCTGCTATCTGCGGAGAGAGAGTTAGCATCAAGATGAGCAAGCACAGCCATGTGAGAGCCTTCATGTATGGGCCAATCAGCAAGGGGTTTCCTCAGTTCAGAACATAAAGGTAGTTTCCACTTTCATCCCCTCATTCTCCACTGATCAGCCTTTCAAGCCATCACCAGTTCACCAAAAAAATATGAAGTAACATCATATTATATTAACTTTTGTTTGTGCATGTCAATGCTCACTCCAGCAAGATCCAGGCTTTTAAGGGCTCAGGCCTGAAAACACTTTAAAGTGTCTTCACCACCCTGGAGCTCTTCTCATCCAGCTGCTGGGCCAGGGAACTGCATAGATGGCTTAATTAACTACTTGGGGGCTTCCCAGGGTGAAGATTGGCTACAGGCTAGCATCAGCTCTGGTTTATCCCTATTTTCAGTCTCCTTTGTACAAGGCATTGAGTTATGAATGGATTTAAAGGCATAGATTGGATTAAAAAAGTATAAGGGTATTATTAGTTACTGTTATTGGTTGCATTAGTTTTAAAGATAGCTATGGATACAAGAAATTTAATTTTGTTTTTACATCACCTTCCTTTCCTACTTCATTGCTGTAGAAAACATTGTCATCAACACAGCTCAAAGCATGTGTTCTCTAAAAATCACAATAGGAAAAACACCAACAATGAAAAGATTACATTTTTATTTTTCTACCAAGATCTACCTGACCTGGATAAAGATCTTAAAATGAATTTTCTACAATATGCATGTCTGCAAGTCAGTCTGAGGTAAAGTACCAGCTGCTGAAATCTAAAAATCAAATTTATCATAGATGCACTAAGGTTCTGTTAATCCTCCAAAAGCCATGAAGGTTTTAGGAGGGTTTTAGTGAAAGGAAATTGAAGCACTCCCGCCTTCAGACAAATTAGGACAGAAAATCTTCTCCTGTGCTTAGTTGGTCTAAGATTATCAGATTCAAAATGGTATCTCAACTTCTATTGTCACTCGCTGCCAAAGTCTGCAGAAAGTGGTATGTCAAAATACTTTATCATTTATGCAAGTATTAAAAGCACATGTACACCTGAAAGTCAACAGATTTTTTATTTTCATAGTAGTAAAATTCTGTGCTAACTTTACAAGTGTGATACTGATTTGCGGTAATCTTTTAGGTGAGGAGTAATAAATATGTATGACATTCATCATCAGAAACACGGCTTCACTTTCAGATTGCAATTTCACCTCTGCAGTGAGAAATATGACTTGAGGCTTTTAATTTCTTCTGTTAAATAATAAGTTATGCAGAGGTAAACAAATTAGATGTCTGCAGCTTCTAGTATCAATTCAGACTGTAGAAAGGAGACATTCTGTCATGGTATTGTACAAGAATGGTATTGCATTTTCAGTTTCAGCCAGGACCTTGAAACATCCAAGGTGGATGAATATAAAAATGAGAAAGAGTACAGAGTAAATAGTTATTTCTTTTGAATATGTTTTTAACTCCTTTTAAATAATGATGCTGTTCTTCCTAAAACAATGTGAATCACATGCAAAATATCAATATATTTCTACATCTCCTTCAAAGACAAGCTGTGTTTCTGGAAACCCAGCCTATTTCCATCCTCATGCCAGTTACTTCAGTGAAAAGACTTACTTGACATATTTAGGAGGGATTTATTTTTATTTAATGCTCAGCAAGCAAACAAGAACAAGTCCTGAACAATGAATGAAATAGTAGATGATACTGCAAATGCATGATTAAGTTCAGCACAACACTTCAAGTCAATAATACCAAAGTTATCAATACTTTTCTCCTTTTTATCTGACTCCCTTAAGGTACAATACTAGTTAATGGAAGTTATGATCATTTTTCTACATTCCTAGAGCTGTCTGTAAATTTTCTGTCATGATTTCCAGCTTATTAAAGCCAGTTTTTACAGAATCTATGGATTCTATGGAGAATGTTTTGTCTGACTGAAAATCAAAGTGCAAACTGACTGTATCATTTAAATTCAAGCCAATTATTTTGTGCACATTTTCTTATTCAGCAGACTAAACTCAAAACCTGGAGACTCAAACTGGCCCTTGCTTTCTGCTCAGTTTGCATTTAGGTATTTTGGTATAAAATGAATAAGTAAGAACTAAAGGATGTGACCTCTAGTTTGCAATTACAGAATCTGAAATATCTTGATATATCAAGAGCCCTTTTCTTTACAGATGAGCTTGCTGATTTTTCCACATAAATACACTTCTTGTTAAACACAGCAGAAGTACCTGGTCAGATTCTTCAGCTGTCAGTTTTCAAAATTGCCCCTGGGGTTTTGTGTGACCGAGCATAAGTATGTTCTTCTGTATTGAGATGGTGACACTGTCCATTAAAGTGTTATGGCCTGATGAGATACAGATCATCCTAAAGAAAATAATATTCTTGATACATCACAAGGAGAAAATTCATAGTGAAAGTATTAGGCATGTCTTGGTCAAGAAAGTGTCTAGTTGTGAAAAGGAGAGAAGATACAGAGGTGAGTAAATTTTCCTTACACTACAACAGACAACACCAGGCAAATATGGATGACTTGATCCCACCTCAAATAGTTCTTGTGTATAAATATATTCACTACATATGCAGACCTGCACAAAGTATATGGGGGTAAAGTAGTAGTTATACTTTTTCACTCTTGTATTCATCACTGAATGCTGTTCATTACACAAGAGATTTATGGATTTATGAACTTCAGTTCACTTATACTATTGAACACCTATCTCACAGGTCTGTAATTTTAATACTAGTAGGACTGCCAACCTATCTGCAGCACATTTACATATTTAGAAGCAGCCACTATTCACTTGCATTTCAACTGTAATGCAAGCCCATACCCCCTTTGCTCCAGTCTCCATAACTGGAATTAAATTCAGCTTTTATTATGCTATTCTGTAAAACAAAGGCATTTCCATAACAGCAGAAAAGAAAGTATGAAAGTATCTGAACCCCTAAGTATGTACCTGAATTCTATTTTATGCAGCTGTTGTTGTTCATGTAATAAAATTCCGATCTACAAATTCCACAGACATTTCACATATGGGGTTTTGTGGGAGATTCACATTGAAGGGCGTAACAGTGCCAAGCTGAGGATAAATGCTGAAAACAGCAACAGACCAGAATTGAACCTGCCTGACATTTTAAATCAGCAACATTTGAGGACAGCAACACTGAGGAAAATTGTTCTCAATCAAATCCCAGGTGATACTCAGGATGGAGGATGACGACAGCTACATTATCAGGCCACTTCCTCAGCAAAAAGAAGCTCAAGGTTCCTCTGACTAAGATAAGAATATGACACACTACATTTAAATTTTTAGAGCTATGGTAAATTTAAAGCTGGTAGAAGGAAAGCAATTGGCTGCAGTGAAAATTAATTTCTCTGTATACTTAGAGAAAAAGGTAGAAGGTAGTAGTCAGAGCAGGACTAATTCTCACCTCACAGGGCTTGTCCTGCTGATGTTATTTCCACTTTCACCCTGACATTCAGCCTCAAAGCTAAAAAACTAAGAATGAGAAGGGAAAGATGTGTTAAAAAGTATAAAAACCACAGCTAATACACAACTTTAAAAAAGAAACAAACAAACACAAAAGAAACTAAAGCAAAATATCTTACAGCCTGAAAGAAAATGCTAAATTGTCCTACAGGCATAATCTTCTTTTTAATTGAAATATATGCAACTGTTACAGTGCACTGCATTATTAAATGTAACTCAGTAATACAATTTGCCTTAATGATAACTTTATAATAACCACAATGAAATATCACATATGATGTTTTAATGAGGATTATGGCATGTTAATTTTAAACTGAACAATAGGGCGTGTAATGTAATCCATGCCCTGTGCACAGTTCAACAACTGCTAACGTGTTGGACTCATTCATACTGGTGCCTGGCATAGGTAAATAATGATCCAATTACAGAGCTGCTTGGTACAAATATTTATGGTATCAACTACTTTTCTGAACATTGAAATGAAGTTCTGAGGGCCCCATTTAACCCTTTTCTTGATCTTTTGTCCTGCTACAATGAGGAGAGTATTTACAGTCCCAGTGTTCTTCCCTGTATTTATTTTAACTTGGGAGCACATAAATCAACTACCCAATATGGTCTATATTGACTGGTCTTCATGAGGATTCTCAGATATTTTTAAATAAAGGTTTTCTTTTCATCCCACATGTGAAGTTTCAGGAAGTTTGTTATTCTTCTACATTACCGCACGAATCTGAAACAAGTTTGTCCCAGCCATTTAATAGGTGATTGTTCAAAATGATAAAGGCAGACAATCATTTGACATGGTCCAAATGCAGTTTTACTTTCCCACTGCTAATGTCATCCACAACAAACAGTTCCAACAAAATACAGGACTCTACAGTGTAAAGCCTAAGCATGAATCACAGTGAAATGCTACTCCTAAGTGAGTGGATGTTGAAGATATCGTTCTCATTAAAACACCAACCAGACTGAATTGGCACTATCAGTTTCCTATAGATTTGGTGGACTTCAAATGAGTGAAAAAACCAAGACAGGTTATCCTGAGTTGGAGGCCAAAACTGCTATGCTTTCCAGAAAAACCTGGATGCTGGAGGTTCAGATAAAGTAAGAGTCGTATTCAAAAGGTGACCTCTGGTTACAGAAACAAAAAAAAAAAGAAAAGAAAAAAAACCAAACAACCAAAAATAAAACTCAAAACCAAACCACAACAATAAAACAAACAAACAAAATCCTCAGACCAAAACAAACAAAAAACACAACCGCACCCCTTGCCAAGAGCTCCCAGAAGAGCCAGGCAGAACACAGTCCTTCCCTTGCACCAGGGCCACACCAAAGTGGCTTCAGCCAGAGCTAAACCTTGCTCTGCAAGGCACTGCCCATTGTGAAAAGACAAACCGGGCTGCAAACCTTGACAGCACTGATGTTTCATTTCTCTGTTACCCATATGTTCAAGCCTAAATCTGACTTCCCCTTCAGAAAATCCCTTGATAAAAATGGCAGTTTTTTTTAAAAAAAAAAAAACAAAACACCAAAAAAACCCCAACTAACCAACCAAAAACCAAAAAACATACACCCCTCTCTGTCATTTAGAACTAAATTAAGATATCTTTCATCACAGGAAGACTAAGTAGCTGAGTTTTCAAAAATCCTTCCCTCCCCTCTGCATTTTCAGATGATTACATGACAAGCAGCAGACTAATGTAAAACAAAACCTCTTTTCATGCTAGGAGGTTATTTTAGTAAGGCTTATGACATATCCTGTTTCATCTAAAAAAAAAATACCAAAAATATCATTAAGAAGCACACACACATGCAAAAAAGCCTATCCTCACAAATACATAGGAGGAATGACTGATATTTCCCTCCTGGCTTAAATGTCAGATGAAATACGAAAATCTAAGAGTTGAGGCTTTTTTGGTTTTTTTAAGATTAAAAGATTTTTTTAAAAGGATAAAACATTTTTACATGACTAAATGCTTCATTATATCCTTTTAATTCTAGAGTTCTAACATGTCTAAAACTAGAAGCAGTAAGAGATAAAAAACAATTTTTCACATTCCACCACAGTTGAAATTCAGGAGAGGTTTTTCGATGTTTCTGCCCTTCCTTCCCCAGGAATATAGAGCTCCAAAGTGGTATCCCCAGATATACCACCCGAACACGGTAAGTTCATTATGATTTGTTTCCCACACCAGTCTAATGTTTTTTATTTGGAAGGGAAATCTGAACCTGTAAAGGACTATTCAGCATAAAGTTTCAGGCAAAAAAAAAGTCAAATTTGCAAGAGAGAGAGAATTTAAAATAAAAAAATCATTTACATGAGCAATTTTGAAAAAGCAATAATGAGCCTGGTGAAAAAAATGCCATTATCTTTCAGAGACTGGATTGCAATATATCAGGTTTTGATGGTCTTTCTTTAATTACAAAAGAAAAATACCAAAAAAAAAAGTTTTTTATTGAAAGGTCTAATGCAGAAAGAAAAAAAACCCCTAGCTGATAGTTTCCATATCTTCCAAACTGTTACAGTAAAACATATGGTACCTTCTCTCCTTCTTTTGCTTCCCTCCCCAGAATTGTTTCCCTTCTCTGTTATTCTAAGAGGTCATCAATTGATACAGAAATGTGCAACTTCTTATCCCTTTTATCTTCACACTGCAGACTGAAAAGAATGATCCAGGCTAAAGAGACGTTTCTACAGGCAACTGCACTGAAGACAGAAAGCTACCAACTTACCCACCTCAGAGCCCCAAAGGTGCTGAGCTACCAGCCTCAACCCATCTAGACAACATCCCACTGAAAACTCCTTGAACCAGCCCAAATATATCTGGGTTGTGGATGATGGACATGGTACAAGATGGCTTTTTTCTATTTGCAGAATCCTACTTCCTGGTGTTCAGAGACACATGAGATATATTCTTGAGAGACCCTCAGCTTCCCCAGACACACTGTATTGCACTCAAGCACAACTCTGAATGAACATAATGGCTGGTTTGAATTATTTAGGATTAAGTGAACAGGTCATAATGTACTACTCATAATGTAGTTAAACATGACAGGAATGAACAATGCAGAATGTAGGTGCCTACAGCTGTCGGGCTTTAAAAAGAGAGGCTGTGGGAATGTTTATTATTGGTTTCAGCAGCTGGTTACTACAGAAGGGAAAAACTAAGCTCCTTGGAATCATGCTTGACTTCTTTTGCAAATATTGAGCTACTGTATTACTGAAACACAAACACTACTGATACGGTCAATGTAAGAACAGGAGTGTCCAGCACAGCAGATTTTCTACAGCATAATTCAGAGAGCATGTGTTTTCTGTTAAAAATCTATGAACAGAAAATAGAATTCAAGAGAACCAGTGCTTGTGATTTCACCTGAAACACAGTTTTTACTTTTTGATACTTGCATGCACTCAACTGTACAAGTAACCAGCAACAATAATAATCTGAGCTTTCCTTTACCACTCAGAGGTACCAATTCCAGATTTTAGAGCACCTAAACCTCCTTTGACAAGAGTAGGGCAATAAGGAACAAGTGAAATAGGAACCATCTTAGCTTTATCCTTCCAGACCTAAAGCACCAGACTGACTGAATATCATATTGTCTCCACAACTACCCAGTCTTTGGAAAACAAACTGCAAAGAGACATCATCCAGGACTGAAAGGTGGAGAAGATGCTCAGGCGGTTCCCCAACAAAACACCTTTTGGAAGAGAAGCTTACTTCTAGATGAAGCGCATACACAACAACATACAAGACAATCACAAACAAGATACTGGAATATTTTAAGTTGGACAGAAGTTGTTTTCTCGATGGTGGTATACGATCAAGAAAACTGTTTTCAAAAAGGTTTTGTTTCATTTTTTAAGATATGCAGCCCACTTGTGTAACACTGACAGAAGTTGTTATTGACATATTAGGAAACCAAACTTTTTCCCCTTGCTGACAATTTCCTAGTAATTACAATGCAGTTCATTCATAAAAATAAACAGAAAAAGAACTTCACCCTTCTCTAGATTTCATGAAACACATAACACAGCCAAACCCTTAAGTCCTAATTGTGAAAACTGTCACCAATTTGAAACTGGTTCGAAAAACACTTTCGGAACAAGAAGTTTAAAACACACGCAATAAGATAATAGCTTCTGAGAAAGCCCAGACAGACTCCAACACAATAAAAAGGAGTGGGTCCTTCTCCGTAGTTGAGGGAGAATACTGTTTTTTAAATATATTAAAATTTTGCATTTGCTCTTGAGGTATTGTCCCGCTAAAAGACAATAGAATTATACCAAGGTAGAGTGATAACATAACCATGCTTCACCAAGGAAGATAAAGATTAGAAAAGTGGTATATGTTCACATGCTTTGGAATAAAGACCCACTCTCTGTTGAGAGCCAGCTACTAATTTAAAATGCTTAAAAAAGAAGGATATTAAAATTCATTTAATATTTTTTCAAGTCCTGTGTTGCACCCTAAGTATTTCCAGAGCATCTTACACTACAGCATCTAAACACTATGTAGAGCAGTTCAGAATTATTCAGAGTATTGTGCTCTGAGGATTTCACAAGTGATTTTCCTCATTACATCTCCTTTCATTTTGCAAGTTGATAATTCCATATCAGTGTGATGGGTTTTGATCCCATCTTACCTTTTCTCAGACAAAGAAGCACCTGATTATTTTCTCTGAAGATGTGTCAATGATTGTCCTTAAGCTTTCTTGGAACAGGATATTGTCAGTAAGTCACAAACAGAGCAAGGCTCTACTGTAGCACACCTTGTCCCATCAAAATGCTTTGTGACTGAAGGATTTTAAATGTAAAAAACAGCAATAGGTTATACACAACAATTCACTGAGCTGAGGACCTGGTTTGTTGTACTGACCCAATCAGGAAAGAATAAATCCAAGTTATATCACAACCAGAGCTAAAAAAAAA
>VZRE01005519.1:229889-269474 GCA_013396775.1 Cephalopterus ornatus | reverse complement strand
CACACATCTTACACAATAGCAGAAAGAAACTGTGGCTCCACATACTATGTATCTTTTACTTTGGAAGATTAGATGGTGGTTTTCTTGCCACACGTAGACTGGATAAATTTCAGAAGAAATAGACTTTTGGATTAGGAAAAAACACTCTGCTCTATCAAGGGACAACAAATACACACAATAACCAATGGTTTCGCTTGACAAGCAACCATTAAATGGGCTGCACATGGTTTAAAGGAAAAGATTCGGAAAGCAATAAATACCTAAGTGAGTAGATGTGTTGGAGGCAGGAAACAACATTGATCCATTGAACTATTCCTTTCAAAATATTTCGTGATATTTCCCTGCCCACCTGCTACAGAGATATGAAATGAGTTCTTTAAACTTCCCCACTAAAAGTAGAAGTTCTTGTTCTGACTTTATGATCTGGATTCCTTTCATCCACTGCTTTAATAAGCCATGGTTCAATACCGTCAGATACAACTTTCCATCAAAGCTCTGTGACCAAACTGCAGCTGCAACAAGTCAAAGACATGCATAAAACACTACAAGATCTGGTGATGGCAAATCTATGACCCAGGCAGAGATCTGTTTAACTGGAAGTTCTACACATAAATCCTCCCTTAAACAGCACATGTGGCCCTTCAGAAATATCTTGCCTTGGGACACCAATAAAAAATACTTAGCAATGAGCAATCCTAGTGAAGCTAAAGGAGTTACAGCTAGCATGAGAATGATTCAGGTGAAAACTAAAAGAAGTATCAATAGCAGCTACCTGATTTTCCATTTACATAACTAAATAGGCAGATATTTTTCTGCATTTCCACCACATGACTGTCTTCAACTGGCAAATCAACTAACAAGGACTGGTCTAACAAGCACTCACTTTAGGTTCCAAGTGCAGCAACAACTACATAAATTAGTCATTACTCTGACTTCTCAGAACAAAACTAACCTAATTACACTGACATTTCAGCTGAAAGAATAAGAGGAAAAAGAATAAAAAGGGAAAAAATCCACTTCACAACTTATTTCATGGATATCACTTCTTTTTTCGTCGTTCAGTTAGTTTCTACGGCAACAAACAAATTCTAATACTTCTTCTTCCCCAAAGTAGTCATTTATCTTCTAATCTTTGTGACTTCTCTTTTACTAATAAATACTGCAAAAAATTGTGTGCTACTTCTCTCTCTACTGAGGCAGCTCACTCATTGCCTTACTAACTCTTATTACAGCTGAGACTTCCATAATTCCCTTCATTTCCACTCCCAGTTCCTTTAGCTAATAGGCATAATTTCCCCTTTTTCTTTGGGCAGCAAACATAATGTTTTCTTAGTTTGCTTCATTATTTTTGACATCCATCTTTTTCAGTGACATATACTCTGAAAGTCCGTGTTTTTGTTTGCAGCACTATACATTTGAAACCTCTTTGGGCTCTGGTACTTGCCACTGCAATTTCTGAAAAATTCATTAAAAAAAAAATTAAAAGTATACACATAGGCAAAGAAGTATCTGCTCTTTGTCCAACTTGTTGCACACTTTCCAAAATTCCTAGCCCCCAAGTAATTAAGGAAGACAGCTTGAACAATTTAAATATTAAATATGCATTTTATTATTTAAGCATTTCATAAGAGGAACACAGAATCACTGCAGCAGACAAAACTGAGGTACAGTCAGAATTCCAAGTGCATAGTATGCTGTCAGAAAGAAAAAAGATTTTCCTGTATGTGGTACAATATAAATTTACAAACCCTGCAGCACAAAGAGGGAAATTGCCTCATGTTAACCTTAAGCACAGGGCTCTGGAACTGAGCTGTGGTCACAGCTTGTGAACTCCTTGCTTTGTAGCCATCATAAATTCACTGTCAGTGTCTACTGAGGTACCAGTCAGTTCAAACCCAGAGATCAGCTATTAATTTTATATTATTTACAAGATATGCAAATGCCTCTTCCCCACCTCAGCTAAGCCTTGGTATGTATTGCCTCGAGTGACCATGTTACTAACACAGCAGCTGTGGATGAAAGGCAGGAGTTTGGCTTAGGCGTTTTTTGTTTGTATTGGGGTTTTTTGAGATAAAAGATGAGAAGAAAAAAAATGAGGGCAGGACAGACCCAGATGAGCATCTAGCCTCCTCGATTCCCCCAGAGATTCATTTGCGCATTAAATGTAAATCAGCAGCTGGAGTTTAGGAACATCATCTCTTAGCGAGTGGACGAAGCTACAGCACCAGGACAGATGCATTTGTTTCTTGAAACATGTATGTAGCTGAGGTTGTGCCTCATTCCTTGAGAGCTGATATGGTGGCACTGCTCTCAAAATGCTACTGTGTTTGCTAAGAGCAGCAAGGGCAAAAAGAGGACTCGCTTGTGCACATCTTGGTCAGTCACCATAACGACTTTAGCCCTGCTTTGGCTTCCCAAACCCAACTGAAACTGCCTCTGTTACCTGACCATTTCACAGATTCAGCTCAGTCTCATATCTTTCATACTGTTTGCTCAGGACCACAGTTTTCAAATTACTTCATTTCAAATATACTTTCCTTTACACCTCATAGAAGTGTCAGCTCTCCTTTCCTCCTCCTGTAAAAGGTTTTTAAAACTCTGAAGTTCTTTTGACCTTCTGTTCTTTGGCAAATTAAGGCTGGTAGCCTATTTGACGCTGAAGACAAGAACATGGAAGTAAGTTAACAGCTTTCCTCATTGCTTTCTGAGCGCCAGAATGTCTTTATCTCTAGCTATTATGTGCCTATCTTGATTGGGTTTCACACAGATCCCATTAAAAGTCACAGCACTAAGCATTCATGCAAGATGTGCTTAATAAGATACTCGTAGTTAGATGAGCTTTATTTCCCTGACAGATCCCTTCCAGACCCACACTGCTACTGCATGTTATCAGTCAGAAACCAACACTTCGCAGCAGCTGCACAAGCTCCACAAACTTCATAACATAACTCCACATTCAAGCAGATCTAAGCAGTTCAAAGCTAATTTTCCAGGACCTTCAGAGGCTTTGACTAAATAACCAGCTACTGAACAGCAGTCCAAATACCACAGTTTAACCAAAACATCTGATATTTGTGTCATCACAGAGCTGTGAGACTTCAGGTCTAAATCATCCCCAGGGTAAGAGGGCATTTCCAAGATGCCACAGATTATCACAGGACTGCACTAAGAGACAAAACCCAGTGATTGCTGGAACCTAGGGCTTTTTACTCCTAAAACCACCACCATTCCCAAGAGGTTGCCCCACTCAGAAGAGAAGCAGCACAACACTGACCTCGTACAATTTCAAGCGTCCTCTTGAAACTCTACACAGACAGATTATTCCACTTTCTCACTAGTTCCTCCGTCTGTCTCATTGCTGCATCTCAACAGCTTTGTCTCCAAGGCTACTCGCCCCAAAACTTCCCCTGAAACCTATTCCACTCCAGCAGGCAAAACCCCTTTGCCGGCCTGGGTCTCTGCTGTCCATGCTCAGGTGTAAATGGTCACAAGGTCTCAGCTGAGCAGGGTAACTGGGTTACTCTTGCAATCCTGTCAGTTTGGGCCAGTCCACAAAGACCTACAGCATTTCCATTATTATAAAGCAGGATTTCTAAGTTTTGCCTCAGTGTTTTGCAAGCACTTCCATTACTGTGTGCCTTCAAAAAATTGCTACAGTTTTTCTTAGCAGTATAGGACAGCAAAACTAATTTAATTTCACTCCAGTTTGGTACTGGATGTTGTTTTGGATGTGTTTTCCCACGCAAAGTTTTACCTGGCCTTCAGGTTGTGACCTAAGCACTACATTACAAACTACATCACTATTGCCAAATGGGTGGAATGCAAATATAAGCTCCTTTGCACAGTCTGGGGAGTCCTTGACAGCTGGACACCTGAGGAATCAAGTGAAGCAGTAAGGGACTGTGACAAAAACTTTTTAGCAGTGTATCCTCCTAAATCATTGGGCAATAAAAGTATTATAGCCAGGCACATTTCTGTTATGTCCTATATGATTCCAGCATGCATATCTGAAAATAAATTCCTGTGCTTTGGACTACAGTGCAGCATTAGAGAGCAGCAGTCTTTAATTTGCAGCGTCCTATCTGCAAGCCAATATCATAACAGCAAACTGAAACCTTGAATAGAGAATATCAAACACCTCTAGAAGCCCCTGCACCACAGGAAGAGACCATAGAAATCTGGAGCATGCAATAACAGGAAGCCTTCCAGGTTCCTGCTTGGTCTCCATGTCCCTGCATACTCAGTGAGATTTTACAACAGTTCTCTTGGCTTCCTTTTTCCCCATCCAGCCATAATCCAATTTACTAGACTTTTCTTATTTCTGCATTACCACGTAGAAGATTTGAGAAAGGACATTTACCCCTGGATTCAATCCAAAAACACACTTAAGCATACTTGAAACAATTGGTTCAATTGTAGTCAGTGAAATAGAGCATACATCTAATTTTCAGAATGCCAGCTGTCCAGCAAAATCCTGTTTCCTACTTATTTTATGAAATTTTAAAGCAAAATGAAAACTTCGGACCTTCTTGAAATTCTAAAATGTTGTTATTCCTTTCCAAATAAATATGACATAAGACCAAGGTTTTTGACAGTACAGAAAACATTAACTTAGAGAAAAGCAGAAAAGCTGGCTTATTTGCTCTCCTCTACAAGAAGCTGTACCACTCAAGTTGTTGTGACATTCTTTCTTTGTCCCTCTTCTTCTCAGAGCCATAGCCCCTGTTCAAAGTTCATTTCTTGTGATGCTCTGTGGTGGGATCAGAAAGGAGGCAGACTAATACAACATGAGTGACATAACTGAGCAGGAGATCCTGATGTAAGAGAACCAGCACACCAAGAACCTGAAAAATCCAATTTTGTGGTGCACCGAAGAATCTCCTATCTAAGTATTTAATAAATGTAAAGTATTCTGAACAAAATGGTTCACTCAGTGTTCCTGCAGAAAGAAAATTATAAAGATGAGCTTCTGGGAAGCTTTATTTTACATTGAAGAAAAGTCTCAGACAAGTATGTTTCAGTCTGAAAATACTGTGAATGCACAAAATATAAAACAATTCAAACAAATAACCAAGCACAGAATATAAAAAATGTCATTCAGTAAATCTTAAAATAAAGAGAATGTAGTGAAAATAAATTTATCCACTTCAAGGAATCGCAAAGGCTGGGAAACTAAGTAATATTGTCAACAGGTATATACTGAATGCAGTTCATTTGCAATATGTTTGGCTGTGCCCAGCTTATTTTATATATGTGCTACAAGAACTTTTTCCAGTTTTTACCTAATTTATATATAAATTACAGTAATTAACCCCATGACACATATACATGTACTTTGTTGCTTGCTTGGCTCCAAAATTGATATCTAAGAGTTATGAGACAGGCAGAATGAAAGCAAAGGGAAAAGAAATAAGCAGTTTCAGATGTCCAAAAACATCACTTTTCCAAGAGAAAATTTCCAACTGTAATTACTCACTCCATGTCTTATCATTCTCTAGGTTCTTATCTCCTCTACTTTCAAAGGCACTGAATACTTGCTCTCTTCCCTAAAACTGAGAGCTTTTTGAGAAGATTGATACTGGCTGTAGATTTTCAAGGGTTATTTTTAAAGCTTAGAACTTTATTCTTCTTTCATTTACATTTATTCATTATAAAGTTCAAGATTTTTCATTCTTGCCCTCTTCTTTTCCCTGCCTTCCATTTATATTACAAGCAATGATGTAGCTTGAGGTCTACATGTGAATTAAATCATCCTCAGTCAGCAGATACTTCTATACAAAAACACTGCTCAGGTTTGCTTTGTTAGGTTGAGCTACTAATTGCTTATTTCCAGATCCTGTCCTAACTGTGAGTAATGCTCCTCAAAGATATGTGTATTAATATATAAGAGGTGGGAAGAAATTTTCACACTTCTACAGCGATTAGTTTCCCCTGTGAAACATGGTATTTGATTATTTACAGAGCAAAATGATCGTATTCCAAACATGAGTTTTTTCCTTAATCCCCTGAAGTCACTGCCTCACTATCTATACATTTAACTCTAAGAATATGTTATGTATTTCTTGGTGGCACTGATAGATGCTTTCATGATATGTTAGAATGTGTACCTAATCACCTAGACATAATGGAAATTTTCCTATAGTCTTTAACTCTTGTAAATTACTTTCTTGATAACCAGAAAATAGTCTTCCTGGTCATTTCTCCTTCACTACGTAATCCTGAAATTTGTAGATCTCCCTATTCCAGATCTGTCTCTTTTCCTCTGTGATTTAATTACAGTGTTTCTGCCATTTTAGGTGTAATAGCTAGGTAGCACAAAGATGGCTCTACTCATAGACTTGACCATAAGTTCTAGGAGCTACAAAGTTATGCCTGCTTTGTGATCATCAACCTTTCAGAAGCTCTGTCTTTGATCTGACATAGCATTACAGAGATTCATATTTATTAAGACTGTAAGTAGAATACAAACAGCACTGAAATTTGTATAAGACCATGTGGTTTTGGATCTATCAAGTCTGATTGCAAGTGGAATGAATCTATTTTACACCCACTTTGGTAATCACTGTAGAGAGATGAAAGAGAGCATAAGGAAGAAAAATCCATTTAAAAGAAAAAAAAATTAGTGCCCTCAAAAAGATACTTTTTTTTTAATTCACAAAGGGCCTTTACCACCAAAATACAGGCAAAATGTAGCCATGTTGAATTAATTCTCAGTTGTGATACTCACTAAGAGAAAAACAAATAATGCAGAGAGCAAAAAGAGAATAACCTACTGACAAACTGCAAGAGCACAGCTGAAACCACAAATGTGTCTCTGCTGGAGTACCTGCAGTTCTGTTTGTTTCATGGATCAGGATACTTGCAACTTCAAAAGGTAATTTCTGCATTTATAAGCCAGGAAGTTCACTAGTAGTTAGGCAGTGGCAAAACTTCTATAAGACAATGAGGTAGCAACTTCAGATGGTTGTGGTGTTGTGCTTGGTTCAGAAATTGCTCACACATCTGAATTTTTGGCACTATTTCCTACTGACCAGCCCTGGGTGACTGTTTCACACTAATTATTTTCATAGCATACAGTCATTCACGTGGACTCTGCAATTATTTTCCTTGGTGTTCATTTCGTCCCTCTGATGTTTCAAAGAAGGAAAAATACTGGTTACAACTCCCTATTAAATTTCAAAACTTTTAGTTTTTCGAATGAGCACTGCACACTGGCAATTAATCTGACTTTGTTAATGAATCTGAATTACAAAATGTATTTTCACTTTATTGCTAGTCCTTATCTACAACTATAGTGGATGGAGACTCTTCCCTGCTAAAAGTGCAATGGAAATTAAAGCTAAGAAATAAACTGTGGTTTTTCCCAAGACAGCAGGAAATATATATACAACAACTTGACAGCCAGTAATTGCTCTAAAGAAACATGAAAAAAAGAGTTGGTTGATATGAGTGGTATTTACATGGACAAGATGTTTATTTTTGCATTGAATTATTTGCCATATGCAGTTATGTGAAATGGATCCAATTTAAATTTCCTGAATAAAGTCAACCCACGCATACTGTTCAAGATCATGGTGGATTTTCCACTGAACAAACCATGAATATAGCAATACCATCTTAATTATGTTGCTGTAGGACCTGAAAATATCAAAAGGATAAATTTAATCCTTGCCATGGAGCTTGAATAACTGTGTTCAGGAGAGAGGAAATGAGATTAGGGAAGAAAGGAAACTCACACACACCCCCCCACACTCACTTATTGTCAGTTCTTTGTCTGTCTCAAAGTCATACTCGCCTTAAATATGCATGACCCAAAAAACCCTGCAATGATACATAGGATTTAGTCATTATGAGATTCAAATATAAGGGGAAATGCAGGTAAAAAGCTGAGACTGACTCTGAGAGAGAATCTCCCCTGGATTCCTCAAGCCAATGTCATAATCTGAACCAGCCCTAAACTGGGCAGTAGGAAGCAGGAGTTCTGGGATCTTAAAAACACAAATATTTAATAGACAATTATTCAACTGATGAGGAGATATGTGTTTCTGAAGTATTTCCATTTTTCAACTGGTTTATATCCTTAGTATTGGTAGGATAAACTTGCTGCCTTTTGGTATATTTAAGTCAGAAAATTCTATGAGCTGCAGAGGAGTGTCAAGAGAGAGCTAAGAAAAATAAAAGAGGTACAAAGGCAGCAGAAAGCAAATAGTTCTGTGCTCTGCTAAAGTAGATTTGCAGTTCCACATCTACAGTGGAAAACCAAAAGCAAATACAAAAGTCCTAGAATGCACTTGTCTATTTACAGTTAGAGCAGTATGAGAGAAGGGATTTGGGACATCTTGCACAGATGTATTTCAGTGAACATTTTGCACTCAATTCCAGATATAACTATAGCTGCTTCAGACACCTACTCCAAAACATCAAAATGACTGAAAAGAGGTAATTAAAAAGACCTGAATAACAGAAAAGAGATGTTTGGCATTGTTTGATCTCTCTCCTTGCCTTTGGTGGCACAACAAAAGCAAAACACGAGATTACTAGTAACAGGTAGTAAAACCCCTCAAAGACCTCTCTATCAGTCAATACAGAACCAGTCTAAGAAGGGACTTCTCCAGAAACTCGAAGAATAGATCCTATCTCACTGTTCTGTGAGTAGGTGTTAGTTCACTGGGATTTTACACAATGATTTTCTCAATCAAAGTGCTATATATACAGCCGATTCTGAAAGCCACTCAGAAGTTTAATGGTGCCAGGTGTGGCTACCTTGTACTGTCTCCAGACCAAACGTCTCATTTGCAAAATTTGAAAACTAAACTTAGTAAATCATCACGACTTTCCAAGTGAGCTTGCTCTGAACCTAAATAAGAACCTAACAGGGGCAGAAGTTAATCTTTATCTCCACAAAACTCACCTCCACTAAACTGTTGTAAGTCTGTCTTAAAATAATGCCATCTGTTCTTCCCAGGAACATCAACAGTAAGTCACTGTAATGTAGTTAAAACCAAACAAGTTCCTCCTGAAGCAAATGGGGGAGATTGTGTCAACTACATACCTAGGAGGAGAAATTAAAACAGATGCTCAATGCATTGCTACTTCTCATACTTAATAGACTGAGTGTTGAAAAAACAGTATTTCTTAATAGGTTTGTTATTTACAGGAGATGTGAAGTTTAAGAACTCACAAGAAAAGAATTACACTTACCATCCAACAATTTGAATGTGCTCAATGTGTACTCAAATATAAGGTGAAGTTAAACATTCACCAAAGAAGGGTCATATTTATTGCTTGGCTACAGCAAAGTACATATAAAAGATCTGTTCATTAGGTGGGACTCCCTTGTGCAGAGGTAACAGGGCTATGCTTCAGAGCAGGTCCCTCAGGATAATGTGAGAACACCCTACTTCCCAGAGATAAACAATCCCATGACATTTGGCCAGTGTGGTAACTATGATCATTTTTAACTTGAATATGATCTTTATGTATTTTTAATGCATATGATTAGAAGACAATCATTCCTATATCAAAAACCAGTACTATAATCGAAAAAACCCAAGTAGTCCAGAATTATGCATTTTGCTTTTTGGGTTTGTTTCTTATGCTGTAAACATAAGAAAGATAAAGAAACACGTAGGCATAACCTCAGCCTCATTGACTGAAGATGTCATTTGCTCCTGCTAGCTGTCACCACTTAGGATCTGGATGTTACCTCTCCCACACTGGGCAAAAAGGACCTTGCACCTCCCCTGTTTTCTGCTCCAGACCAAGCGAACTGGTCCTGCTCTGAGCAGCTCAGTGAGCCCAGACAGGCTGTCCCAGCGGGGTGAAGGAAAACCTCTCACAAATCCCTCCAGCAGCACAACTGTGAGAAAGGCAGTGTCCAGAACAGGGTCTCATAAAAAAGGAAAGGTGTTGATGTGTCCAGCTGCCACAGCTGTTTACCTTAGGGAAACAGCTAATGTCTGTTCAGAGCATTAGATGGTAATGATGAACTGAAAAAACTGATAGGAGGTTATGTGTGAGTAATAACTGAGATTCTGTTCCTGGCTCTGCCCCTTCTTTTTCACAAGGGTCAAGGCAATTCATCCATTTCCCCCTGCATAAAGATGGGATTAGCAACATTTATTAATTTACCTTAGAGTTACAGAAATGATTAGTTAATATCTGTGTGGTAATGTGAATATGTCAAATGGGCAATAAAGACTAAGTATGCTTTCCACCTCCATCAAGAGGCAGCTCACACCCACCTGTAATGTGTGAATTATGTGTTTAACATTTTAAAGCTTTTTCATAAATCACTCCCATTTGTCCAAAACAACCCAGATGGATTCTTGAAAAGCCCTTACAGGCAGACATACAAAGCCCCCAAATGCAGGCACTGAAGCTAAACTTGATACATTCAAGCAGGAATTTTAGATTTTCATGGAATTTGCTGGTGTCATAACTCAGTCTGAGAGAAAAGGTAGAAAATAACATTTCATTTTTTGGGCTATATCCACTAAGTTTATCACACTGAAGATAGATTTTTTTTCCTTTTGTATTTCTCATTATTTCACTTGAGAAGTGCTTTTTTTCACACACTAACTAAAAAAAATAAAAATGGAGGACTTCAACTCAAAGTCTGTATTGTGTAAAATGTTGGTGAACTTGCCTAAAGTCAACCTTTGTCTATATGCCATCATTACAAAATTTACTTTATGGTTAACCAGCTAATAAATAAATAAATACAATGACGTAGTCTTCCATCTAGTGGAAGCTTCCTATATATTGCTCCCAAACTACTTTTGCATTAATGAAACCATTATTACTAGCCACAGCCTAAGTGCAATTAATGTAAATGCCAGGAAGATTCTACTCACATTTTTTCCACAACTTAATTGGGATGGTGAGAGTTTTAATAGCTCTGCACCTCTTTCTCCTAAATGAGGAAAATCTCATTGTCCTTGTAATTCTTACTTTCATTACAATAGCAGCATGAGAGATGGATTAGGTCCCTAATGAGCCTTTCGAATGAACAGCCCTGTGAACTTGCTGAGGCATTGTAGTGAGAAAAGTACATTAGTTAGGCTTTGGCCTTTACAAATTGGCAAAAATTCAACATGAAAATTTTTCCCCTTCATTTTCCTAATGCATTTTCAAATGACGTTTGTTGAAAAAGTGGGAGAAAATAGTCCCATGAGCAACTTTATCCAAGCATGGTATCTTTTCTCCATTAAAAAGTGTCTTTTTTTTCCCCTTCATGTTTTAAGATTACTGGATCCAAAATTTTAAATCTTAATAAACTAAAACTATGCATTAAGTATCCTTTTGCCACTGCATTTTCTTTTTTCAGTCTTAAAGATAATTTTCCTACTATAGCCACTAAAGCAAAGGCTAAGAGCAGGGCCAGGAACACGACTGGTTTTACAATAATGGAAACTTCTGCCCTTGGTAGTAGTTCACACTGGGACAGAACCTTTAATTCTCATTGGAAATCTGCAGAAATTTGTGTGTTTTGATGTCTGTCAAACTAACTACAATGCAACAGGGGACATCAAGTATAGAAACAAGAAATTCTGCTTTCTTGATCTGAAACTCAAGCCCCTGGAAAGATCAGTCATGGTCAAGTGACCTTGAAGTAGGAGTTTGTCTTACAGAGTGACCCATGAAATCTGAACCACAGTGTCTTCTTCCTCCCATACACTTAGCTGGGTGAATCACAACAATACCTCCATCTCCTACTTAAAGCCCAAACTCTGACCTAAACCTTTCCTTTACATTTTAATAGTGCTTCAACTTTTCTCTAATGCTGAGGGAAACTACGTACAGTCTCTCTGACTACACTTATTCATATTATGAATATTCATATTGCATTGTTTACATTAATACTAAAGGAAATGTATGAATGAAAATTAGGTATGAACAGAGGTAAAGACATTGGGAATGTACCTGAAAATACAAGCCCACATAAATTCTGACTGGAGAAACCCCTTTATATTTCTCCAATCATTCCTTGGGGGGGGTGGTCAACAACCATTAGCAGAAGAGTTGCTTAGAAGAAAGTTTTTATCTTGAAATAATTTCTATATCTAGAAAGAAGCAGCTTCACCTTGGCAGAGAAGACAAGATGACAAGGGTTTCCCTGGGGCACAGCTGAAGCTGATTTTCGTGATGCATGAACTTTTCCACAAGGAAACCACCAGGGACCGGTGTGACAGCTGTCAGACCCCCGTGCCCCCAGCCCTTCTCTTGCATTTCTATTCCCCTCTGTGCTGGTCCCTACAGACAAGGGCAAGGCCCATCTTCAGAAGTTCAATTCTGACTACTGAAAAGGTGCAACAGCAGGATGAAACACACAGGAATTCATTGTAAAAAGACGTAGGTAGGCCCATGAGGCTTTTGAATCCACACAAGGTCGAAGTCTTCACGCACAGCCTCAGTAAAGCTACTCCAACAGGATCCCACCATGGTGAGACCAGAGGTGGACCTGGTGGCGTGCCTGCCTCTTCGCCCTGAAATACCACCACAATTCTAAATGGACTTCCAGATAAATTAAAACGAAGAAGTTTTTAAAGTAAAGAAAACTTAGAGATAGTAACTAATAAATCTCCCTACGTTTCCACAGTGTCACAAATGGCAGGCTGTTTCCCTAGGCCTGTTGTTAGACCAGCGCATAACTAAAACATTAGCAATCTGTGCTACAAATACGTTTTCACTGTCTGCTCCAGGTGCCTAGAATAAAAGGCTGTATTCCCACTGGGGCATGGCTGTGTATCTGGTAACTGCTCTTCTAGTGGCCTGTGATGTTCGCACATACGTGACTCTTCTTCCCTGTCAGGTTCTCTACCTGCTCATGTCTCTCCCTTCTTTTTCTCCTGCCAGCTCAGATGTGCTGCAGGGCAGTTCCATCACTTCTCTTTCCTCCTCCAAAGTGCAGACTTACGACAACAAGCAGCCTTCAATACTGCCATCAAGTCTCCCATCACAGATCATCAGAAAACCATACGTAATCCTCCTTCAAGATTTGAAAGTTCATTGTTTTTAGGCAAGACAGTAGGGTTTGAAGAAGTCCTAACAATGAAGATGATTTAAAGTGGCCTTGAAAATAAAAGATTAAATTATGTAACATCTGACAGCTGTTTCAAAATTATTTTCCAAGCAGCAAGCCTGTATCAGGAGAACCAGGTTTTAACCAGGGGAAAATAATTTTCTGTTGTGGAAAGGTTTCAGAAATGTAATCATCACACTATACATTTACCCCGATAAATGCTTCCCAACCAATAAGGTACAAGCTGGCAAGACAGTCTCATTTTTTCCATGAGTTTGAGATTATATCATAACGTGGGCTTATTGGAGCGAGTTCAGAGGGCCACAAAGACGGTCAGAGGACTGGAGCCCCTCTTACATGCAGACATGAGAGAGTTCAGTTCATTCAACCTGGGGAAGAGAAGGCTCTGTGGAGACCTTAGAGCACCTGCCAGTACCTGAAGGGAGTTACAAGAGAGCTGGAGAGTGACTTTTTACAAGGGCACAAAGTGACAGGACAAGGGAATAATGGCTTCAAACTGAAAAAGAGTGTGTTTAGATTATATATAAGGAAGCAATTTTTCACTAGGAGGGTGGTGAGGCACTGGAATAGGCTGACCACAGAAGTTGAGGATGCCCCATCCCTGGAGTATTCAAGACCAAGTTGGACAGAGCTTTGAGCAACCTGGTTTAGTGAAAGGTGTCCCTAGCCATGGTATAGGAGTTGGAACTAGATGATCTTTAAGGTCCCTTCCAACCCAAACCATTCTATGATTTATCTCAAATACATTGTAATCAAGCCTGTGGAAAATTTGAGTTTAATTTAAAAACAAATACAATAATTAAAAAGTCAAAAAACAAAACCAAAACAACAAATAACCCCCCCACACACAGAGAAAATCAACCAACCAACCAACCAACCAAACCACAAAAAAACAAATGCCGAACTACAGTCATATGACCTCAGCCATCTAAAAAGGTTTCTTAAACAAGGCGTCTGGCTAAGTTTTGGTAATTAGATACGTGGCAGTTCTCAACCACATTTCTTCAGCATTAGAACTTGTCAGAGCAAATATTTCTAGCCAGATATATAACAAGAATGATGGAAACATAAGGTCTTCTTTGGAGATCCTCTTCAAGAAAAAGCAGTAAAGGAAGCAATTCATACTTTTCACATTGATTGTAAAATTGAGACACAAATATTTATTTTGATAATGACATATTTGTGTTAGTGCACAGACAGCACCACAAGGCTTCTCTCTCCATACATGCAGAGAGACACGTAAGGTTCAGTGCCCTCAAGAGAAGGGAAAGGCAGGGCACCTGACATAAGCTGTGTCAAGCTGCCTGACCCCTCCTCCTGCTCCCCACATGGCGAACAGTGCCAAATAACCCAACATGGCACAGCGAAAAAACAAACGCCTCCTCCTAAGCCTCCCTTCCAGGTAAACAGTCATGGACAGGTCCTGTCCTTCTTCCACATAAAAGCAAAGTCAACAGAGATTGTCAAGAACCTCAGCTCTAATTAGTCATTACTGAATGTTTTGACTGAGAAACTTTATGATGTAAAATGAAACTGATTTGCAGTATTTCTAATGCATCACAGTTTAATTAGCAATATCATCTCTCTGGGCAAGCTTCTGTCAATCAATCACATTTCAATTAATTCAGTTCCTAGCTGTCTAAATATGGGTGCTCCGTGAGTTCATGTATTAGTCATGAATGAAGTGTATGTTTGTATGAGGGGAGGAAACATCATCAGAAAGTAAAACTGTTTAGAAGGCTGGGCCAGCACTTGAGATGCATTCAGAAGTGGCTGTAAAGGCTGTCCCTTCTTCTGCATTTATTTTTCCTCAGTGAATTTCACAATAACTTGCAAGTTAAGATTTTTCTAACTGGCTGCCCCCATAGTGATTTTGAAACTGGAGAGGGCTAGGCCCCTTTTCATATAGCTCACTGCCAGCAATTTTCTCATGTATCTAAACTCTGAAATGCATGGAAGCTCTGAAAAATGCAGTGTACGTTTCTGCATCCACACAGTCTGCACAGTGCTGACAACAGAGAACCAAATACTTTCCTTTGGCATCAAACCTTAACAGATATAACCTGGAAGATATCCAGGAAAGTGATATTAGTAGCACCAAAGTACAGCTCTAATGGAATCATTCTTCTGATCCTAGAAATGCTTTTGAACCTGCTGTTCATTGTATTTCTCATCTGTTCTGTCAACATAGGAACTATTAAAAAAATAGGTATCAAGGTAAATGAAAATCTGCTCCCCAAATTTTCTGCCAGAGTTTAGGGTTGGGCTGAATTTATTTTTCTTTTGAAAGTAAAAGTTATATGATAGAGAGTTGAATACATTGAAAAAATATCTGCAGTCTGAAGGAAAAAAATAATTTCCTTCACCTGAAATACTGCTGACTGGTATTTATGACCAGTTCCTGGAAGTAGTGGCCTGTGGATCAACTGTGACCCTCTACTGCAATCATACTGTTCGCATAAGATTATTTTCTTTCATACTATTGCCAGTGAATGCTAACAAATCTCCATGTGCTGCCTTATGAAAGGCATTTGAGAAACCTTCAGAAAGGAATAGGTTTCCTTTCCAGATGGTGTGCAACACAGTGCTCATTGCACAACCAGTGCCAGACAGTATCAGAAATGGTCTGTCCTTCCATCAAAAATGTGAACCAGAGCTAAATGTCTGCACAGATATAAACATACAGAGATGTGTAATGTGAAAAGCCTTGTGATGTTTTGGAGACAAGGTCCAACGTACATACAAAAAAAAGTACAGAAATCTTTTTGCTGGCTCATAAGAGAATTTCTGCTGAAGGTACCCTGGACTCCTGTGCCAGCCTCAGTTTGGAGCTTTCCTTTGATACTCTTCAAACCCTGCCCCTGCCCCACATCATACTGTTATCCCTTCTGTATTTAATGTGCATCACCCCTAAATACCTTTCCTAAAACTTCTCTTATACTTTGCTTTTTTTGATTGTTCTAAGAGACCTTTGCAAGTCATGTGATAGGAGGGAAGATTTAACCAAACTCCTAAAGGATAAAGTCATCTTTAGATCATGCTCATTATAATTCATAAGCACTTCTCCACTTGACAGCTCTTTGGTTGCAGTTTCAATCTTATGCTAGTTTTTTCTTGAGAGCCCTTTTCAATTTTCCACATTGCTAATAGAGCCTGAGGCGAAGCTAAAAATCATTTGGGCTTCTTGAAAGGATCAATAATTTTTGTGTGCCATGCATTTTAGAATATGCAGCATCACTGACACAAGCACTGCCATTGCACTGATAAATAGAACACATCAAAAAATGTCAGAGGTTTCCACAAAACATTTAAAAAATATTCAATAACTACCTGCAATCCCATGTGCAGCAGCAGTGTTAAGTATATCAGAGACAAAGCCAGGCTCAAAATAAAGTTATCAGACGATTGATTATTAAATTCTTTGCCAAACACTGTCATTTTCTCTGTGTCCTGGCTTACATGAGAGACTACTCAGATAGAAGATCTGACAGTTTCGCTATTTTTAGGTTTATACCAGAACAAAAGCTGATGGAAACAAGTTCATTCAGCCTTCCCTATCACCCATCCAAGTGCTGATCAAGTGCTTAGACATGCTGTACTCAAACAGTCAGCTCAATAAATTATTCGTTCAGCACCATGCAGAGCAAATTATATTTTGGGTGGACAGCATTTTTGCTCACGGTTCATCCACTTACAAGACAAGCAATACACTGTAGTGAAAAAAAGAAGAAAGAAACTATCACTAACAGAACTGTGTTTTTCTCAATTTAAAATTTCTAAAGAAACTGCTTATGGAGCATGCTGGGGCTGACAAATGGAGTGTCACTCTGCTGCTGTCTATTTAACCCTTGCCAAGATGACATTACTTAAGATATATTGAAGCCTCTAACAGACTAAATGGAAATGCACATTTTTCAGGAAAGTGAGGTTGAAGTAGCATTAATCTGGCCATATAGCAAGTGTGGGTTTACGTAAAGAATTCTCTGAAAAAGACATTGCAGGTTTGGAGCATAAGAAAGGAAAGAAGCATAGCAAACATTCTTATGTGGCTTTTTTCCTGCCAACTAAGCTCCATTCTTTGCTGCTGCCTTCTCTGCTACCATTGCCAATATAATGTACACTGTCTCATCAACTCTCAGTATCTATGATTTCCAACCTTCATTTTCACTGCTTTATTCTTGAGATGGACTAGGAAACTGAAAATCAGCACACTTGGTACCATTCTGCCAGCAGGTCCTCTGTGCAGGCATCAGAAAGTAAGGGAATGTCAACTGTTGATGTGTTAGTGTTTTACATCCCAAGTTGATATTTCCTATACAGCATTCAGCAGAATAGAGTGCAGTGGATTTTACACACATCTGACTTTTACTGCATCTCAAAGACTTTCTCTAACTGAAAATGATTCACTGAAGAAAGCTGCAATGAAATTATCTACAACCTATCAAGGGCCTTTCATGGAAATATTAATTTTGACTAAATATTGTTTAGGCAGTTCCTAAGAAACAACAAATTATTTTTAAGAAATGATTTCTATATCTCACCCCAAATGAAATTATCAAAACTTTCCACTGATTCCAAAGTTTCCTTTCCCCCCCTTGTGGGAAGAAAGGAAGAGAAAGGAGGAAATAAAAAATGAGGAAAGAACTGAAACCCATATTTAGAGAACAAAGTATCATAGGGTGTATTGAGTCCAGATCATTTGGATAAGGCTGAGCCAGATGCATAAATGAAGCCATCTCAATGTGAATATGTGCACAAGATACAACTCTTTCTTGCCATCAGGTGGGGAAGCTCATTACCTTTTTCCCTCAGCTTTTCTAACCCTCAGTACAACCGGTGAGAGACCAATCCCTGCCGTGTTGAAAGTGTTCTCCATGCTGGCAGGGAGAGCTGTGCTTCAGCTTTCAGATCCAGAAACGTTTCCCCACCTTGATGCACACCTCTGGCTTTTGGTGTCAGGAGGAGTCTGAGGAGCTCTGTGTGGCAGAAAAGGAACCTCCCAAGTAGGAGAAGGCCCGGCACTACAGATGGGAAACTCATAGGGTACTCCCCACACCAAAAAAGGGCTCAGCTGGAGTTATGTATAACTTGGGCTGGGAGAAGGGGTAAAAAAAAGCAGTGACCCACTCTCTTCCATGCCAAATAATGCACAGGGATGGGGCTAAATGGAGGGTTATGAGCTACCTTGAGACCCGCTTAGCCCACAATTAACGATGATTCTACTTTCTCTCTCAAGGAAGGTGTTATAGCTCTTCATTAATCTGACTGACAGATCTCCTACTCCCTATTGATTTAAATAAAATTTGTGAGGTAAAATATGAGATTAACCTATGCCTCAGACTTGAGTAGTTTTTTTCCAGTCTGTAAAGGGAAATTGTCTCAGTTCACCACTGAGGAAGTAACGCATCTTCTATTCACTGTCTTGTTTTCCTCTGGCTATGTATTTCTTTTGCCTAGCCTGTTCCTTTGCAGGAACTAAATTGTTGCTTCAAAGTTTTAGGAGACATGCCTTTAATAACTCCCACATTTATTCCTCACTTACTGTGCTACCACCCTTTCATCAAATCAGCTCTCTTTCATCATTGTTTCTGAGCTAATTATTCAACATTAGCTGAACTGAACAGCATTTACCATTCGTTAGGTATTTCTGAACTAGAGGTAATCATAAGACCCAATACTTCTTGGTTTTCACTGTGGCTTGTTATGTGCCATTTCCCATGGTTTAGCAGTACGTTTAAATTTGGCTTTGAATACCATCATTGGGAGCAATTTGTATGAAAATCATAAAGTGCAAGACATGAAAGATAATGTAGAGCAGCAATAGGAATCTTGACAGCAACACCTGATCAAGCCAGCCTGCTAAAATGATGCTGACAAATCTCCAGTCACATTGGTGATATAGGGCTGAATCCACTGACTGATAAAAAAGGTTTGAGTCCACTGCTATTAGCAGGCTAAATGGCGGAGACCCCTAACAGGATGATATTCATTAGAGACAGTAAAAAAAATGTTAGAGAAAAGAGTAGGGAAAAGAGTCTGCCTTGTGTCTCCAGTTTTTTAATGGCACATTTCCGTTTGCACTGAAATTTTCATTTTGATGTTAAAAAAATGGAAACAGGTTTTGAAGAAAAGAACAATTATCAAGTCTTTCCTTCCTACTTCTCTATTTCTCTCCCTCTAAATGGAGGGACTCATTTTCTTTCTAAAATACTCCACCTCTGAGAAAACTACTAAGATAAGAAATGAAACAGAGAAGGGAGAGAAAACAGAGAAATAAAAGGGATTGAAGAGTAAGCCTAACTGTTTGTCTCTGAACTAATAATAAAAATGAATGAGAAGCCTCCTTTTTATTAACAAATCAAACTCATTTCTCAGTAACAAAACTTTTAGTTCCAACTGTCATGCCTTTGCATATAAAAATAGTTTGAAACATTTTTAGCCTATTTCTCCAGTGGGATTCTGTGCGCTGCTGCAGAAATCATTATTTCTCTGTAGCTTTTTCTCTGCATGCTTTCCTTGTTAATGGCTTTTGGAGTTCGTGTCCTATGAAAGGTTAAAAGGGGATTTAAAACTGTGTCTTCCTCTTTCATGTCTCCAGTTACCTCTGAGTTAGTTCTCAGCAAGGAGTCACAAAAATGCGTTTCATTTTCAGACAAAATTTAACATTCTACATCCCTCTCCTCAGTTTTCTACCAGGACAAACACTGCTTTGAGACCCATAATTCTGTGGGTACCTTCAGCTCCAGTCATGGACTCTGAAACCAGGACCTATGTCTGGGGTAACACCTTCCAGACCTACAGCTCTACACACTTGAACACTGGCTGACCTCCATCCCTCAGTCTCTAAGAGATACCAAAGTTTGAGTTTCATACTGAAAACAGAGGTTAAATATTATACAGGGAAAAAGTAGACCAGGTTTCATATTAATTGCTTTTTCTAATTCAGAAGGCAAACAATTGAGCTAATCTGTGAGAACTGCTGATGTATCAGAAAAAAAGTTTTAGAAATCCAGCTACCATGTTATTTTCTCCTTCTGAGCAATTTAAAAATTAAAGATGCCATCACTGATGAAATACCACACTTCTGTGTCATCCATGACATGGTCAGTCTGTCAAGACACATGATATGGGACTGGAGATGAGAAGACCAAGGTTGTATCAGAAATGCTACAAAAATGCACGTTTGAAAGAAGACTCTGTGATAGGAAAATATTAAGGGCAGTACCTTCAGATACCAACTGAGAAGTATTTCCCAGCTTATGCTGTACCAGTATTTTTCTTGATGACACATATGCACACAAACCATTGGAGGAGATGCTACAATCAAAATCAAAATAGCACAAGTGGCTTTGTCTTATTGGCAGACAGGAGACTTGTGCAGCTCCCTGTGGAGAGTGCAAATTAAGGAGATTACGGATGTAAAATAAGATACTGTACAAACCCAGAAAAGCAAGTATGAGAGACACTTGAGGTTAGTTGTGGATCTTTGCCCTTAATCCCTGTGTTAGCCAACAAGGATGAGCAAAGTAAGCCATGGGATATTTACAACCAATATAAATGTGGATACAGCACACAGAAGGGCCCTGGCACAGTGCCTCCATGGTGCTGTTTTAGGGCTCTTGCTTGTTCTTTGATGTTCAGTGTGTTGGTGTAGGCACATATGTGCTTATGAATATTCACAGGAATCTGCTTAATTTCATATTGCATTTTCACTATTCTGCTTTAGTAACTACTTTCCACCATACAAGAGGAAACGTATGTGGATTTTTGAACATGACGGTTCAAACTTTTTATCTCTTTATTTCCCTTAATAGTTAACCTTTATATTCTAGGCAATTTCATATTTGTAACCATGAGTCATTATCACACATATGATTTATATATTCATATTTGTAAATATGATAAAATACACTAAATATTTTGTCTTGCAACAATTTCTCCTTAAAAACAAGAAAACAAGCATATTTTATAAAAGAAGGCAGCTTCTTTTGATTTCAGAATCAAAAGCATATCCTCCTATTTTGTGAAAATTTTAAACTTGAATGCTTGGTTGTGGTCATTCCCTTCTCCTCCCACTCCACTCTAAAACAGAACATAAATTGAAATAATAGAAACAGCTTGCAAAATAAGATAAGTTTCAGTTTAGATCATTGGAAGGTGAAATGAAAAATAAATATACCCATTCAATAAATGGAGTATCTTTAGAAGTCAAAACATCCCTTGGTAATTATTCTGTGGCTTGACTGAGTCAGCAATTTTGAGGGGAAAAAAATTAAAGCAATACCAATCCAGTCTCCTACTTCTGAAGACTATGAAGGAAGATCAAGGAGAATCTGGGGCATAGAAAAAGTTGGTAATTTGTTCAACCCAACACAAGAAATCTCTCTTTTCTTCTTAACGATGTCCAGCTGCAGTAACTTAAAATCCTTATTACTGCGTAAGACAACCATAGAGTTTGCACAGAGAGGACAAGTCTTTAGGCAGCATATTGATGCCATAAACTACAAAATCTTTTAAAACATTCTAGTCCCGTGAATTCAAAATTTATTATCTGATTTACTTTTCAGATGAGACATTAAATACATCATACAGAAAGGTTCAAGCTCTGCTTCATATAGAGGAGGCAGATAAGATGTAAAGAAACTCTCCAATCTCTAGAGGCACATGATATTCTATTAGCTCTGTACAGGCTTTTAATATTTTTTGAGCATGAAAATTTGAAGACTACCACATAACATATACATATATATATATAACTATATTTATTTTTAGGTACTTCTTTGTATATAAACATATACATACATATACATAAAGTGTAGATAATTACCTTTGAATGTTTGTATACAGACACACACTTATACTAGAGTGCAAATATAAAAGCATTCAAACAACATGGGAATTGACTTTGAATACAAGGTTCCACAAAAGTTTGGACCTCATGGCTTGGAAGAAAGAACTTTTCAGAGCCAAATCAGCAACAGATATGGATAGGAGGTTGAAGAAGATAAAGCAGACAAAGCAGACTCTGCTGCCTCTGAGCTGCACATTCAGCCTGAACATTAGCAAACCTGATCTGCATTTTCAGATAAAATTGTATACCTTCCTGCTTCTAACAAGGCTTGTATCTCTTTGTTTAGAAGCAGATTTTCCTGAAATCAGGAGTACTGCTAGTGTTCATTATTCTCTTTATATCGAAAGACCTTCAGTTTCCCTTTTGTTTCTACTTCAGGTACACTTTCACCATAAACCAACATTTCCCACCTTATCAATCACCTCCAACAGAAGAGAGGCAGGATTGTATCTATCAGCATGACACAAAGAGATAGAAAACCGTATTTAATCTTGAGGAAGTCACAACAAGATTTGGACACAGGCTGGACTGCAGGAAGCCAGGGAACTCTATGGTGGTAAGCCTGAAGGGCATGGATGACAGTGATCCTGCACTTAAAAGTGACGAGAATTAGAGTGATCATGGGAGGAAAAGCAGCTCACCGTTTGGGTTTTTTTGACTTTGAGACACAGATTAGTCATTGAATCAGAGGGCTGAACAGAATAAGCAAAAGGAAAAGTAAAAAAAAAAAAAAAGAGGTCAAGCACTTGCAGCATGACTGAAGACAAGGTGAAAGCTAGTGAGGGAACTGACTAAATGGCAGAAAAGGAAATCAGAGCACATGACCTGCATAAAGCTCCTTCTGGATGTACTCTTTCCTGTTATCAGAAACAGCAGCAGGCTCTTGTGCAGAGGGCTCAGGAGGTATAAGGGTAACTAATGATGTCCCTTTCTAGGCAACTTCTTTGGTGTTCTTAAAATGGGACATAATCAGTACAAAGAGTCCACCCCTGACACCACAGAAAAATTTCAGTGCATGAATTGTATAGTGAAACAGGGAGAGTTTAATCATAGCAAATTCCTTTAGCTCATCACAATGTCTTTTTCTTGGTATTGCAGAGCGTCAGGTGCTCACTAGCCGTCAAGTGAGAAATGATAGCAAGTCACAAATTAGAGAAATTCTTGGAAAGGACTGCATACAAATCAAATTCCTAATGACTCATCTTCAAAAAAATTGTGTCTGATTAAACTGACTATTGAAGCTACTCAATCTCAGAAAATTATTCTCTCCTCAATAAAAAAAGAGTACAACAAAGGCAAGAATAAAATATAAAAATATAAAAATTTATTGATTTAATCAGGGAAAGCTGAATCCACCACCTCATTTTTTGTTTTATTGTAGTAATTGCAGCAAGATGGGTTCCTATAAAAGCAACAACATCTAAAATATTATCCTGCTCTGTATTAAGAACTGAAGGTATGTACACATAGAGCTTTTCTGTTAAAATGTCTTATATAAATAAATGCACAAACATAAGTCAACAGAAAGATCTGGACATACTTATTCAAGATTGTGTTCCATTTACAACAGGAAATTGTGAACTAAAGTCACCAGAATTCAGGACCAGCATATTTTGAGGATTGGATATCTCATTGTCAGGGCTGAGCACTCTTGATTTCAAGGTGGAGGTACTAACAATTAGATGATATAATGAAAAAAATGAAAAGAAGTTAAATTTCTTTAAAAGAAAGGGAAGAGGGAGAACTTATTTTTATCAGCTCTATATACTTTTCAAAACTCAGAGTCTGTTAGGATGTATAAATACTTTTCTTGCAGTTGAACCATTCTGGCTTCTGATACTGTTTACTGGAACGTTTGACTTCAGTGAGCACACACAGTAGTCATTTCAGTTTACCATTGCATAAGTGCATTATTGCTTTTCTAAATGTTACGCTAAGAATTAAATCCTCTGGACTCCACTGAAACATGTTTATACTGTAAACTCCAACCTCAATAGTCCTAATGAGATTCTGTAGCCATTTGCTTTTCAAACTATGAAGGCAAGTATTTAAATGTTAAAGAAACAGAGCATCAGGCACAGAAACATAATATGACCTGAAAAATGAACATAATTTCCCCAAAGACTCTTAGAAATAGCACTCGAAGTGTTTCCTCTCTTGTCCTTTCATCAAAACTGACCAAAAACCTTAGAAAACTATTCAGTCATTTCTAAAAGACATCCGAGACAAATCCTTTACCAACCTGAAAAATACCGGCACTTTTCTGTATTCAGAAAAGTCTGCATTCAGAAAAGTCTCTTCTATTACCTTGTTATTTGACAGACACTTGATTCTGCCAGAATTTCAGTATTTGAGGGACTCAGCTTTTAATCTAGCTGAAATTATAACACCCAAGGAGGCTTAATGTTGGATCCTGCCAGATCTCAGGTCTTTGACCAGCTGGTATAACTGAAATTGCTTTATCCAGAAAAAAAAAAGAAATAAAGAACAAAGCCGGGGAAGAGCAGCCATTTTTTAATCTCTTGCTCACAGGAAGGGCTAGGCTGAAAACTGTAGTTAGTGCAGATGGGAAGGTCCAAACTTAAAAAGGAGGAGGTTCTATTCTTTTCATATTTACACCTCAACCTGTCCCATGAGAAGTCACTGATTTTCCAAGGCTCTGACAGAGACAAAATAGATGTGACTTATTCTTCTGAATTCTTATTGAATCTCTTTTTAATTAAACTTTTCCTTCCCCCCAGGGGAAGCTTAATAATAAAAAAAAACCAAAAAATTTACTGACTTAGCATAGGCAGATTGACTCATTTGCATAGCTGAGGACTGTTTCACTTTGTTTTGATCTTCTTGGTCATTTCAGTGAATGAAGTGAGATAATGTGTTATGTGGTATTTATTCATAACAATTACACTAAATAAGATTTATTTACTAGTAAATGTAAGAATATTACAGGAAGCAGGTTTTAATCATTCTGACAAAACTACCATGGAATGGGATAATCATATGGTTGCGTTTAGCTTTAAGGATACTAGTACTAGCCTCAGACTCTCTGTTTCTGTGCTTTGTACAAGAATAACCTCAATGAAATATACGGACTCAGTGATTAACATAATGCTTTGGAGTATCATGAATTATTCCCACCTTCTTTCATATATTTACACTCAAGAGTAGGTTACAGACATGGAAAGGAGGAGGGGGTTTCCATTACCATTATTTCCTAATTGAAGAAAATATAAATATACAGATTGAGGATATCTAAGAACTACTAAACTCTTACCTTCAATACAGGCTTACTGAGTTTCCTATTTCTTAGTGAAGGCCTATTCTGAAAACCTTCTCATTCATTGAGGGTTGAAGGTTTACTTTACTAGTCCCAGACTAGAAAGGCCTGGATATTCTCATCAAACTAGCTATTACAGACTGCCACTAGTCAGTGACATGATGCCCCAAAAGGCGCTATAGAACTGCTGAGACAATTTTTGGTCTTTAAGCAGCGAAGTATTTATTTTAGGCAACACTGGGGAACTCCCAGCTCACGCTGGACAAAGAGTTCCAAAGCAATCAGTGAACAACCAGACTATTTATACAACTTTTGCGAGAGATTACATCATCTTTACATGCATATTCATATTATCGCAACATCTAGTTATAATATTCATAGTGGGCAGAGTTACGGCGGAGTTCTAGGCGGGGTCATTATTTTGGGGAGAATCCAGGTGGTACTTCCTGCTACTTCAGCCTCAGGGATCATCTTTTTGCTCTTCTCCCTCTGGTAAACTTTTGAACTTTCCTTAATTCTGCTGACTCTAACGTGTATTTGGCAGGAGTTTCTGGACTCGGGCCCTTCTTTTTCTCCTTATTTCTCCATGTTCCTTCCTTATGTCTATTTATGTATGTGTGTTAGCATTTTTGGTGCTCTTTATTACCCTGTGTTCTTACTTTATGTTCTTCTGTGTCAGTGTGTTAGCATTCTTTGGTAAAGTGTTACCTTCTGCTAGCCCTTGAACCTCAGTTCTCTATTTCTTTGCTCAGAGCATTCATTTTGAGTTAACTCTTCAAGCCTTGCTCTGTTTCAGACATACTTAAAAACTTGCTGAAGAATCTGAAGATACATTGGCATTTATATGTAGTCTTCAGAGCAGCGTCTTTGCTCTTCTCATCGCTGGCATAAAGAGACCCCCCCTCCCAGGATAAAGACCTTGTGCTTCACACTTACTAACACGGAAACCCATTCCTATCCTGAAGGAGTCAAAATCAATTACCCTTCTCTGTGCATCTTGTGGAAGAGAAGAACAGGCATTTCCAGCTGTGAACTGTTTTTCTCCCTGCCTGAACAATGAAATAAGTGCCTGTCTTGGAATTTACAAAGCTTAGCTTGAAGATGACTTTATAGATTTGCTCTAAATTTCCTCTAAGCTAAGATTATAGTTTCCCTTAATGTAAGAAATAAAAGGGATAACCATTCCCTTGTGCAGGTCTTCTTAGCTATCTTAAGACACTACTTTATAGTCATATTTAACTGGTTATTATTCTTTAACTTAGTATGAATTCACCACTTTCATAACACAATTTTAGTTTAGCACCCATGCAAGCAACTTGGCGCAAACTTGCATGCTCTTTTAGGGAAATGCAAGCTAGCTCTACCCACATGCCACATAGGAATGACTGGAAGGACATGCTGCTCAAAAAAGATGTTTTGCTTTCCTGGCTGTCAGCCAACCAGCCCATAGCTCTCATGCTGAGGACTTCATGATTGCAGATTTACACAAAGATCCTTTATGTTGCTGTAGACTGGCCCCTATGGAAGTCACTAGAGAGCAAGCACAATAAAAGTAGTTTGGAGACTGTGTTATTCATGGATGCAGTTAGTACTTCTAGAAGAACTGTGCTAATGGCATTATTGCTTACATTAACTTACCACCTAGCATAAGGACCTCTTTCTCCAACCACCGTTGTTAGGTGAAAGTCTGTATACACTCTAAGACATGAACATTTAGCCCTAATGAGATAAGCCAGCTAAACTCAAGCTCAACGCAATTAAGCACATCACCTAATGATGCCCAGGAAATCTTTCATAAAGTCAGTCATCAAACCCAGGTCTTTCACATTTGAAGAAGGTGCCTCTTCCCTACTACCCACACTTTCATCTTAACAGTTAGGAGGTTTATGTTAATTTTCACATGCTACATTTTTCAGTGCAGCAGAAAAACAAATAATTGCACTTGTTATTGTGGTGTTCCCTGGTAAAGTCTGTCAGGTGCTAGAACACTGACCTCAGTGCCTGTGCTAATTAGACGAAGTTGCAAAAACACCAGGCACTATAAATCAGACACTACTAAGGTTAGGATAGGTGCAAGATAGAGAGGGTAGGAGGAAAATCTGTTCTCTTATAGCTCTGACTCATTGTCTGCTTGCAATCAGAGAAAGGATTTCAAATTAGGACTTCCTTATTTAATGCACACAAGTCATTGATGCCCGGACCCAATGGCAAAACTGGCAATGTTTGGATCAAGCCTGTCAAAGCAAGTGAAATAACATGGATTCACTGTGAAATGAGATGAGTCATGGCAGTTGATACCTCCATCTTCCAAAAGCTCAAGTGGAAAATGACTCGTGTTTAGTGAGAAGATCCTTTTTCTTTCTATTCTACTGAGGTCTCAAGAAAGTAGGCAACTCTTTTCATATGGGTTAGCCTTGCCCAAAAGAGCCAACCACCGCTCCTGAGCAAAAGCACAGAAGAAAAGTACACCTCCTTCTCTTGTCTGAAAAACAATTTGGGCTTTTGCAAACACTCCGTGATGAATGTGGGTGTGTAAAGGAGTTTGTAATCCGTACTCCTAATGGTGCAGTAAATAGACTACTTCAACTCATGCGCAGTCTCTCTGGAGGAGGCCCTGGGGAACAGTGTCAGATACCAAATGTAGATTTCAAAAACAAAGGAGTTGATAATTTTAAAAAAACCCCTAATTTTATAGTTAAAATGTCTAATGTTAGTAATTTAGCAACAACATGTACCTAATGTTATTAACAAAAAGCTAGTTATATGGTTTCTAGGCAGGAACAAATTTTTGTCAGTGGACCCAGGAGCACCAGCAATATGAGCTCATACCCGCCTGGAAGAAATACAAGCAGGAATAACCTTGGACTATCAGCTTTTCAGAGAACTTAAAATGTTTTCTGTAAAGTTTATAAAAAGCTGTTATCGCATCGTAATCCTGTGTGTTATAGTGGCTAGTGTTCACCTCAAATCAACAGAATAGGAGGATTCAGGAAACAGAACAACTGTTGATAAAAAAATGCAAAGAAGTACGCAAAAGTGTGTGCAACTTTAACTTATTATATTGTCAGTAAGTTGGATACAAGGTTGGCAAAGAATATGACAGTAGAGCAAGCCAACACACTCGCATGATTTGCTCAAAAGGAACAATAAGCATCAGGAAAATGAACTGTTCTTCCTGCTGACAGGTACAAACACAACTTCTATTGCACACATTGCCAGTCAGATTTTAAGGAAAATAAACTTCACAGGAGAACAATAACAAGGATTTGCATGCTGGATGAACTGAGGAAGAGATGATCTGAAATTCAACTACAAGTCATTCCCTTCATTTTCAGGAAGTTTAGACCAGGTCCTAGATGAACTGAATCTACACAAGAATTCAGTGAATAACTGCCTAAGAATAATGAGAATTAATATTACATATAAGATGAGTTCTGCACTTAAGAAGCAGAGCTGGGAAAAGGGAATTTGATAATCTATAAATATTTGAATGCTGCAAGCTACATCAGATTGAAATTCATCAAATTTTCATTTTCTTTTCCAAACAAACAGTCTCTGTGAAAAATGCCACAGCTCTTTAATCTTCCTCAGGGTTGCTGAAGGAGGTTCTTCCTCTAAAATTAAAATGCAAACTATTTTTCTACAAAATTAAAAAATAATAAAACAACACAAACCAACCCCTCTGAATTTTGGGGGGCAATTAGGTAGAAATCCAGTGCCACTCTTCTCTCTTCTCCCTGCTATTCAATCTGTGTGAGGTTTCTCCCTTCTCTCTGATGCTCTGTTTCATGTCCACATAGCAGTTGCACCAAGGGTAGGGCAGCCTAAGAGTAAAGTGCCCACCTAGAATGCAATACATCCAAGTTCATATTCCATTTTTTTAGAGACTTCCTTTGTAGCTTTACACAAAACACCTTAGCTCCTCTGGAGCACCAGTCCTTCAGAGGCACTGATGATTCCCTTCCCATGGACATGTCCGTCCGGGAGAAGACGGGCAGATGCCACCAGTATTGTCTGAATATACAGCATCCAGAGAAGGTACTCTGCCTAAAAAAAAGGCTCACTACAGGCATTTTCACAGACATAAAAACAATTTGGGCTTTTGCAAACACTCTGTGATGAATGTGGGTGTGTAAAGGAGTTTATAATCCGTACTCCTAATGATGCAGTAAATAGACTACTTCAACTCACGCGCAGTCTCTCTGGAGGAGGCCCTGGGGAACAGTGTCAGATACCAAATGTAGCAGGCACACTACAAGCTCTCCCAAGGCCAGTTTTGGAGGACCATATCCTGTGAACAGAAGCTCCCTCTCCATTCTGCTTCTCATTTCTGTTGGGTTTAGCTTACCCTCTGCACTGTGGAGACTGAGGGCTCCTTAGCTCGTTATCCTGTGGGGCAGGCATTTATCAAAATCTATTAAATATTCAGACCTTCATACAGCAAGTAATGCTGCCAACTTGTTTGACTTAAATTATACCCCACTGGCAAATCAAATTAGAGAAGATTTGAGTAAATCTACCTTTTAAAATAAAAGCTGATTTTCTCCATGTTCAGCCATTTGTGGGATTAACTTTTTTAATGGGTTCTTATGTGCACAATGTTTTTGTTTTCATGGATACTAGAGGAGGATGAATTATGCATCAGGGGGGAAAATAAAATCTACAACATGCATTTTCATAGCTTATTTAGTCCCTTTTGTCCTATTCATAAATCAATCCTGATTACTACAAATGAATGTGTTACTCCTAACGGTTCACTGATGACTCACTTGGACCATTAATTCAGAGACCTCCTGATAGAGTGCATTAGGAAGCTGCCAGTAGTAATAGGCAACTGGAAGAACATCCTTTGCGACCTCCCCTCTTTGCCTACACATCCCAAACTCCATCTCCTGCTCCATTTCTTGTGTATAATTTTATAGACAAAACACATATTCTCCAGTTAAAACACACTTTTTCCCCTTCTGCTCCAGTGATACATTTGCATGGAGGGAAGGAAGAAAATTATATATTAATGCTCAGTAGGCTGCTTTTATGACCTAGAAGGAGGATACAGAGCAATAGCTCAGTATCTACATCAGAAGTGGGGGCAACTGAGGCCCAAACATAAAGCCATCACTGAACTAATATGGGAATGACTACAGATATGTCACTGGTGACATAGATCACAAAGTATTTATCTGTTCCTGGAGTGCTGACGAGCTGTCATCAGTAAAGAACCATTGTCATCGAGGAACAATGCTTCACCATTTAGAGCAGTAAATGGAACAAGCCAATTTTTATCCAGGCAGTACAGCATTTATCAAATCCTTATTGCCCAGCTGGGAACAAAGAAAGGATTCTACCCATTTGAAAATTATTATTATTATTTACTACTGTATTGGCAACGCAGTGCACTGAATAGTTTTAGAAGAAAAATTTATGCTCCAGAATTCCTAAGGGTCAACACTCAATCTTCTTCAATATACACAATAAAAGAGAGAATGAAAACACATTTGTTTCCTTCCCAGTCCCATTGCTGCAGTGCCACAGTGGTTAGCATTGAACACCATTCTGTTTCATGTGCTGGAGCTCAATGATGAACCCTAATTACCCATGTCAAAAGGGAAGTGTCCCTCAAAATTACACCCGTTGTTCTTTGCAGCTTCCACTGCTGTGGTTGTTGCTGAATATCTTTTGAGTATTCCTAAGTACCAAGCTAAACGGAATGCAGTGTGTCCCACTGCAACTCTATGCTCTTTATGCCATAAAGATATCACAGATCCCAGGCAATTAACAGTTTGGAAAAGAGTACATTAACAGCAGCTACTAAAAACCTTTTATAGTCTTGAATGGTATTCACTGAGCAATTACAAAGTTAGCTTTTCCTTGTTATTGCTCCTAGTAATTTATGTAACACTGATGCTCATTAAGAATACTCCTTAACCTCAGATTCAGAGTTGTGTTGTCCAGCATGGAAATGGTGATGGAATTTTATAAGCTAATCACTGGTGTAATGTGTCTGATGTTAAATGCAAGACGAGGGAGTCACAGAGACTCTTCCCAGCAAACCTCCAGCATCTACATCCATCTCATTGATAAGTCAACCTCTATGGTCAGGAATCTGAGCTTTCCTGGCCCAAGACAAGCACGCCAATACAATTCTGGAGTTGACACAATCTCCGCATCTTGAATCCCAGTGATGGTGTTGAATGCTACTTTAAATTCAGCTACTTGAGTCATCTCCATTCCTGACAAAACAGAAATTGTTGAGCTGCTGTTATCCAAAGCTATTTCTATTAGACTCAAACTGAGAGAAAAATTACCAGTTCACTTAAAAAAACATTTTCACCCTAGTTCACTAGAAGTTTCCTCCCACCTGCAGTACAGCACCACACAGGGTTGTGATCCCAAGCCTGACTCCTCTCTGATTTGGCATGTGCAAAATGAGGGCAAATGGTATACTGCCACTGATATAGAAGGACACTGAGGGCCTAGGTCTGCTTTTGCCACGTGAATCGTTTCTTGGCATTTCTTTCTAACACTAAAGCCTTATTCTCAACAAAGAAACAGTGTCCAAATCCATATAGAGTGTCTGAAAAGGAGTAGAACAAGCATCTTTCTTCCAAAACTATTTCCACAGACAACTTCTGTCGTAGAAGAAAGAAACTTTTTTATCACAAGTGTCCATGAACACATCACACCTTGTTGTCATGTCTGTAGCACACTTGTAGTAACTGGGGTTATTCAATGACTATACAGGTTGAGACCTCTTGGGTTGCACTAAGAGACCGTGAGGTTGAACAGTGGTGAGGTCTTTATTATGGTAGAGCAACACTGGATAAAATAAAACTTACCATTACCTAGAAGACCACTTTGTCTCTGAGCTCTGTACCTTATTTTCAGTTTAAGTACTAAAATTGTACATTCAACAAACCCCAACCCTACAGGCTTTTAATCCACAGGTTATAAAATACAATATAATAAGTGAACCAACCAGTACTCTAATAACCATTTGGTATTGTACATAGGTGGGTTCATACAGACTTCCATGGCTTTATTCAGAACCTGTGTTGATAATACCTGGGCACAAAGTTCTGTAGGAAATGGACCAAGCTATCCAAATTCCAGAATATATCTGTAAGAATGTAGAGAAAAAGCTAGAATCATGCAAAGGCAAAACACAACCAGAAAAATGAGTTTCCTCTCCTGGAATACAAATCAAGCAGGATCCTTCTTGACATTTGCAAATGACTTCATGCTCTCTCTTTTACTAAGTGACTTTCTTTTATTTTTGGAGAAAATACTTCTTAAAATCTGAGATACTTTCTGCATATATCTAAATATATCTATTCAGAAGGGCAGTTAGACCAGCACACTACGAACTACCAATTTTTTTTAACTGCCTAAGAGAGCAGATAATTAAAAATAAATAAATCAGTGTTTTGGCATTTTTCCCCTCTCTAGATTCTAATATTGAATTGTTTTCATTATTTAAAACATCATCAGTTGCACTGATCTAGTGAACAAATGGCATTAACAGCCCAAGAGAACCTGCACAGGGCAATTAAAAAATTCAGAGACAAGATTAATATAAGGAAATTAATGATCAATGATATCAGCGCAGCACTGCATACAAAAAAAAAAAATCTCCTTTCCCTCTAACTTTAGAGAGATGTGCTAATAGGTCTTCTGTTGTTTCCTACTTTACCAAGTGATGCCTTCAAAGCCTCCAAGAATTACCTGTGATTTTAAACCTTTATTACGTCAGGATTATTCTCTTCCTTTCTTTATTGGTTTGAGTGGAGGGAGCTTAGTGAAGAAGAAAAAGGAAACAGTTCATATCTCTTAAAGACACTTTACTGACAGCAGAAGGAAAATGTTCATGCAGATCTACCAGTTTATTTCTCTTTTGCACTCTTCTTTCCTGCGTAGACCCAGAAGAGATGTGTCCAGCGAGAACCACATTCTACAGACACAGCGCAAATGTGACCCTTGTATCAATACGACAGCAGCAGTCTGAAAAAGTGAATGCTACAGGACCAGAGTATCATTCCCCTAATTCTGGGAGTGGAAAAAACACAGCGGAGTCCTTTATTTAAAAGAAGGGGAAAAAAAAAAAGGAAATTAAAAAAAAAGCACAGTAGGTTACCTGGTGCCCTACATAGACAGCCCACTCCCTGGAATGCTTGATAGGACTCCGGAGGCTGGTACGCCAAGGGGAAGCAGATATAAAGAGAGAGCCTGTCACGTGTGATGCTGGCAGATACACCTGCAGTTCTCTGTTTCTCTCATTCTTGTCTCTTCAAGAGGATAGGGGATGGTTGGTAAGACAGTAATTCAAGTTTGCCAAGCAAGCTGAAACCTGTCACATCTACAGAAAATCCATTTTTGGGGCTAAAAATAAATAAATGCTATCCCACGCTCCTACTGCCTTCAGATTCTTATTCAGTTCAGTATTCAGCTATCTAAACTCCACTTGCTTCAAATAGCAAGAGAGAAAGGAGAAGGAGGGAAGGAGGAAATGAGGAGTAATCTATGGATTTAGAAACTACTACATATAGCAGGGTAAATATGAATATGAACTAACAACAGAGAACAAGACATGACCACACCATATGGAATCAACTCAACTGACCCCTAAGGATTTTAGATTCTTAGATTCTCACATTGATTGTATGTTTATCTCTCCCTTATATACACTGCCTCAGTTTCCCATTGGTAAGAGAATGATTACAGTGATTAAAAAACCATCACCGAGCCTACACTGACTGGAGTGCTGGCAGAAGTCCGCACATGCCATGTGCTGGGAGAGCTTCACAAGTATGTTGTTCTACCCAGTCACCATATTTTCCACTTGAAGTCTATACTTTGTACAAATGTACCAAGCACATTTGAAAACAATTTGTTCTTGCTGTTAATTTATAAGGGAAAACCTGCTGCATTTGCATGACATTAAGAGCAAAAAAAAGAAAAGAAAAATGTCCAAGCAGACAATGTATTTGATACTGAGATAATAACCCTGGATAGATTCCTGTGGGCTGGCAATGCCATCTGCCTAGTGCCTGCAGAATCCAAAGACCACTGTAGTCCTTGGAAAGACCATCTTTTAGACTGATTCAAAGCCAAGGAGTGCCAGCTGAGTCAAACTGATTGAAAGCTGGATAGTGACAGATATTCAAGAAAGGCTCTGATCAGCAGTGGGTCATTCACAGCCTTTCTCGGGAAATCTCATCATTTTGTACCATGTCTTCATTGATACATCTGAAGGCATGAAAAAGTAACATTTGTATATGTTTTTCTCTTGGTATGAAACTAACAGGAGGAAAGTATGTCTGAATACTTGTAAAGAATATTCGATGGTGAAGGGCCGTGAGGGGAGGCCATATGAAGAGCAGCTGAGGTCACTTGGTCTGTTCAGCTGGAGGAGACTGAGGGGAGACCTCAATGCAGGTACAACTTCCTCATGAGGGGAAGGGAGGGGCAGGCACTGATCTTTTTTCTGTGGTGACCAGTGACAGGACTTGAGGGAATGGCCTGAAGTTGTGTCAGGGGAGGTTTAGGTTGGATATTAGAAAAAAAGTTTTCACCCAGAGGGTGGTTGGGCACTGGAACAGGCTCCCCAGGGAAGCGGTCACAGCACCAAGCCTGAGAGAGTTCAAGAATCATTTGGACAATCCTCTCAGGCACATGGTGTGACTCTTGGAGATGGTCTTGTCTAGGGGGTTAGGAGTTGGACTTCAGTGACCATTATGGGTCCCTTCTAACTTGGCATATTCTGTGATTCTCTGGTATTTAAGTACTGCAGCCAGAAGAAAAGCCAGAGATGTGTGTCAGATCCTCTTTACTGAGCCTGCAAGCATATGAGCCACAAACTGAGATCAGACAATCAATATTCTACCTATTTCAGCAGATCTCTTTAAAACTTAGCATTTCTGACCACACAGATAGAAAGGTCACTGTTTAAGAGACCTCGTGCCTTTACCACAGTTGACCTGACAGGTCTCATTTGTGCTGTTACAAATCCCAAATCCACCTCCTGATCTTGATGGCCTCAAGTATCCAGAGTCAAATTTTCTCCTGTAAGTTTTCACTTACACTTGTCTGACTCCAGTACAATTACTATCCCTGCAAAGGAAGGCTAAAATCAGAGTGAACACCCTTGTTGCCTAAAAAAAGTTTCCTTCTCCAAGAAAATGTATGATTTCTTCAGTTCTTTTTTCTGTTTCAGAATAAATAAAAATACAGACACACACTGCCTACCTTTTAACTGAACAGAGTTATTAAAGATAGATGTGTCCCGTAAGACCACATCTAAATCTACTGCAGAGTAGTGGATTGCACATTGATCATATATTTCAGTAAGGACTTCAATAGGAGATCTGATTCTACTACACACAAAGTCTGCAGCTTCGACTGACAGCTATAACTGGGTTTAAGTAAAAGGGTTAAAAGTCTCAGGATCAGCGAAAAAGTGCTAGTGAAGTGGAATAATAAGTGCTAGTGATTCTGTGGAAGGAAGAAAGGCTGGATTCTGGAACAGGTACATGCAATAATTTCTTAGAATAACTTTTGCAAAGGGAGTTAGAAGGTGCCACTTCACCAGCAGGTGTTTTACTCTGCTACATCTTCCTGGCCACATGTGAAAAATCAGTCAAGAAAAATATAAGTAGCGGGGAGAGAGGCATAAGGTGTCAAATAGCAGTAGGTAAAATTTTAAAGATACACAACACCAAATCAGGTGGAAGACCACTAATGGCTCCTGCAATTCTTTTCTGCAGCTGCAGACTAGCCCTGAACTGATATAGTAAAGTAGTTGAGAAAAACACGAGTTCATGTTTCTTTTCATTTTTTTACTACTGCTCCCTCGTTCCAACTTTAAAAAGGAGAAAAATAAAAGTGCTCAACAACTCTAAATCTAGACCTACCAAAGCTACTAATGTTTTCAGATCACAGAATATGCTGCTAAAGGGCAACTAATTTGTCATGTAGAAGGCAAGGCTTTGTGTCTCCTTGTCTATCTGATAAATGTAGAAGTTTCAGTTCCCCCAGATGTCGCATGCAACACATTTCCAGCGTTATGTACATGGCTATTTATTAATTTTCTAGTAATTAGTATCCTGGGGAGAAATATTATTGCTACTCTATTTACCTAATTAAATGAAATATTGCAAAAAGCGAAGTGGGAGGAATTTCTTATGTTTTATTAGCGTTTGGCAATTTTGATCTTTCTAATGATGTCTACTGACCCCTAGCCTGTAGCTGTGTTTCAAAGCAGTTTCTTTAGAAATTCTTTCTTTAATTAAAAACTATTACCAAAGAAGAAATTGGAATCAAATATCTTAGTGGCGAGGAAGATTTTGACTTACTCAGGATTATTATTTTACAGAAACTAAATAGTGACAGGAAAATAATTTTTAAGAGTTGTCTAATTTAGAAGCAAGGAAAAAACCAAATTAGATTAATGCCATGTTAGATATTAGGAAGAAAACTAAATAAGTTGCATAGTCCTTTTCCACTGTAAATACTGTCCCTAGTTCTCTTCTTGTTCACAAAATCTGTCAGAAACAAACCTGCTGAAGCCATTGAGAACATACCAGTACTGGGATCCAAACACAATTCCTTTGGCCAAAGTGCAGAAGCAATCCTTTTCCCTTTGCACTTTGGCTTTCAGACAGAAGCTCCTGACAGTGTCCTGCGCTGAATCTTCCCATTTACAGAATTTAGTTATTTCTTTTGGAAAGTTTACTGGGTACCTGGGAGCTCAGTAACCCTTTAAAGCAATGGCATTTTCATGCAGCTATTTAAATATACTTCAGGATACTACTTCAATATTTTAGCCCATATATAAGCTTTCTTGGCCCCAAACTGAGAAAAAGAGCACAGCTTCCCTGAGCTCCACTATACAGAGATGATTTATTTAAGAAGGTGATGAATTTTCATACTGGATGCAATTATTGAGGTCCATGCAAGCAAACAGATTTTCATATGTGAATCGAACGAGGTTTCCAGGGAACTTGCCGCTATTACAGATTCACGGGCTCCTTCACTCAGCTCCTGGGAAAGCACTTACAGCTGATTCCATGCTAATTCATTGCTCAATGAATAAGTAAAATCTGTACAGTATAATAAAAACATTGATCATCATGCTTTAAAAAGATTGACTCCTAAACATTTAGGAAGCAGTGTGTATTCAAGGGAAATGTTTATTGGCACTGGGAAATTAAACTGTCACCCATGAAATAGTAAAACTCATTAATGCAGACTTTCTTTTTAAGTGTTAAGAATTAACTTTATGGCTGCATCAGTAACGAGCGGCAAGCCTCAGCCTTAAATCGCCTGCCATTTAGTATTCGCGAACATTATTAAAACATATTAACCATAATTTAACTGACTGAGAATTTAAAAAAGACGGGGGAGGAGGAGGGGGGAATAAAAGAAGAAAGCCCGAAACCCCGAAGCCGGTCAGCGTTGAGGGTGGCAAGGGAGGGGATGGAAGGATGGATGGATGGGAGGCCGGCGGTGCCCGCGGGGCTCACCCCGGGCCGGGGCCACCAGGACGGGGCGGCCCCGCGCCGCCGGCGGGGCAACAGCGCCCTCTCGCGCCCGCCGCGCCCCGCCGGGGCCCCCGCCCCGCTCCGCTCCGCCCGACGGCCAGCGGCAAGCGGGGGCCGCGCTCCGGGAGCCCCCTCCCGCCCCCGGCGGCATTCCCCCCGGCGCATCCCCGGCAGTGCACGTCACGGAGTATCTCCTCCTTCTCCTCTGGGCTCCAGGACCCGCCAGCACCACAGGTACCCGGGTACACCGCGCTCACACGAGCGCCCGTAGAACCGCCGCGGCACCGCAAAGCCCGGCGGCGAGGGATGCTCCTGCCTGCGGGGAGCGACCCCCGCAGGGCCAGCAGCGATACGTGGGCAAACTTACGAAAGGCTCTCCCGAGGAAGAGGGAGCGAGAGGCAATTTCCCACGCAGAATATGCTGGGGCACGCCTCGGGACCCAGCCGCGCCCGTGGGAAGCGCCCAGGAGAACCGACGGCACCGCGGGGCCAGGGGAAGACGCTCGGTGCCACCGGCGGTGCTCTGCCGGGCTCGAGCCAGGCTGCGCCCGCGAAATCGCAGGCCTTAAGAGAAGGACTGACCCTCCCCTCTAGGCAGATGTGCGACTCCGGCCACGGCTCCGTCCTGGACAGTGGCCCGGGCCCGCGGCCGAGACAGGGCGAACGGCGGCCACACTGACGGCAAAAACATGCGGCCAGCGGAAGGACAGCAAACCGTGCGGGAAAACCCGCGAGCAGCTCCTCGCAGGCTCCAGCGACTCCCGATTACTCCCACGTCCACACTGGCAGGACGGTGGAGAGCAATCCCTCCATCTGGCACCAACTTTGCATTTCTGAGCTCCATTAGCAAAGCGGAGCCGAGTTAAGTTTCTTAGAGGTCATGGTGCAATAACCCCCTTGCCCAGAGAGTTTTCCGCCATCCCTTCCTCCCTCTCCCCGCTCCAACCCCAGGCAACTCCTTGCACTCCCACTACTCACAATTTGTTGCAGTTAATCCCAGATGCCATAAACTGAAGAGCAGCAAAGTGAAGCCCCCGAGGGCTCGGGAATCCATCTTCAGCCCCTCAGGGGGAAGCCAGCCGCTCGCCTGTCTCCCCTGGTCCCGATCTCCGAGAGCCTCTCAGCCTCTGTGTTCTCTCTCTCCCTCCGCTCATTTACTCCATACAGCATCCAAGCACTCCGGGTGAAGGGAAGCCAGGGGCGGCCGAGGGATCCTCCTCCGCAGCCTTTGGAGGAGCCTCTCTGGACGCGGGCGGCAGCGCCCGAGCCGAGCCCGCTGCCCCGGCTGCCGCCGCGGCGACTTCACCTTGCGAGCGGCGGCTGGGTGGGAAGCGACAGCCGAGCGCTGGGCACCTCCTTATAGGCGAGAGCCGCGCTGCACTCCACCTCCTCCCAGCCCCCTGGAAGTCACTCCTCCTCGCTTTCCAGGGAGGATCCTTACTGCAATCTTCACGCGTTGTTGATAAGCATCAGAGTCACGGAGTAAGTCAGATGCCTGGGAAAAAAAAAAAAAGAAAATAAAATAATTAAAATCTTCTTCCTTCCACCGCCCCGCCCCCCCCTCCGTCTTTTTATTTTTCCTTTTCCCCCTCCTTTGGGCGCCACTGGGGTTGGAACATTTTAAAGATCCCCCGGCTCAGATGTTTGCTTGTGAATGCATATGTTGTATGCACATACATAAAATATACATGTATATCCTGGCATATGCAGTGCCGACTCAGCCCGAAGATACGCAGCCCTGCTCCCGGGGCTCAGCATTATGCCCAGGGAGCGGGGATGAGCTCGGACTGATGCTCGATCCGCTCTCTTGTCGTGGCTGGTTCAGAGCCTCCCTGCCTAGTCCTGCTGGAAGGCGAGCGGAGGTGGTCCCAGCAGA
>VZRE01005519.1:136389-229859 GCA_013396775.1 Cephalopterus ornatus | reverse complement strand
GGAGCTCGCCTTAGTGCCCTCGGCCCAAAGAAGAAGGCGAGCCACGGGGTAGCGGACCAGACCTGCAGACCCCTAGTCTGCACCCTCCTCCCGGCTGGCGAGGGTGAGTGATGCTTGCCAAAACCAGATTTCGTGAGTGATTGACTGATTGATTACCCGACTGCTCAGCAGCTGAACGGGATTATCTTCCCGGGGGGCGTACACGAAACGAGAGCTGAGCAAACATCCTGCCCTACCCCTGACAGGATACGCGCCGGCGGCCGGAGCGTTCGGAGTCGGCACCGCGGTCCGCGCTGCTCCTCACCGCTCCGCGCCTCTCCGCGCCTCTCCGCAGCCGTACAGGCGCGGGGAGGCACACCTCCGCTCAGGAACTCCAGCTTAATCACTGCTGAGGTCTAACCTTGCTGCTTTGCTGCGGCGTCACCCCACATCAATAGAGTACTGCATCAAAGTCAGGCCAAAATTGCATTAGCAATTCCGCTGTAATCTGCAAGGAGAGTGTGTTTGGATCAAGTCTTTGTGTGGGGGGGAAAGCCGCAGGTCCTCAGCCATAGTCCCTCACAGTGGCAAGGAATAATCAGAAGAAATAAACTGTTCACCAAAACCATCCTGACTTGACAATGGACAGCAGAAGTTTAAATTGCTGGCATGCTGTAAACCTCATTTTAAAAACTAAGGAGAGTGGAGGAAAGCCATGATGCTTAGCTATTAGGCACTAACTGTATCAGAGAGGTGTCAGGGGGGACATCTTAGCTCTAAACGAGTAGTCAGCTTGGAAAGCAAAAGTCCACATTCAAAAATTGACCTAATTATTTCACTTTCTGTTGTTACAAGTGACACAAGGTTAAACGGGAAGGATAGCTGCTTAGCACTGAGGCTTTCAGCCGGAGTCAATAAAGGATTTAATCAGACAAAACTAAGACAGACAAAACTAAGACTTAGGAGGAACTTAAAAAACCTAATGAGCTCCGCACCTATGTCTGAGCACAATGAGGTTCTGGAAACTAGGGGTGGCAGTCAGTCCAAGGCTAACGCATCTACATCAGGTGTCTGCTTTCCCTTACACAGGTCCTGATCGAGGTATTGAACCAATCAACCAAGAGAAGTTTGTGTAAGGGCACACACACCATTCTATCTGTGCAGGCCCATTTTTGAAGGTAGGGAGAACTAGTCATTTCCCTCAGTGGATGAGGAGACAGAGTCTCTCCCATTCATGTTTTCTTATCCCAATCAAAAACATCTCATCTTCTCCACACTGATCATATGTGAGACTCTGGCCCAGAAACTAAAACCTGTAGTAGGCCAGGAGGCTGGAGTACTGAGAAAATTCTGTTATTGAATTTTTCAGGTAAGTGATCAAGCTTTAGAATTTCTAGCAGTGCTTCCAGAGCTACCACTTCAGTAAAGCTAAGCAGTAGAATATATCAGAAATCTTAAGCCAGAGTGGATTTTATCTGGAGACACACATCTTTGACACACTCACAATTTTGCAACTATGTCTTCTGAAATTAGCAGAGGAATTCAGAAAAAGGAGATTTAAAATGAGTAGGGGTATTTGATGCTTTGCTTTTAAAAAAATAATTAAAATTAAATGGACTATGTTTCAAATATTTTCAATGTCTCTTTAAACTATCTGGCACATTGGTACACTTTTTGACTGACTCACTGAACTAATTAGTGATGTGTTTATAGGAAAACAGATGTGGAAATGAATTATGCAGACTAATTAAAAGCTATCAGTAAACATGAGCCCCATCCTGCAATGCATCCCAGTGGTCACTAATATGGAACTGATGGCAGGATCTGGACACCAGTTATACCATTGCTTTTCAAATCACCCTTGGGGAACAGACCTCTTCCATAATCTCCTTTGTATCATAAATGCCAGACAGGTGCCTTAAGATTTGTGAATGTTTGGGTGCAGGAGTACTACAACTGAGAAGTTACGACCGGAGTGGAGGGCTATGCAGCTGTTTGTTGCAGGAAATTATGTAAATAATGTCATGTTTAAGGGCTTTTTGCCAGCAAGATTTTTATTAGAGTAAATTTATTAATTACTATTAAAGCTGTTCAGACAAAAACTGTGGCTCATCATCAACCACAGGTTTCACTATAGCGGATTTTGGGAAAACTCAGTTTTTTATTTAGTTTTAGCGTATCTGCACTTAATTCAAAATTATAGCGATGGTTGCCACCAAAGACATTTCAAAGCCTTGCCAATGAGTGGAGGCTTTGTTACACATATAGTTATTAGTACTTTCTAACTCAGCAATAAATCCTTTCTGAGTCTCACATTCACTGTAGCACATTTTCTTCTCCTCCGTGAAAGCAAAGCTGACCTTAACAGTGAAGATACTGAGATCTTTCCCTCCAATTCCTGTCTCTTCTTTGACAAATTTAATTTATAGCCTTTTGCCAGTCACTCGATGTTCACTCTGCATTTCTTAAACAAGGGGAACACACCAGTACCTAATCTCATTCATGTGGCGGGAGGAGAAATTTCCTTAACGTCTGGCTCCCATTCAGAATCTGCAGTCACGGTGATCATATGAGCACCTTTATAATTTCAGAGTCAGTGCAGATCGTGATTAGGTCATCTGTGACTGTATTGAAATGGCTGCATCAGTTCTGGGTAAGAAAGCCTAACATGGGCATTCAGTTACTCTCCCCCACGCCGGATGGCAGCTGAGTACCCATGTTAATGCTGCTCAGGGCAATTGCAGTACATGATCTGCGTGACGGGAAGAGGAAGATAAGCAGCATTACACCAGTACCTGGTACTATCACAGTCTAACTGGCTGTACAGTGCAAGCCACAAATTTCTGAAATTGAGCGTTTTAAGTTTTCAGCCCCAGTGTACTACCCAAGTCTATTCTACCAGTCTGCAGCCTTGTTATTTGAGCAGGAGGAACCATTTGTAGGAATTCCATGAGAGAATACGAATAGGAGAGCAATGGAAGGACACTAACACATAAGGAAGAGCTGCCACCAGGGAAGTAAGGGTATGCATTTTTGAAGGATACAGCTTTTTTATTTAAATGTGTATCTGAAGAGGTAAGTTTATCTGTGATCAGATAAACTTGTTTTCTTTCCTGGAGTAAGTAAACAACATCAGTGCTCCTATAACCCATGCTGAGTTTGCCACTAGAAGCAGTAATGGTCTAGCCCATGAATTCAATCAATCCAGCTGTTTGGGTAATTGCAGCTGCAAGCTTTATCTCTGACCCCAACTGTATAGCATTCATGGAAGGAGAATAGCATTACATATAAACAAACTTAATTGTACATGGCTTTTGGATCACATATTGCTGTTCACATGTTCCTGTTGCTAACTAGGAATTTGCAGAATATTCTTCTCATCAAAAAACCTAAAGGTCACATAAAAACCCCCTGAAGGTCATATTATTCCTTTCCCCCTTAGAATATTCCTCTATAAATAGAAAAGATTCATTCATTAAAGAGAATATGTGGGGAGCTTTCATAAAACACATCGACCTCAACCAGGTGAGTGCAACAGCAGGATGCTCATTATCCTTGGATAGTTCCACAGCATACCTAAGTCCGGAGGATAGGAAAATTTAATGATCTGCTGGGATAATCTGATGGCCAGTAGCATTTTTGAGATGCATGCTGAGATTAGGTAAGAGAAATCAGATGTCAAGCTGTGCAGTGATTATTGGAAGACAAAGAACTAAAATCACCCCTTCCTCCCCCTTACCTTTCCCCACATTATTTTACCACTGTCTGCTGGTATTATGGCTTTCATTGCATTATCTTGTCTGCCTATGAAGACGCTTGTGTCTGTCATGGCCAGATACAGCTACTGGACTTAAAAGATCAATAACCTGAGTAAATAATAGTACAAATGGCTATGGCTGCAAATTACCTAGGGACTTCAATAGTTCTTATATAGGACACACTCCTCCCTGGGGTTATTCCAATGACATTGTATCTTGCAGTGCAGGACAGAGTCACAGAGGACACCATCCATGGTCTGCACAGCACAGTGTTCAGCTCCAGCTGGGCCAGTCACAGTTGTCCCCAAGCAATACTGCTTTTTCACTAAAATCCAGCATCATCAGTCCCAGAACCAGCTCTCCACTAGTGTCCAATGAAAGAATAGACTTCTTGAGGTGTTGGCATAAATGTAAACCCCATTCCTGTGATCTAATCAACCACCATCAGCCCCGAAGATAGATGTCATACACAAACTAAGTAACTCATTTTTTCCCCTTGTTTTGAAGCCACACAAATTAGAATGAAGAAACCCCTACAAGGTCCCTGGACAGTTAGGTGTCACAGAATGAATATAATCCTTGGAGTACAGCTGGCTAAGTAATACTATAATAAGGACTACGAGTGCCAACTGAGGTCAAAGCCCAGAGTCTGCCTCATAGTACTAAGAAACTTCAAGGCAAACTAGAGCAAAAAAAATCACAGAACGTTTAGCAAAAATCTCTATTTGATAGACATCCCAGCTGAGACTACAGAGTTGGAAGGGAGAAATGTTGTCTGTATGAATGCCTATTTCCATGTGTAAAGAAGGCAGCCTTATTTGTCACTCATTGGTGGCTAGAAAGTCTTCATTTTGCAGAGATTCAGTCATTCAGTCATGCAATTATAGAATCTGCCATGTCACTGATGTAAGTGATGACATATAATGAATAGACACTGGGATAGATTTTTGGAAGCAATTAGTGATTTTGCATGAACAACCAAGGTATCTGTTAAGGGGTATTTTTCAGAATGATTTGAGCCTTTACTTGCTGAATATCAGTGCCATGATCTGTCTGTCCAAAGAAGACAGTTAAAAGGAGAGGCATACAAAATCATTAGTTTCTATTGAACACTTGCACCTCAGTCTACCACTAATCTATGGTGTCTCATGCTCTAGGAGAGAAACAATCACCTGGGCCTATATACATAACAAACAACTTTGCATGTCTCTATCATTTTACTGAGGAAGTTTGCAAAGAGTGAAAAAGAGAGCTAATTTCATCAAATAAATCATTTGTGACAAATGGTTCATCCAGTGCTTGCACTCAGAAAATTATTATTAGCAACAGCTGGGCTGGGTATGACAACCTATATTCAGGCATTCTCTTTACATTTCTGACTGTCCTTCACTAATCTTTCATTGTGGATAGAGGTCAGAAAGGAGTGAAAGGAGGAAAGTTGTGTGGAAGCTAATGCAATCATTAGGTCATTTTTAACCTTGCTGCAATTATCATACAGAAGGAGCCAACTGAGAATAATGAAAAGTGAGACTGTAATTTAGACTCCCCTGAAAAAGGAAGAAATGAATACACCTTCTCCGAGAAGCCATCAGGATTTCTAGGTTCAATCCTGTGGGAATGAGCAGCTCCGGAGTGCTCCTGTGTTGCTCACTTCTCAGCATAGACACAGGATATTCAGAATCGTGGGCCCAGGTTTTTGCAAAAACCTGCCTTTCTAAAGGCTGATGCTGCCATTTCTTTGATGCAGACACTGAAGGACATGGAACAGAAAATGAGATTAATAGAGGTTCCTTAGTCACAGTATCACTGAGCTGCTTCTGTACAAAGTACTTGCCGATGGCTCATCTGAAAATTAATCTGGACTAAACTATGAAAATTCCCATATATTTGTTATGTTATGTTGGGTTTCTGTGTCCAGGTTTTGGTGGAGAAGGGGCTACAGGGGTAGCTTCTGTGAGAAGCTGCCAGAAGCTTTCCCCATGTCTTGTAGAGCCAATGCCAGCCAGCTCCAGGATGGACCCGCTGCTGTCCAAGGCCAAGCCAGCCAGGAATGATAGTAACGCCTCTGTGATAATGTATTTAAGAAGGAAAAAAAGTTATTGTGCAAATGAAAATTGCAGCCGGCAAAGACCAGAGTGAGAACATGTGAACAACTCTTCAGACACCAAGGTCACTAGAGGAGGGGGAAGAGGTGCTCCAGGAGCCAGAGCTGAGGCCCCTGCAGCCTGTGGTGCAGACCATTGTGGAGCAGCTCTGCCCCTGCAGCCCATGAAGGACCATGGAAGTGCAGAAATCCACCTGTGGATGCCATGGAGGATGCCCATGCCAGAGCAGGGGGATGCCCAAAGGAGGCTGTGACCTCATGGGAGGCCCATGTTGGAGCAAGGTCCTGGCAGGGACCTGCTGATCCATGGAGAGAGGAGCTCACACTGGAGCAGATTTTCCTGGTAGGACTTGTGACCCTGTGGGGGACCCACACTGGAGTAGGTGGTACCTGAAGGACTGCGCCCTGTGGAAAAGTGACCCATATTGCAGCAGTTTGTGAAGAACTGCTGCCTCTGGGATGATCTCGCATTGGAGAAGTTCATGGAGGACGGTCGCCCATGTGAAGGACCCCACGCTGCAGCAGGGTAAGGACTCCTCTCCCTGAGCAATGGCAGAAACAACCTGTGATGAACCGAACATAAGCATCATTCTCCGTCTCCCTGCGCCACTTGGCGGGGAGGAGGTAGAACCTGGGAAGGAAGGAGGGATGGGGGAAGGTGTTTTTAAGATTTAATTTACTTCTCATTTTCCTGCTCTGATTTTGTCAGTAATAAATCTAATTAACATCCCTACTTTGAGGCTGTTTTGCCCATGACAGTGATCAGTGAGTGATGTCTCCTGGGCCTTATCTCAGCTCATGAACCCTTCCTTTTATTTTCTCTCATCTGTTGAGTTGCAGAGGGGAGTGACAGAGTGACTTTGGTGAGTATGTATACACACAGATGTATACATATGTATACACATAAGTATATGCAAGCAGATATACACACACAGAAATTTATGTAAAACAGGAAATCAAACAAGATAAACTCACCCCTCACTAGGAGATCCATTTATTTCACACTTACTGACTAAAAATGTTTATTTTCTTCTAGCAAGTAGATGCATTTGCATCAGAATGAGACAATTCCTTGTAGACCTACCACTGTCTTTTTAAAGCAAAGTGTTTTTAACTCCATGAGGGATAGCTGATTACACAGTAATGTGTAGGCCTGAGTCAGACATACTCATGCTACCTCTGACTGGAGCCAACTTGAGGTACAGGAAGCCTCTGCTTTCTGCCAGTCTGGATTGCAGATTGCACTGGAGTTAATGAATCCCTCCTACTTGGTAAAGATCTGCTGACAACATGAGAATATTAACATAATGTAACTCTGTGGAAGGGTGGTTATTCAGGGGTTCTTTTGCAATCAATGTTTTTTGCGTTAGTTAAAAAAATCATTAGTGATTTGAGCAAGCACAATCAAAACTAAGCCAAAATTAGAAGTCCTACTTGATGCTTTTTTTTTTTCCCCCCCCAACTCTTTTTTCCCCCCTGACTCTCAGGGGCTGGTTTTTGCTTGTTGTAAGGATAGTTATGTACACTTGGATGGTGTTGTGAATTCCACAGTAAGGAAGAAAATCAAACTCACTGCTGAGAATTTTTATGCCCAAGATTTAAACTAGAGCAAACAAGTCCCACTAGGTTCCCAACAAGGAGGGGGAATCCCAGTCAATCAAACTTTCTGTTCACTTCTTAGATGTGCGTTGAATCAGTTGAGGTTCAGGTAGAAAGAGTACAGCAGAGATTTCATTTCATTGAGATTTCATTTTCCCATGAAGGGAGCTTTCTTGGTTGTGTGCAGGGCTGAAGATCAAGCAGTGAAGTGTGGCAAACTGTGCCCTGGAGTTCACCCAGATTTGAAACTGTCATCCACACAATTTGGACATGAGTTAAATTTGAGTTTGATAGTGGATTCAGGCTCACTTTCAAGGGTTGCAGAGATGTACCCATGGTCAAAAGACAGGGTTAAGCCACAGAGAAAGAGTGTGGTAGAGCTAGAAGGCTAGCCCAAGTTGTCTTTGCTTTCTTTACAGGATTCTGTGTTGCATACTATCTCTCCTTCAGTTTGCAATTCAGTTTCATAAATGTAAGACCTCAAGAGAATGGTAGCCATCTGGGGCAACGGCATACAACTCTAATCTTACCCAAATAGGCAGCAAAATACAGCATAAACACTTTACTTGACTTCATTTCTCCATTTTATGGCTTAAGGTGTTCATTGCAGGCAGATCCAGGCAGCAGAGAATCTCAGGAGTGACAAGAAGGTCATAGGCACTCAGATGTGCTCCATAGAAACCTTTTAGCATTGTCCAATATGAAGAAGCAAATGTGGAAATAAGCAGTATGTATTGACACATACATGTGTTATTACTACTTATGTAATTGAATTTATTATAAACAACTTAATTCCCATAGTGCAATTATAACAGATGGATAAACAAGATGCAATATATTGTTCGCTTTATGACAATGATCACATAATTCCAACTTCAATGCTTTTAACTGTTTGCATGAAACACTGATTAATAAAGCTTTGAAAGGCTGTCAGACAAAGATTTATGAATGTGTGACATGAGTGAAATTATTCCCCTGTATAAAAACCTAGTGAAGCTGTATTAGGGATGAACATGATCTATTCTGTCCACTGGGTTCTCTGTGACAAAGGCTGAGCAGCAACTACAACCAGCTATAATCATTATCCTCCACTTTCATTCTTTTTGAATTTACTTTTGTGTCCGTTTAGACCATAAGCCTTTGAGAAATGGACACCTTCTTCCCCATCTATATCTATATGTGCTGTAGTTCTGATCCCACTGTGAAGATTGTAGAGGCTTGTACAATATTACCACAGGTCAAATATTACACAGATAATTATAGCACCCTGTGAGCACATCAGTGAGCAAAAGTCATAATACCAAAAAAATGAAATAAGAATCCCAAAGAGTTTAGGAGTCTGGAGAGTTAATTCATTTACCAGAAGCCCATACTCCTGGAGTTGCATTATGTGAATTAACACTACTGATACATCCATTCTGCTAAGTGGATACAGTTGTCTGCTGACACTTATTCACATGCGATAATTGAATTGTATTATAAAGGTGTCTCACAAAAACTGATACCAATTCACATTAGTGATTTTAGCAACACTACAGCCCAGCTTTTAAGATTTTGAGTATTCGGAAATTAAAAAATGGATGCCTTAACAATTATTTTGGTTCTGAATTAGAAAATGTGTTTCTTATTAATTAAATTATTGGTCAGTGTCGGGGCAAAAAGAGATGTTCAACAAAAGATCAGATACCTATCTATACCTAGGTGATATCTTTCTCTTTTTATCACCTCAACGGTGATTGAAATGAAAGGTCAAGGTTAAATCTGTGATGTTGTGCTTGTTAGGCGATATCCCACAAGTCTAGTTTATGCTTCTGATACCAAAGATTTCCAGAGGAGCTCCTCTCTGAGAATTATTCAATTCCCAAATCTTCTGAATATACCCTGTCGCCCTTGGGAACTGCTATTTTGAAAACTACTTCTTAAACTTTCTGGGTTAATCATCCCCTGATGGAACTGTATGTAGCTCCACCTAATTTTAATGCTGACTTACATCAGCTTGATGTCATATGGTGCTAAAATGAAATGCAGTAGCCAAATTCTAAAGGTTTTATATAATTTTAAGTAACCCAGAGAAATCAGGAGTGTTCAGCTCTAGGGTTCTTTGTGTTACCTTGTCTCACTCTGATACAGAGGAAGATAACATCAAATGAAGAGGAAATGGAGCAAATGGATTTTTTAAATTCTGTGCTAATCTTCACAGTTCTTTTTCTTTTTTTTTTTTTTTGTTCTTTCATAAGCTCCTCTTAAAATGATAGGCTAGTTACTGGGAATAATCCTATTAGGAGGATAGTGCTGGATACATGTATCTCTCTATGAATCTCATTCTATGGACACACCAACATTTGAAACCAAAAAGTGATATCTAGCCCTATTTTTCTTTGAGAACTCATCTTATTACACTCCATAATCTGTATCTGTTGTGTCAAATCATAAAGCATGAACTTTAAAGCAGAGGTGAGAAATACACTTTAAAAAGGAAAAGTTTTGCCTTTTTGATGTCAAGAGATTTAGTGTGAGAGGGCATCATGCAACGTTCTCAGTAAGTTTTGAACAAGGAATACCCTGAATGTCACAAGGTCTTGAAAGAGCCTGAACTGAACCCCAACAAAGGTGTTAAAAATCACTGCTTTGATTTTAATGTTTTTTTGGGAGTATTGTTTAGTGAGCTTTTCCCAATTTTCTTACACCAGAATGATGGGCAACAAATATCTTGGCTCTGAGATTAGCTCAGTTGGTTAGAGCATGGTGCTAAGAAATCCAAGGTTTATGGGTTTGATCCCTGTATGGTCCATTCACCCAAGAGCTGGACTCAATGATCCTTGTTGGTCCCTTCCAACTCAGAATATTCTGTGAAACATCCTCCAATTCCAGAATACCCTGAAGGGAAGAAAAATCTACATCTGGCCACAAGCTCTCTACTATTTGACTTTTAGTCTGCTGAAAGACTAAATAACATGTTTTCCCTCTCTATTATATACTTCTCTGAAGATAAACAGTTATTTTAATGGAAGAGGAGATTGCATAATCATTGTGAAGTCCTTGAGCTTTCTGCTGGCTGCAGATTTCTCTATTAAAGTCTGGATGAGTTATACAATGCAAAAATATATCTGGTAAGTTTTTCATTGACATTAATAGGAAGGTGTAATGACTGTCAGTCTGATGTCAGCAGGAGGTGCTGTCAAGAAGGGGACAGAAAAAACCCCCTCAAAACCCCCTGCAGACATTCAAGAAGAAATCCTGTACTCTTGAGTAATTTCAATTCTCAAAGAAAAAAATAGATTTGGATAAACCTGGAGGCACCTTTATGTTTTTCCTTTTGAAACCTTCCATTTCCCTGACATGACGCTTTGCTGTTCTGTCATTTCTGTCATTGTACCATGCTGGGATAGTTCTTTTTTCAGGGGGGAAGGGAGTATTTTTTGGTCCAAAGACCCCACTGTGCCAATATTTAAAACAAAGTCTCTATTGAGATTTTTTTAAAAAGTCTTTTAAACAACAAACAGATATATTCTTTGTCTGTTGGAAGAGAAGCTGCAATTATCAGGGGAATTTAATTTCAAATGGCACGTACATTTTTCATGTGGGTGGTAAGGCTAGGCAGTCATCTCAGTGGTAGGTTATAGTCATGTTTGTTATATACTTTGAATGTTGCTGATTTCACTATAGTGGGTTTTTTTCTGAGGTGCACAGGAAGCCCAGAGCAGTAAAGAGCCTCCCTTCCATGCCATTGTCCCACTTGTAAAGAAATCACGACTGATATTACAATTGTGAAGATATGCAGTCACAGAAATTGCATCCCAGGGAGGTGTCATGTCTTGCTGCAAGGTATTGCTGTCCCTTTGTCTGGACCGAAAATGGCTGAACAACTCTCTTGTGTTACTCCATTCCTTCCCCTTCTTTCCTGTGTGAATCCTTTTCACTGCTTTCTTTCTCATTTACTTTCTTCTCACCACTCTATCAACACTCTTTCCTTCTTCATGAACCAGTCAGGTCATGTGCCATCATAATATGCCCCTCCTGGTGACCTCTTTGGATCTCATATGGTTTTTAAAAGTGTTTTGGTTTTGCTTTGGTTTAGTTTGGTTTGTTGCTTTTGTTTTGTTTTGCTTTGTTTTGTTTTCCATGACTGAAACTGATGTTCCCTTTAACTTCTTCTTTCTTCCCTCGAAGTCCATTGTACTGTCTGCATTGTTTCTGTCTCTGCTTTCTGACTCTTGCATTAGTGCTCCTTCAGTCTTAGAGAGCTCCAGTGAGAGCTCTGCTATCTGAACAGCTTTGTTTCCTGTTTTCCCGTTTGGGACAAACACTTGTATCCCACTAGCGGCAATTTCCCTACTCGCTCTTTTTCATTGCTTTGCATGCTGCTTTGTTATTGCTATCTTTACAAACCTATCTTCACCTGTCACTGTCTGCCCTTGATTTAAAAAATGGAGGGCAGGCCATGTATCTTGGTGCATGGAGGAAATACTACTGATAGAAAGCTGCAGGGCTAAAGCCAATGTCTAAAATGCTCAAACTTTTCTATGCAAGATTTCCCTGCATCCTCGTCTTCTTGATCTATGGCTGTTTTATGACAGTGAAGTAACCACAGATTAGATTCATCTGGCCTAGTGCTTTCATATTTCATCTCTGTATATGTTGGAATGTATTTGCTGTTTGCTGTGTGTGTTTGCTACTGCTCTTTTGTATTTGATGAAATGTTTTTTCCATCTCATAAAGGCTCTGTGGGTGGGACTCAGCTGTGTAAGTAGGGGCATATAGTGTTATTTTAACCATTGCAGGGTTTCTTGGTTGGCCAGTTATTACCTCTCCAGAAGGGTACGAGGCTTGCAGAGGTCGTGTGCTCCATGCAGATGACATACTGCTGTGTTATGCTTTATCCTGGTGCAGATTCCCTACTGCAACTGTGTATTGAATGACTGTGACTAAACAACACAGCACCCCCGATCTTATCTTGGCATCTTAAGCTTCCTCTGGCAGCTTTTCAGGAAGTCAGAGGAGTCACACTTGTGCAGAAACCAACAAATTATAGCAAGTGGGAAAGCAAACCCCTACTACACAGAAATACTTTCGTACCACAAACACCACTGAGTGAAAATGTAAAGTCAGGCATAATAATAAAAGCGAAAAATAGAAAAAAATAAAATAGAAGTAGAACAAAATAAAACATTAAGAACAGCCTGATCAGAAAGCCCTGTTAAACTCAGCCATTGCAGAGGTCATCTCTCTCTTTGGTTTTTGTTGGCTTAACCCTCACGTTGAGAAATACAAGCTCACCCCTGCAGGTCTTCTGCATAATATTCTACTGCAAATATTTTTTTCTCCTTTTCTCTTAAATGTTTTTCCTGAATCAGGTTGTAGTCCATTTTGGAGTAGTGTTGCTGTGTGCATTAAGGTGAGCCTGGCTTACATTTTTTTATTACTACAAGGGCAAAATGATTTTCACAGTGCCTCTTTCAGAGCTCTGAGACTCACTGTAATTCCACGGAATTAAGCTCATTAATATGAGGACCTCACTCATATTTATGTCTCATAAAAAAATATTATTACTGGATAAATTAGAATGTAAAATATATCTCCTTCTTCTGGCATATGTTTCCTCCTTCCTTCATGGAACTTCATATCCCACATGGAAAAGTCAAGACAGAAATTTTCACCTGTTATTTCTTAAAAATAAACTACCAATAAAATTCTCCGTAATTACAGAGTCTCAAAATGTTGGGGGTAGTACTGAAATGTTGACAGGTGTCTAACTTCTATTGATGAGTAATGAGCAATTTAGTTAGGATGAGCTAATAATGTATTTCCAGTGGTAAGTAACAGCTCTCCATTCTGGATAAAAATTATTATTTTAATAAGGCTTGAAATTGCAGGCATGATATGTGATGTGATAGTACGTAGGACGAACTAGTAATGTAAAACCAAAAACACTAAATGGAGCTTGAGCAGGAATCCTCTGAGGGATTATTAATGATTATAACAACAGTCTGTTAGCCATGGAAACAATATTTATATGACTTCACATAATGGAAATCTGGAAAAAATCCCAAGCCACCCAAAGGCCTTTTTCCTCCTCATCTTTTCCTACCTTTAAAAAAATATTTTGCTTTTTAATATTTAAAATGCCTTTTCACATTTTATTTTCTTTTTCCCATTTTCAAGGATGATGCACAACTCAATTCTACTACTATTCACAGACTGCAGGATATAATCCTGCAGGATATCCAAGCTATCATGCTAATATTGCAGGAAAGTCTAGCTTTTTTAGGGTACAGGATGAGGTTGCTGGTGATGTCCTTGTTGCATTTTCTCAGCAATGATATTAGACAGAAAGTATCTCTGGCAGAAGCTCATGGTCTGTTACAAAGCAGTTCCTGTGGTAAACCACAGCCCTCCTGATAGCCAGTGATGTTAAGGACATATCAACTTATTTGCTTTCTGTCTCTAATTGTCTCCTCACTCTCCCTTTTCTTTGTAAGATGAAAGGTGTTGGGAGAAGCTGACAAAATCTACTGCACAGGGCTGTGCTTGGCACAACAGGACACAGATCTTGGCTGGAACTTTTTGGCAATGCAGTGATACAGATACTACTGATAATAAAGGTTTCACACAGAAAGATCAATAGGTACAAGATGTTAGTGCTTTAAAGCCTCCTCTCTTTTATGATTGCTAGGGAACAATTCATATATAATCCATCATCCTCATAAGAGTTTTGTGAGAATTAATTATGTAATGCTTCTACAGTGCTTTGAAGATGGAAAGGCAGATCCCTGGCTCTGCTAGAGTTCAGATAGCACAAGGTAGCCTAATACAACTAAAGCAAAAAATCGTCCACTGGATTTCTTGGCTACTGGAGTGCAGTTGGGGAGGTTATTTTACCATCTTTCCTTACCCGGATGTAAAGGTGAGAAGTTTCCCGCCTCTCTCTAAACTCACCACTCCTCAGGGATGAACTCAAGACAGCTCTTGGCAGAGAGGAGCCTGAGGATACTCAGTGCTTCTGAAAGATCTCCTTCATGTGATCTGGATAGAGCAGGACATTAAAGCACCAAACTCAGTCCAGCAGCGTATACCCAGCTCTGCATTAGCACAGCATTGGGCAGTGCACTTCACAGCAGGGCTGCAACTCTCATGTGCACTGAAGATACAGAATTCCAGAGTTAAACATGACTTGAGCTTTCCTCACTTTTTCAGGGCAGACATAACTTCAGTGGCCTAAAAGCTAGTGTTAGAATTCAGGGCAACTGGGTCTATGCCATGACTCCTCCTTCCCCAACTAATTTTTTCTTTCCTCGTTTTCAACACAAGATCTAGCTTCCGTGTCCTGGGAATGTATAAAATATATTTAATTCCTAGAAAACTAACTCCAGGTTTAGCATGCATCTGTGAATTACAACTGCACCATTTGAAATTGATACGCCTGGGTTGGAGTTCAATTAGGATAGAGAAGGCTAGAGGAAAGCAGTGACCATTTTATGTACCAAATCTTACCTTTCTCAAGTCTTCTGTGTATGGAGCTTTAATTGTTGCAACTCTGTGTCTCCATGTCATGTTGCCATTTTTCACAGTGTTAAAAATAAGGGAAAACAAAAGTGAAAATTAATACTTAAAGGAAAGCCTAGCCAAAAGAATGGGAAAGAAAATAGCCTTTTTTAATAATGTGCTCTTATTAAGAAAAAAGCTGATGAAAGCTTCCTGTTATTTTTTCATAGAATCGTTAAGGCTGGAAAAGACTTCTAAATCTCATCAAGTCCAACTGTTAACCCAGCACTGCCAAGTTCGCCACTAACCATGCCCCTCAGTGCCACATCTACCCCTCTTTTATATACCTCCAGGGATGGTGACTCAACTACTTCTCTGGACAGTCTATTCCAATGCTTGACAGCCCTTTTGGTGAAGCAATTTTTCCCAGCATCCAAACTAAACCTCCCTTGCTGCGACTTAAGACCCTTTCCTCTTGTTCTATCATTTGTTACTTGAGAGAAGAGACCAACACCCACGTCACTACAGTCTCCTTTCAGGTAGTTGTAGAGAGAGAGAAGGTCTCCCTGAGCCTCATTTTCTTCAAGCTGAATAATCCCAGCTCCCTCAGCTGCTCCTCATGGGACTTATTACAGACTTTTGAAATTTCAGAAGCACTTTTGAAACACAACAGAACTAAACAACTCATGCTCAATTCTACCCATTTAAGCTTTTTAATGGCTCTAGATAGACATCTTTCAAAACTTGCAGAGTCATAAAGTAAGGCCAATTCATTCTTTTTTGATAGCTCTTTTTTTTTTTTTTAAACTGTAAAACAAAATAATTTCTCAGAAATAGAAGGAAGAACATTTCATTCTACTTTAGAATAAGCCATTGGAACATTCGACCTACAGAACTCTACTTGGGGTCTTCTGATTGTATTTGGTGTCTTTATAACAGAAGGGATTCAACGTCAACACAAGTTATTAGTTTGCCATAAGTCACTTCACAAAATTTATGGCTTGTATAAAGGAAATATAAGCTTAGAAGCTTATATTTTCTGACTTAAATATTTAAATCCATTAATTTTTTTATGGGAAATCACAGCTCAACATCAGCATTCACCTGTTTGTGGGGCAGAGCTGGACACTGGTCCTGGGTTTTTATACTTTTGAAAGCCTGTGCCGTGATTTTGGTGGAGTAGGCATGGAAGAATCAGTACATTCACCATCAAGTGATGGGGTTGAGTACACAAAAGTCAGGGTAGAGAGCTGTGATATTTTTTTCCAGAAGCAGAGAAGTTACTATGAGGAGTGGAAACCAAGCATTCAAAATAGCATGCGTGAATGCTTTAGATGCTCTGATTTTGACTGAGCATAAAAATGTGAAGAGCTGCTTCACAAGCACTTCTTGTCCTCCATTGACTTCTATTAGGAATCACAGTTCTTGATAAGTTGAATAATGTCTTTCTGTGTGTGTTTGTGTGTATGTATATACATAGGTACAAGCTTTGTCATCAGGGAGGATGGCAAGATCTGATCAGAGCACCTTTCTTCAGAGCACTCACAGAGCACCTCCTGGTTTCCTCCTATTTAAAACCTAAGCACTTCTAGAGAAGCTGCTTCTTCACGGAAAGCTGAGAGGTTTTATTTTCTAAAAAATCCTTTATGAAAGACTAAAAAAAAAAAGGCAAACAAAAAAAGCACGTCTATGAGTATTGCACAGAAGGCATGACTGTGTGAGAACAAGATACAGCCCACCTTCACTGTGAACACAGAGTTGTCCTGGGGCTCTTAAATAAGTTTTAGTGTTAAGTCTGTTCTTTTTACAGTTAGGATTCAAAACAATCTTTGCTGTCTAGATTTCTGTTTAAACTGCACATAGGAGTTGTTCTAAAAATAATCAAACAAGAATGTTCCTTCTGCACAAAATATCATGATTTTTATTACTTTCCATTTGCAGGAAAATGGAAAATTAAAAATGCATTTTTTGTATCAACACACAGAGATTGGAAAGTTTTAAATTGATGATGTTAATATGGACTCTTTTGAGGATGTTTTCACACAGAAGAGTTTGTTATTTCAAAACAATTTTCTTTTGCTTGAAGTTTATGAGATTTTTGAATGCTCTTTTCAAGTGAGTGTGAAGGAAGAAACACAAGATTTTTTTGACAGGAAATGCTCTGACAAGTCAACAGAAGCCCATTAAGATCTACGGCAGATACTGAAGAGGTAGAGTGAGTGCCACCAGCATCTGGAAAAGAGAGGATGGCACAAACTAATCCTGTTTAGGGTCATGGGCTCGTGGGAAGAGTTGGCAGCTAGGGAAAACCCAAAGGTCAGAGCAACACACTGTAACTTCTGCCCTTAACTCCTGACAGGTGTGATTTTTAAAAAAACTGAGCACTTCTCATGCTGCTTCTAGTTGATATAACTGCAGATATTCAGCAACTGGAGAAATTGCTCTGTTTTGTTCGGGGCCAATCTTAAATCTTTTCCGGTCAGAAGTTTAACCCTTTGTACAACAAAACTAATGGTGACTTGCCTCTTGCACAGAGACAGGCAGTAGATGGGAGATGCAAATAATTTTAAAGGACTTTGTTTTCCTTTGCTGAAAGCTATTCTAGAAGTGGGAAAATACTGTTCTACTACGATGTTTAAACAGATTTTTGAAAGGTCATTTAAAATGGAAATACTGATTTAAAAGGCAGAAGACTAGTTCAATACTACAAAGCCATTAGGGGAAAAAAAAGAAGTTATATTCTCCTTTTTATGCTAATTATTTGCGTTGGTTGCATTTTTTGTTCATAGCTATTGTAAAAACAAAATGCAAATTGCACAATTAAACATTTGGAACAGCCTCCTTTATCAGTGTATAATTCACAGTGTGTCAGGGACATCTAATAACATCCTATTACGGATCACTTATCAGATAGTCGTTGAGTTAACTGCTATTATCTTCTTTGCCATCCCCCATAATTCGATGTGAATAGTTTCCATTATTTGCGGGATAGCAATATTCTTCCTACATTGTTATGCAGCCCTTTTCCTCTCATTTTTTAGGCCTCATCTCCTGTTCTTGCTCTTGTCTGGTTTGTGTTATCACCCGGAGGTAGGACTATATATGTGATACTACCTCATGCTTGCTGTTTCCTTATAGCCTTCAATTGGCCACTGCTGTAGATACTTTTGTTTTGGTTTGATGGGGCTGCTATTATATTTTCAATTACTGCTGGTGATCTGTATGCTTTCTAATGCAGATTTTCCCAGGATGGCTAGGAGCACTAAAGCTCTTGCATTAGCGCTGCCTGCCTGCAGTGGACATGGTAATTGTCTTTGACACTCCTACCATCCTATTATTTAGGCATCTGGCTGTGGTTGCCTTGAGTGCCTGTCACTAATGCTTCACAGATGTGGCTGAGCACCGGTTTTGAGGACTCACTTCCCACCCCCTTTTTACTCCCTTTCAAAAGCAAGCAACAAGGACTGCTTTTTGACTTGTCAAATGCTGGGATCGCTCTCTGCTGCTGCTCTTTGGGACACCTGCCAGCCCAAAGGGGTAGGAGCGCTGGGGCATGGTGAGAACACCACTTGCACTCCTGAGGCCAGGCAGCCCGAACGCCTGCTCGCTACCACGAGCAGCCTCTGCTCCTCTGCCTTCCCAAGCACACTCCACGGAGCAGTCGGCTCCCAAATCTGCTGGGAGAAGCTGTCTGCAAAGAGCATTCAGCCGCATGTAGGCAAGGGAGGTGGGAAGAAACAGGAGCCACGGGCTCTGTGATCATCGGCCAGCCTCCAGCTGGCTTTGTGCCTTCTCAGAGCATTTTTTTCATGTGTATTTGTGTAATCAGGCAGAACAGTTCTGGTCAGGAAACCCAGGTGGTGAACTCCCTCTCACTGTTAGGAAAGTGCCTGCGCTGTCTCTGGTAGCAATCAATGCAGGCATCTTCCACAAAGTTGATCGAGGTCTTGAGAATTATAGTGCAAACTTCTTAATTTTTATTATTCCCTTTCAGTTCTCATTTTTAAGCACTCAGATTCTCTGGTACTTCAGTACTACAGCTTTTTCTGTATACAATAGTGCACATTCTGTCAGTCATAACGTCCAAATATGCATCTGTTGGTTAAAGACACCTTTAATTTTTCCAGACTTGCATTACTGAGAGATGTAATTTTTAATCAAATGGCAAAGCTGACTAAGCAGTGATTTTATAATGCTTTCTCAACAACTGACTTCAAGTTGGAATGCTTAATGCATCATCAGTACTCACTATAGCAAGTCCGCCTTGGAGTGTTAATATTCCCAACTAGAAATACCCAAGACTCATGGGTTAACTGCTGCCTCTCTCCCTGTAAAATACTCATGAAAAATGCTTGAGAGTATTTTGGGATCATTCATAGCAAAATAGCACAGAATGTCTTGTGGTGCATATCTTTTTTGTTTCCTGTCCATATACTAATTTAGCACTCGGCTCAAGTGACCATAAAAGTACATGAACACATTTCCTAATAAAAAGTGAAGTTTCCCTACAGGAGCAGTGAGCTGTCAGCTATCTTTCTGACTCCCTTTATTTATTTTTCTGACTTTCCCTTTTGCTAGCTCTTGCCAAATTTCTCTGGAACATTTTTTTCTCTGCTATTCTGCAAGAGCAGAAGAAAAGAAAATTGGGGGAAAAAAAAAAAGCTAGGGGCTTTAAAATTTAAAAAATAAACACAATTCGGGAACTGTAGAAGCAGCTGTTAGTTGCACAGGCCATAATTTACTAGAATACACATGGCGTAGTCAGCAAAATTAGTGTTTGCTTGGGTTTGCATTTCAGGCAACTCACCACTTTTGAAAAAAGAATATAACAAAGACATCAAGGAAAGCAAAGGAAAAGGTTTTTTTGGTGTTTTTGTTTGTTTGTTTGTTTGTTTTTATTCAAGCACACTTATTCTCTTATAAATTACCCTTCTGCAAAAAAATGTGTAATTTCTTTCATTTTATGATCACCATCATCATTCTGTGAATATCAGCAGTCAGTCTGGTTACCAGCAGCATTAGCCTCATGGAAGCCTGAGTTCAGAATAGGAATGACTGTGGATGTGGAAGCTTTATGAGTTAGGTGCAAAAAACCTACAGTTGTTTGGCTTACCTACATTTCAATTTCCTTTCAGCAATGTACACATTTACCTAACAGTAAAAGATCTTGATGAGAAAAACCTCATTTGCAGGGCCCACTCCAAGGACCATCTCTTCCTCTGCTTATTATTAGGAAAAAAGAATCACATTTCAAATGCTTGGAAATTCAAAGGAAAATGAGCTGATTCTTTAATTTCAGTTCAAACCCACAAGCTAACAAAAATAAATACACCTTGGGGGGTTCTTAACCTGTTGCTGCATCAAAGTGGGCCAAAAACTGACCCTGTGCATTCCTCCATTCCCTCACAGCAACCCTTGGGACCTGGCCTTCCACTCCATTTGAGGGTCTCTACAAATACTACAAATTGTTACTAGGGTAGGGTAATTAGACCTGTAAAATCACAGATTAGCTCTGATATTGTACAGATGAAATGCCAGTTCTGTGTTAGTACTCACGTGGTTAGTGTGGAGCATGGACAGCTGAACATGGTCGTGGTCTGTTTTTAGAGCTGGAGCAGAAGATGTAAGCAGGGGGAATGAAAGATGTTCCTGATGGAACAGAAACTGCTAAAAAGTTCAATTCAAAATGCAATCTAACTTAAAAGAGGCTTTGCTCAGGAATGCATGTTTGGTATGTTTCCAGTAATGGAAATCCTAATTCTTTAGAGGGCCCAAAGACTTAGCATGAGTCCCATGAGACACAGATGAGTTCAGATGATCTGGTTTAAGTTTCCGCTCTACCACAAATTTTTATTTAATCTTGGCAAAACTCTGAAGATAAAATTAAGGCTCTTAATGAAAGGCTGAAGGAAGATAGGCCCCCTAATTACTGCAATACTTTTGGAAATGTTTACTCTTTGACCTTCTCTCTTTTCCAAACATGCTTCAGAGTTCTTCCTGATAATGTTGCCAGCATAAAGCCATTAAAAACTGTGATGCTCACAAGCGAGAAGACAAATAGCTATGGTATCACAGTTGTAAAAGGCAAAAAACCCCCCCAAATATTCTACTACTGCAGTATTACACCCATTACTACCCACCCCTACAGTAGCAACTATGGTTACTACTGGGTTCCTAAACAAAATGAGACATAATAAAAGACTATGAAATATGTGGCTCTCGAAAAACTGTCAGTTTTTCCTGCCTTTCTTTTTGCTTTCACCTTAAAAATCATTGTACTGAGTAAAAATTAACCCTACCTGCCCTTCAAAACACTGTTGATTTTGACATTACCTATCTGTACCACACTACCACAGCAGTGTTTGTCTAATAGATATTCCGCAAGCAGAACTGAGCCTAAATAATAAAAATAATGGGAAGAAACAACAACTAAGATAAATTTTCTGATTAAATATTGATGTAGAAATGATTATTTATGTTTCCTGACTTTCCTACATTTAGTACTTGTTAGCAGTGTCCCTCAGTCATGAAACATTAATGATCTATTTTTATAGCTTACTTCTGTTCTTAATCTGTTATTTTATGAAACTGCTCCTTTTTATGGTGCTGAGGATTCATTCTTTCTGCCTATTGAGCTACACCATTATTGTCACCTCAAGTGTAGCAAATTTTTTAAAAACTATTTTTAGAAAGAATGAGAGTATTTGTTACCCTCTACAGATTAACCATTGCGAGACGTTTGAGCTTGCCCATGTTCACAGGCTGCAGAACATCCCACAGACACACTGCATTAGGTGTGGTACCTCTGTCAGAGAGGTAAATCCTGTAAGCCTTGACACACATGTAGTACTGAATCAAAACAGTCTCAAATGGACGTGATATCAGACATACAAGATCATAAACACCATAAACATCAGGACAGTCACAATCAATCAAACTGGGTCCATTTAGCTCAGCACCTAGTGTACAATCCCAAGTATATAATTAAGAAAAAGATAATTTTCTTTCACTGTTTCTTCCCAGATTTCACCCAATCTGTAGTTTAGAAACTGTCTGAGTCAGAGATAATGTCTTGGTGTTTGACAGCCTTTGTGTAGCTTTTTATTCATGTATTTGTCAAAAGCATTTTGTGGGCTGCACAACTTTCTGCAGTACAAGCTATGCAAACTCATCCTGCAAAATTCTACACACTCTTCTTTGTTTGGAATGCATCACTTGAACATTTAATTGGATTCCTCCAAGTTTTGTGTTTTAAAAAGCAGTGAACAATAATTTCTCACTGACTTGCCCTGACCTACTCATGATCTTGCCTCCAATGCCTCTTTTCAAGGCCTGAGTCCCAGTAATTTTTGTCACTGCTCAAAGGTAAACCATTCTTTAAACCTGATCATTTTTAGAGCACTTTAGGCATTTCAGGTTTTTTTTGGAAAAGAGAAAAGCATCAGAGCAGGAAATACTGGCTATGATTTTTGCACATTTCTCCTCCTTTTTTTCTACTAGTTCTGTTAATACTCATTCCGTAAGAGTCTATGGGGAAATTTCACTTTAAAATAGCTTTAGAATAACTAATCATTAGTAAAGGAATTTGGATTTCTAAAGTCTTAAAAAATTCTATGATCTCCCTTAAGTTTCATCTTGCTTATGTGCAGAAAAAAATGCAACAGTTCAGAGCAGATCTTCCTGGTGTAAGTCTAATGGCTCCCACAGCTGGTGTATATTGATGTAGGTCTATTGATTTAGAGAGTGCTACACTGATTTATATCAAGCAAGGACCTGGGCCTCTATGTCCCAGCAGAACCCAGTGATAAACTTAGTTTTAAAGCAAGTTAGGGGGAGTAATTCTGTTGAACCACATCCTTGTGCCAGGTACATACTCCTAATGAGCAATTTGTGGATGCTGCTGGCCTAAGAAAGGCACCATCTGTGACAGAAGCAGCAGATCTGCGGCATGGCCACACGATGGCCGTATTTCTGAATGCAGCTTGTCAGGAGTGTTCCAGCACAGGAAGTGGATTTATTCCTTTCAGATGGAGAAGGCAGTCACCGGCGACAGTGCCATTGTGCTTAAAGCACTTGCTATGTCCCAGCTGCCTGTCCTATATCACTGAATACAAAAAACGGCAGGAATCAGCAGATGCTGATACACTTTAATAGAGGGAAGCACTCTGAACATTGCAAGAAGTGTGTGTACTGGATGTAATTCCTGATACTCCACAGGTGACAGACCATACTCTTAATTTGACTGTGCTGGATTATTTGTTGGTCTAAAGATACTCACCATTAAACATCTGCCTGTCAGGCATGCAAAACTGTCCCCCACAATTTGTGGCACCAAGAATGGGATGCTGAGGGAACATACGTGGTATGTCACTGGCCGTCAAAAAGGACGGAGTTAAGACATAACCCATTTTTAGTTTGGGTTTGAGCTTGAAAGCATGATGTGGCCAAGAGAGTGCTGATCTGCACCCAGTTATTGGATGAGCAAATCAATTAACCACTGTGGCAAGCTGTTCATTGGGAAATCAGATTGATAAAGCATAGCTTTCTGGTATGTACCACACAGCTAAGGTTCAGCGTTACAGTGGAGGAATGCCAATAACTCTTTAGTCTTTAGGGCTTTTTTTCAATAAAATAATTGCTCCGTTTTATAATTGGAAACTGCAAATCACTCACTAATCTCTCAGTGATTAATGTCTGAAGTTCATTCTTTATCTATTTTATCAATTTACGTTTTATTAAGAACATCAGAGGTTTACATATCTGTTTATCAGTGTGTCCACTGACTCATGCAACAGAGGAATAGAGGCAAGAACAAGAATTTGGAAATTTCAGTCCCCTAAAAAGGATTTAATGAATATGTCTTCATCAACTCCTGTACCCATCCTTCAAGCTGAACAGAGAACCACACTGTCTCAGTGTTTACCTGCACATGGATAAAATGTGCCTGATGCGGCTCACAGCTGATTAATCTAAAGTAGAAATAGGATCAGCAAAGAAGAAGCAAGAACAGGGTTGCAGTAACCACCTCTGTTCACAGGGCAAAATAGATGATGAAGTCTTTATGCCTAGTCTAGTTCTTCAGCCATGTGGCTGCCTTATAAACTTCTCTTTGACCCCAATGTAAGAGTATACACTTAACTGCATGACAACTTCAGTAATGTGATGCAACAGGACTACTTATGAGCTTATATTTATGCATGTGCTCAGGTATTCTGCTAAAAATCCATTCACTCTTTGAATACATCTACGAGATATCATCTTTTCCTTTTATTTCCTAAAGTATATTGAAAATTGGTGTAAAACAAACAAACAAACAAAAAAGCCAACACAACAAAATAAAGGAGGAATCCAAGCACAGAAACTGATGCTAACTTGCAAAGCAGCTTCCTAGTGCATTACAATGCTTTTGTAATTATGACAGAAATAAAGAGGTCATAAATGAAGTAAGTTGTCTTCATTGCTCATGCCAGTCTCAGTAAGATCATGAAGTCTGTTTTTAGAGAGGTTTTTATATAAATGGTTTTATTGATTGAAAAACAGTGATACCAAACTACATATGAGACTTACAGAGATCCCAGACAAGCACTGAACAAGAAATCATGTAGCAGGAACATGCTTCTGAGCTGCTACAATGCTTCATCTTCAGCAGTACCTGCCCAGAAGTCTAATTGTCATCCTTTTCACAGACCTATACTATATATAGGCCCAAGACTAGGAATATCGTAATTTCTCATAGTTTAGGAAAATCTTCAATTGTATCAAGAAGCTCTGAAAATAAGATGTTTGCAGGAAGTATTTTTGGTATGTCAGAAGGCTGGTATTTTAACACTATAGAGATTTCTAATTTAACTGTAGATAATTGGAGTATACTTTAAAAATGCACATACATTGCAATTCCAGTATTTTAAGAGAAGTAGCCCAGGAAATATTAAAGTGGCATACATCTATTATTTTCTCTCTGACATCTAGAAGTAAGAAGAAGCAAGCAATTTGCAAATGTAAGTTTGAATTAGATCAGGAGATCAGTAAATATTTTAGCACTGTCTGCCAGAAATGCTTTCTGCACAGTCCAGCCGTCATGAAAAACTACTGGAACATCAAATACAAGCAGTATGTGAAATGCAGGCACTGTTCTTCTGATATCCCTATGGCAAATCTCAGGTGCACAGAGAATGAATGGTATGGAGCATTTCATGCACTCCTGATCATTATGTGGTATTATCACAGTCTTCATAAATTTTAGACTAGAGGCAGGATTTTGTGAACATAGTATAAGGGTATGGAATCAAAAGAAGGCACTCATTCCAATTCCACAAAAAAATAGGAGAAAACAGGTGTACAGCAAAACAAAATCTAACAGAATATTTGACAGTAGGATAAGTCATGTCTGACAATTTACCTGTTGTCAATATTTTTTGCAGGCATCTGAAAAACATTTTGACAGATGAACTGGCAGAGAACAATGAAGTGGGTTTGTGATTTCCTTGGGAAACACCTGCCAGACAGCAGGACAGAATGACAGGAAAACTCTTAAGTGCTAGCTTGAAAATTTAACAAGTAAAATGGGGACCAGGACACAGTGGGAATGATAAGTTTGTCTCTCCTCAGTACCTAAAAGACACGATAGGGAGCGCAGACTGGAAAGGACTTTACAAGAGGCACAACTCCCTCACACTTAAAAATTTGAACGAAACCACTAAAATCGTTAATATGAAAATTGTTGTGATCCTGAATCCTCTTCACAAAAAGAAGTCACTGCTCAGCACAGCAGTTAAATAGATGCTCATTCTGGAAATCATTATGAAATATTTCTTACTGTCCCTCTGCTAAACACTGAGGTTCCATGACCTCTCCTTAATCTGCTTCAAACAGACTCATTAAACCATTAAGGAAAGTGGATTGAGTTTACTCCATTCATTTCATCTGAAGCAGATTAGGGAATGCTAATCCATTCACTACGGATTAGGGGGCCCTAAACCTTCCAACATCACTATAAAATCTGGAAGATCATGTTTATTTATGACCACATGAAAACAAACAAAAAAACCTCAACTTGGGCCTCACATATCCTTTAATCAAGCAAGTGATTCGGACTTTTACCCAGCCCTAGAGCTTGCTACATGTCTCACAATAGAACGTATTAAGGCACTGGAATACCCAGCAGAGCTTCTATGCCATGTGCTTCATAGAGGCAGGTTTCAGACATCCCCAAGAGCCTTCATCCCCTTCAATAAGGAGGGGGAAGACCAAACAAGAGGCCAGAAAGATCAACCCTGACTACTTGGACTGCATCTTCTGGTAGTCGTTGTACCAGTGCTGGGAGCAATGTGGGCACCAAGTCCTGTAACAGGCAGAATTTCACTAAGTGTTGAACAAACTCCTTAGAATAGTTTTACAGTAAGACCAATTCCTCCCACATTCCCCCATGCTCCAGACTTGCTGTTTCAGGCTCTCACTAGCTTCTGGAAAGACATCAGTTAAACTCAAACAAGTTTTCAATCTTCTCCATAAGAATATCTGTCATTACTATAACATTTGGAAACATTTTAATACAGTCACACAAAGAACCTTCTTAGAATGGTTTGGGTTGGAAGGAAATTTTAAAGGTCATTCAGTCCAACTCCCAACACTCTCCCAATATGCAAAGCAAAGTAAAGTAAAGCAAAGCAAAGCAGCCAACAAGCTGCAACAACTTCCCCCTCCTCAGTCTCAGCATGTCAGTAAACAGCATCCCCTGATGCTCACCTGTGTATTGGGACAAACTTGAGCCTGTGGCTCATTCTTTGCCAGCTTTAAAAAGTTGAAAATGAAGCTGTGTTCCCAAGATGAGGGAACTGAGAGCTCTGCACCACCTTACAGCTCAAGAGAAAATGACCACGAGAATGACATGTCCTCTGGGCTTGGGCAGTGCAGAGCCAAGCAGATAAGAGGGAAAGAAGAATGGCCTTTGACACTCACCAATTCTGTCGTCTGTCAGCTATAATATCTAGGATCATATTATATGTCTATCAAAAGCCAAGCTTGGTCTGTCTCTGCATCATTCCAAGATTCAATCACCAGTTTGAATCAGTGGGTTGAGTTGGTTCAGTGAGTTGAAAGAGTCCACCCCTCCCAGCTGCAATGGTGGTACTGCAACTTAGCTGAGCTGAGGCAGAGCAGAGGGCTAAGAAGAGGTCCGCCCTGGCTGCTCCTCCTGCTAATCCTGTCTCTGTGACTTGGGGACATGCCCCTCTATCTTATCAGTGTGTATTTCTTCCTTACCCCACCCTCTTTGGAGGAGAAAAGGAGTTGCCTATATTTTTTGGCGTTGTCAGAGTGGTTCTGTCCTGTCAACAAAGGTGATGCCTTGGGTGTGTCCTGACTGGTTCAGGACCACCAGATATTGAGCTTCACTCTGTTTCTATTGCAGAGAACAAGAGAAGATTCAATATACTCTTTTGCATATTATGTAAGTTTTGGAATTTGAAAAAAAAGCAGCTTTGCATGAAAAATACCCAAATTTAGCTGTAATATGGTTGTATTGTCAGACCTACATTTAATCTCATTGGTGATAAACTTTTTAACAGCACATGATGCAGTAACAAAATTAGTAAATGACTTGTTGAGCTTGGTAGAGAAATCCAAGGCTCATCCTTCACAAAGGTCAGATAAACTACTTAGGGGGAGAAAGGTCATTAGACAGGCATCTCTCTCTTTAAAACAAGCACCCGATTATTTCAGTTGGGTTTGAATTGTCTCCTTTGCACAAGTGAGGTGTAATTCTAAGATTTGTTTTAGAGATTGTACCCTGCATTGAAAATCTCCCTTCTGCTATCTGCTTTGTTCTTGTCAAACAGATGAAGGAACTCCTGCCAATTTTTTTGTTCCCCATTTGTTATATTGCTATAAAATGTACACATAGACCTTCAGGAAAGCTTTTATTAACCATCTTTTAGTAAGAATCTTTATGCAAGTGTGTCTGTACTTATAATCATCAATATTTGCATATAATGGAAGATGCCAGTACCCAAAATAAAAACAAAAAAGAATGTGAACTTTGGCAGTCTGAGAATTCAGCTATGAAATTGTTAGGTTCATTAAAGAATTTGGACTAATTCATGAGAGGTTTCATCTTTGAAACTTCCTTCCTACATACATTTGCTTACACAAGTCCATCAAATCAGTTAATAAACCAGAATTCTCCAACGAGCTTTCCATTTTTTTTCATGCAGTTTTCCAAATAGTCTGATATAATGAGGTGTTCTGCATTAGAACTGAATGCGGTTCTTTATAGCTATTATGCTGAGCACATTTATATATGCATAGTGCACTCTAGAAATACAAGGTAGCACTATCTAAGTGCGATGTATTTATTCAGTGCTGTAAATATTCATGGGACTTCTTGTGTCAATAGAAAATAACAAATTATATTGTGCTTTTGGTTACAGTGATACTGATCTCTGATTATTCCACTGACTTAATAGTGGTTTCTAGACTTTAATAAGTGTAACTAATACGGGGGTATGGCCTATGTAAGAAAATATGGAAATAAAAATATAAAAAGCATTGAAGTACAAGGCTTTATTGGCTTTGTGTTCATTTTACTCTAAGATCTAACCTGGAGATAGATGACAGGCATTTTGTAGTCAGACTTTAAACTCAAACTTGAAGTGTCTGCCTTGGGAGAAACAGCAGGAATGTAGAAAACCTAATTTCTAAGTACCTGGTGAAGTCTGTTAAAAAAAACCCACTGTTTACTAATCTGAGCTCTAAATTTTCAGATAATTACTGTGCTAATGGATGCTGATGGAATTAAAATAGTTAATGTCAATATGACAAAAGATGGAAGAGGAGAAAGGAAGTAAATGAGACAACTTTTGTCCAAACTCTCCAGACTGTCCAAACTTGTCCTTTGCATAGCTGCAGGTGAGCCTCACTATTGCTCTTTTTCAGCATCCTTTGCATTTAATCTAGAAGTCTGCAGAGACTTCATATTTTAGGTACTTGAACAGTCATCTGGTACATTAGGAAGTGGCAGATGAATAATGGTAAGTCTGAGCCTCGGTGCAAATATATATAGCAGGAAAGCAAAGGTTTGCAGTAAAAACACTCTGTAATACCTGTGACTTGGGGGCTTTGAAATCAAATAGCCTGACTACGGTTTTAACAGTAAAGGTGCAGATCTAAAGCTTGTTCACGATACCCAGGCATTTAGGGGAAGCTGGAAGAGCTGAGTCTGGGCACACGTTGGTGACATCTGTTCTGGGAGGTCTTTGCAGCAGGATAAGATGAACTTATGTCTTGTTTCCCACCTTGTCTTTGGAGAACAGTTTTTTAAAAATGAGATTAAGTGAGAAAAATTTATATTTTTTTTGTTCCTTTTTCATTTTGAACACTGATATGATACTGCATCTACATCTGCCAGAAAATCAAGAAAATTATTAAATGAGATTTCATTGCCTAGCTCTCAGATGGATATCTTAACCTTCACCAGTACCTTAATGGTGCTGGCTCTTACTTCTTTGTTATTAAAACTTGTAAAACATTGCAGTTTTTTGATTCTGAACAAAAATAAACAGCTGAAATTTTAAGAAATAGTCTACAAATTATGAGATTTGTAATAATGAACAACACCACTAAGTTCTAATGTAAGTGATGTTATCCATGCAATCAATTTATATTAAATTGGATTCTCATTTTTTTCATAGATTATCTGATTCTTTTTCTTCTCTAAAACTCAGAGGTATTTTTTTCTACCATAAAATAGTATTGACATGGTGAAAAGGCAGACAAGTGCATAGAAGACCAAGGGATGTTTTACAGATAGTTTATGGACTAATGCAAAAGTAAAGGTGACACTTGACCTGGTTGCACCCGATTATAAGTGACCTGCAGCAGTCAAGTCACAGATCTCTCTGCTGAGCACAGCCTGTGAGGGAATTGAAGGCTATCTGTGTCAGGTACTTGTTGTACATCTTCAAATCTTATCTTAAGTATGAACTGTATTAACAATATCATAAAATCATAGAACTGTTTAGGTTGGAAAAGACATTTAAGACCATTGAGTCAAACTGTTAACCCAGAACTGCCAAGCCCACCACTAAACCATGTCCTCAAGTGCCACTTCTACACATCTACACTCCAGGAATAGTGACTCAACCTCTCCCCATGGCAGCCTGTTCCAATGCTTGACAACCCTTTGGGGGATATTTGGGGAAGAAATTTTTCCTCATGTACAATATAAACCTCCCCATCACATTTGCTAACTTCAAGTCACCTAGGACCTCCCCATTTAGCCAGGACTGCTGGTAAATGATGGAAAGCTCCTTGGTGAGCACTTCCACCAGCTCCCTCAGTACCCTTGGGTCGATTCCATCCAGCCCCATAGACTTATGTGTCTAAGTAGTGTAGTAGGTCACTGAACACTTCCATTTAGATTGTGGGAACTTCACTCTGCTCCCCGCTCCTACATTCTAGCTCAGATCTTAAGAAGAGACACATGAATTACGGATTTCCTTCTCCAAGTCTTTTTCTTCTGTGATTGCTTTAATGGTCACCAGGCACATGGGTCTTAGTAGCTTTCAGAGCTGTGTCCTGTATTTGTTAGGAAGACATATAAAGGTTTCTATGCTTTGTCACTACCTGATGCCTCTCAACTGGTGAAGTACCTCTGGGATGCTAATACATGAGCTGGTCTGTGTCCTCTTAGGCCTCTTGACCAATGGGACATGCTAATATTGCCGATGATTTCAGTGATACAGATCCAGAGATCTCAGCCTTTCCAGCTCCTTATGTCCTCATTTCTTACAATGTAATCAGAAGCTTCTAAAAATGGAAGATGGGTCTGGTTATTAGGACCAGTGCCTCAAGTACTGTACCTCTCTGGAAAAATAATTACCCCAACAATAATAAACTGCAGTTTAATTTCACCTTGGTTTAGGAAATTTGAGCTGCCTAAGGGGAATATATCTGGTCATAATTGCAGAATCCAGCATGTTGTGCATAAACAGAACTTCCAGGGCTGGAGTGGCTTGTAATAAATAAAGGGAGATCCCCCACATTCACTGGCTATTCTACTCACCACCATATTTCTCCTTCTTCATGGCATTATGTTTATACTGCCTAATTCTATAAGCAGCCTTTTTTTTCTTGCCCTCAATATCTCATGGCACTGAGCCCCAGAGCATGCTCTGTGGAGCAGTAATTTATCCCCTTCATTTTACACCTGGACAGAATAATTTCTTTGTTCTGGGAGAGTAAATAGATTGTCAGATTTACCTTCCTCAGGTCATGTCTCTCTATATTGTGATTTTCCCAACTCTGCTCCTCTCTAAACTAAACAATATTAAGCTATTTCAATTTCTTCTATCATTAGCCATAATGGTTTTTCAGAGCTAAGAGAGGTGAGAATAAATATGAGAAGAGAACATTGTTTTTTTCACAGAAAGCTGATCATATAACTTCTGTTTTACACAGCTTTCAGCTGTATACTTATTTACTGATTTAGCAGAGGAGGAGAAGATAGCACTGATGGAGACATCTGTAGTGAGAGGGTACCACAGCTAAACGAGTTTGCAGAAGAGATTGGAAAGGAAGGAGTGAAATCACTGAGCAAACAGCCCAAGGAAAACTGTAGAGCCTGAGTAGGAAAAAGCATGACAATGGTAAAGGAAGGGTATAACAAGCTGAACTGAACCATCTATAGGTGGTAGCACTAGCTGAAATATTTAATTGATATATTGCTGTGGAATGTTTTCCTTTTTCTGATCCAAAAAAAAAAAATCATGTCAAAAACATAAACCAAATCCTATTAGTTTTTAATATTAAAAATACTTAATTATTTTTCCATTGGAATATACATGTTATTTCACTACTGAAAAATCAAGCCAACTTGAAGAATTATTAAAAGAATTATTCAACTGAAGAATTATTAAAAATAATTTTGAACAAATTACACCATATGTTTTTAGTAGTTGAAATGATTGATTAAAATATTAGAGACACAAATAATTAATTAGACAGGAATAACAGTCAAAAGATGTGCAGAAGGAAGTGAAACCTAAAAATACAGATTCCCCTTATTTTTCTCTAATGACTTAAAACTCCTTTATTAAATCTGTTAAGAATTTTACTTTAGGTTTTGGCTTTTTTGGTTTTGGTGTTTTGGGGATTTTTTGTGAGTCTGGATTATTTATTTTTACAGTTTACCATGAAGACATGAAGAGCATTGGGGAATTCTGGAGTTCCCTGTGCTGTGGTAAATATATTTTATTATATTTTATAATCACTAGAGAAGAAGCTGACGTTCTGTAATATCAACTATATAATCTCTGTATTATAGAATTTCTGCATCAAAGCTGTCAGGACAATTTTCCCATAGGAGCTCCCCTGAAGCAACTCCATAACAAATATGACCATAGAAAATATCCTATGTAACTTTTTATTTTAGTGAACTGGTTTAAACAGAAAGGCTTTGGGAACAAGTTGCCAATTTTGCTGAGAATGAACAAAGCAGACAAAAACTCAGTTTCTGCTCTTTTACACTGAACTGTGTCACTGAAATGGAATTAAAAACTGTAGCAACAAGCAAAAAGCAAGTGCCAGCTCCCATGAGACAGTGAACAAGTAACATTTTGGCTGGTCAGGCCACAGAAGCAGTGAATGATTTGGAGTTTCAAGCTCAATAGAGTTAATAGGGCATTTGGAAGAGAAAGAAACCACAATGAGACTCCTACCTTACGCTGAAGTTACAGTTTTTGAGAGGGCTTTTTAGTACCACTTTTGCAACTCTTCGGGAAGGATTGTGCACAAAGGGATGCTTATTACTGTCATTTAATCTAGATCCCATTAAAATCAAGGGAACATTCAGATATTTAACAGTATATTTTCAATTGTAATATATGTTACATAATCACAAGAAACAGAGCTGGAAGTAACATTGGAAGTAAAACTGGAGGTTATTTCATGGATTTGAAGGATGGTTTAAAAATCTGCGAGGAGAGTTCTCTCAAAAATCACATCTTTTTGTCTAGGCTTAAATGAGTATTTTAGGAGAAATTACATTATCATCTGAGACAGACTACGAAACAGAATTTCTGTATTCTCTACCTTGTTCTCTTATTCCTCTGCTATACAGACTCAGTGACTTTATCTGTCTGTTTTCTTGTCATCTCTCTGTGCAACTAACTTCTTCCTTAAGGGGTGTATTCACAGTGTTGAGTATACAGAGCCTGACTGCAGTAACTGTTACCACTATATGATTTTCTAACACCACTACTTATGAAGCTGCAGTGTTGTTTTGTGAAGTAATTGTCTCATGACCCTTAGAAAAAAAAATGCACTAAAATATTTCAACTTTCTCCTCCGTCCCCACTATAATGTCAGGAAAAACAGAAGGATAACCTGGATACATTGCCATAAATTTAAAATTTAAATATCTAGGACAGAGTTCTGGGTATTTAGTTGTTGTTGTTGTTTAGAAATCATGCCAGATCATTTCCCTAAATGTAGTGGAGTAATTTAACTTAAAATGCCACAGCTACTCTAGTTTTGTATCTATATGAAGGACAGTCCAGTCTCCCATTCAGACAGGTCAAGATGAGTAGTAAAACCACAACATATAAAAAAGAAAGAAGAAAAAGAAAAGAAAAAATACAAGGATCTGAAGAAACTTTTAGTTCAAACTCTCAATAACATCACTGATATCTGTTTGTTTCCATGGAGCCTATCAAAACACTTTGGAGAGCTGTAAAGGGATTCAGTTCCAAAAGTTCCCGTCTCTATTCCCATCCTAATCAAAACAATGTCTCAGGTATATGAATAAACCAAAAAAATGGGTCAGTATCAGATGATAGGATTGCATGCATCTCATTCTGAACCCATTCTGGGAGCTTCATGCTCCCTGTATGCTCTAATCTGGAATTACCTGATGAAAACAAAACTATCAGCAGCCCCATCAAAACACTTTCGTGCTCTGAAACCTGAGAGCAATTGATCCTGCTTCACAAAGATCTCTTCGCTTAACCCTTTCTACAACATATGGATATATTATTTCTATAACTTATGTGAGCTAGAAAACTGCTTTGAAGTAGATTGTCCTGAGTCACCTTGAATTTTAAGTCTGAAATTGAGTTGCCTTAGCATGAAATTTGTATAAAAGAAGACATGGTTAATTCCACTGCACTGAGACAGTGTGGGGAGGACATATCTCCATGGACTAGGAAGCTCTCTTTGCATAAACTTTCACATATCCATTAGTTTCTGTGGACATGTGCAAACTAGAACTTGGAACTTACTACTTCTGTATAATCTGGGAAAATTCATAACATGGAAAGGGCTCATTATTTTTGCAAGCAAGCAAAGAGAAAAGTGCCAAACAAACATTGTGTCTCTTTTCTAAAACAAACAGAAAAGGGCTGTGATATTTTCCTCTTCACTTACCTAGGGAAATTCCACAGCTGCTTAGTCTGTTTGTTTAGGGACTCATGGGACAGGTCATGAATCGATGCAGAACTCTACTGATGATAATAATGTTAATAATGTGCTCAAGAGCAGAAAAGCTTGACAAGAAAGAATGTGATAATGAACTGACAAAAGAAGACCTGGTGGTAGATTCACACTGCACCACATTCTATTGATGTTTTGCTAAAAGAGCATTTAATGATGGAAAGGAAAGGGTGAGGATGGAAGGGAAGACAGTGGGTCATCTGGTCCAACCTCCCTGCTCAAGCAGGGTCATTCTAGAGCACATTGCATGGGATTGTGTCCAGAGAGTTCTCAAAAATCTCCAGTGGGGGAGACTCTACAACCTCTCTGGAAAATCTGTTCCAGTGCTCGGTCACTGCACAGTAAAGAAGTTCTTCTTAATAATCAGGTAGAACTTCCTGTGCCTCAGTTTCTGCCTGTTGCCTCATCCTATTGCTTGGCACCATTGAGAAGAGCAAGCTCCATCCTCTTGACACCCTCCCTTCAGACATTTATAGATATTGATGAGATCCCCTCTCAGTCATCTCTTCTCCAGGCTGAACAGGCCCAACTCTCTCAGCCTGCCCTCATAAGAGAGATGCTCCGGTCCCTTAATCATCTTTGAATCCCTTCGTTGGACCTGCCTCCAGGAGCTCCATGTCTCTCTGGTACTGAGGAGCCCAGAACTGAACACAGAACACAGCCCTCCAGCTGTGGCCTCACCAGGGCTCAGTAGAGGGGCAGGATCACCTCCCTCGACCTACTGGCAGTGCTTTTGCTCATGCACCCCAGGATCCCATTGGCCTTCTTGGCCAAGAGACACACTGCTGGCTCATGGACAGCTTGTTGTGCACCAGCACGCCCAGGTCCTTCTCCGCAGAGTGCTTTTGAGCAGGTCACCCCCCAGCCTGTACCAGTGCCTGGGGGTATTCTTCTCCAGGTGCATGACCCTGTAGGCATTAGTTGAGGCAAGAAGAATTAGTAGAACTGAAGCCCTTTTGGTAACTCTGAGTGCCACTGACCCCAGAAGATGACTTTGAAGTCCTAAGAACTTAATTGTTTCTTCTTTGACTTTTAGTTTCACATTCCTGATGAGTTCTTTTCTGTTCCCACATATTTTATGACCAATGTCCCACTTATTTGCTCTGCTGCTAATAGCTATTACTTAAAGAAATCCTCCCTTTCAGAGCAGTGAATATCTAGGCATTTTCCTGGCTAGACAACTCTTATGGGAAATATGAGGAAGTTTGCCGATTTGGAGCATTAGCTAGATCTTCTTAGAATACCCCCTCCACACTTACAGTTTTGAAATGACCCTACCAGCCTCTCACTTGGTCTCTCGCCTTAGTTACAGGCTTCTGAAAATCTGGTGGGTAGCCATTCAGTCTTCGTGACAGAGATCATTTTACCAAAGAAAACTTAATATCCCAACAGCTGTATTCATCTCACTTGACATTTGCTATCTAAATCAGAGGTGTCCAGGTCAGTCTACCTTTCTAGTTTTCATCTGTATTCAGTGGAGTGAAGAAGGAGCAATTCAGGTTTTGCTGTACCTCCTTTATAATCAGCACATGCACCAATGTCTGGATAGGAACAATCACTCCCTGAGTGATTAATCTGTGCTCTTGATTGGTTACAGGGGAAGCTGTGACAAGATCCTGAAGCATTACAGGGCTGAAGTTAGGATACATCTATCCCTCTGAAGGTCTGTCAGGACCAGGAATAGAGTCAGCTCCACTGTCTTGTTTCTCTGTGCACTTGTCCCTTTTTCTTCATTCACTCTTCCTTTTTTCTTCAGGAATATGAAAAGTAATGATGTGGATCCACATTCAAAGCATTTTTTACAACTTTTATATTTTGAGTAGGATGAAACAACATTTCCTTCCTCCAAAATAATAATAAAAAATGAAGATATCACATCTGGACAATCTAAGTGTCTGGTCTGTGCAATTTAAAATTCGTCTTGTGAATAAAGGCAGACTCACTTGTTCTCTTCACAAAAATAACAATATTTTGATTTATTTTGCTACTTTTCCACAATTACATAAAAGAATAAAACACTCTCCTAGAGCTGTAGAAAGCATATCCTCAGCTATTTTTCCCAAGTCCTTTAAAAGGCATCAGACATCTTAATGTTGCAGCTATTTCCAAAGCTCGCTGATTCAAAGGCTGGTTCACAACTTCAATAGACAGCATTATGAACTGTGGCAGCAGCCCAGGTGTGCCAGGGATTAGGAAGTGTAGGAGGGGACAGACGTGCTTCAGCCAGTCTTTGGTATAAAAGAAATCTGATTTACTGCAAAGAGCTTTGGCCAGGCTCTTAGTTCATCTACTTTTCTACTGCCCGTTCACCGCAGATCATCATTACTTAATGGGGCTCAGTGCTGCCCTTTACTGAGCTTAGAGAATAATAGATAATGGAAAATTAATGGGGGGGAGAGCTTGAGGGATGTTAGGGTCTATACTACCAATGAATCACTGATTTTTTTGCCCGCTGCCACCAGAATGGACAAAACATTGATGGAGTTCTTAGTAGAAATCGACAATGATAATCAAGGGATATTTTAGGACTTCCTCCAGTTTAAATGATGCTTTGGAGCCAAGGAAGCAACGTAAGATTCGTCTCCTACTGTTGGTCAAACTTTCAGACAAATAATCTCCATTTAAAACTGAAAGAAAGGCTATTTCCTTTATGTCTGAACAGTGAATGATATTGAATCCACTGAAATTCTTTCTTTTGGTTTCAGTAAAAGCATTGTCTCTATTCTTTCTCTCCTTAGATCTCCAAATTCTGTTAGGAAGTGTCCAGATTTTAGTAGGTTGGGGGGTTTTGTGTAGGTATGGGTAAAGGAAAAGAAAGTCAACAAAAAGGAATTTTTACATGTGCGGAAAATCTTATTTCATTATGTTTAGAACAATACAAAAAAAATACTGTCATTCCTTAATCCATTAATTCTTTTATTTATTTATTTAAGGTTTATTATTATAGTACTCCCTGAAAGGAATAATGCAGTCTTTCACCAGTGATAAAATCCCATCTTTAAACATATTTCGTGCTTTCTGGCTGAATTAGGCTATATTTTGGAATTTTAGTTTGATGTAAAGCTGCCTGATGTGCGGCTTGCTATTTAATATGATTGTTAGAAGGATTTATCTGCAAAGCAATTGCTTCATGTCATACCTGTAGCACAAGAGGGTATTTATTTTTTAATTCTCCATTTTCAAAGGAAATCCACTTTGTTTTGCTCATTTCAAAAGGCAGTGAAAGGTTCTGAGTGTATGTAAAACTCTCCTGGAACTTAATTTATGCATAAAAGACTATCTTCAATTTAGCTGGTTGCATCCTTCATTTCAAGCTACTGCAGACTATTAACTCCAAAGTAAAGCTTTCTTATAGTAAGCTAGTGACCTTGCTTTCTCTCCCTGCAGTCCAACCATAATTTATTTAGTACTTGGTGTTACATGGTACTTTGATCCTGAAGGATAAAATGTTGTTACTGGATACACTTTCAACTGGCCTTTGTATGGCCTAGAAAATGATGCATCAAATACAGATATTTGAACACATAACCTGACTTTTCAAACTACTGTTTTCATGCCAAACCCATTATTGCTCAGAATCTGACTGGATACCAAGTCATCCATTCAATGTGCATTGCCTTCATGTGGAAACCAGCTGCAATTGCAGGAATAGCACAGAAGTTATAAAAGCTTATTCAACAAAAATACCACCGCTGACTTGAGATCAGTATAGGTCAGTTTTTCTCCTTCATAGTCCATCTGGGGAAGAAGACAGTGTGCAGTGCTCCTTCCCAAGGACAGGTTATATTGGCCTTGGCACAGTGCTGTTCCAACTTCCTGTCTGCTACATTGAGAATTAGCTAAGGCACTGTGCTTCCTAAGTCTCAACCACCTCCACGTTCAAGAGGTGTTTCTGTTGAGCGAGAGAAAAATATTTAATCCTTTTTCACTGTTTTACGCACAGTCCAGAATGTGTTTGGGTGAAGAATCTCCCACTCCTATTCTACAGCATCAGCTGAGCAATCCCCACTGCACCAGGCAGGCGGCTGAGTGACAGTTCTTGCCTTCCCAGCTGAAGGACCTCATCCTTATTTGAATGGGAAAACTGAGTCTCTGAAGTGAATGTGTAAAATCTTTAAAAACGGATTTTAAGAAGCTGGGGAACTTTTTCATGTGTCACCATGCACTTTGGCTGAAAACATTCTTAGCAAAAAGAAAGTGCTGAGAAGAAATAATTTTCCTGCTGTGAGTGGCAACATTATTAATCTGTGTGATTAATTCTGTGACTATTAAAGAAACTGCAAGGCACTCTCTATTTAGTTAATATCACTCACAAACACACATCTGTCACTCAAAATATTATGTACTCAGCAATGTTGTTCTTACAATATTAAATATTTACTATTTATTATGATTGTTCCTTTTGTTATTTATTGGCTTGCAGCAGCCAAAACCATGCCAGACAGCCTACGGAGCAACTAGAAAAACATTTTTAAACCAGCCTGCCTTAAAGTGAGGCAATTAAATACAACATTAGCTATTTTGGCCTTCATTCACGGAAGTCCTTGTCACTGTATGTCCAAGTCCCACAGGGTGGGTGTTAAGCACATGCTGGAGTTATTGGCTGGGGAGGGAAGGAACTAAGAGAAGTTTTGCTGGATCATGCCTGCAGCTCATGGCTAGAAGCATCCTCCTGCCTTTCACAGCAAAGACCTTTCACCCTTAGTGCTGAAAATGTGAGCAAAATTTGCTGGAGATTCACAGATTGTTTATCTATAGAAACAATTCCAGCAGATGGATTGTGATATTGTGTTTACACTTACTTACTTCTATTCTCATCCAGAGTAGTTAGAAATGCTGGATATAAAACTTCCTCTGTCTGAGCTGCACCAGTGGTCTGCAATCCATTTACAGAAGACCCCACCAAACCATTAATGCATTTTTTAGACTCCACAGCCCTTGTATGTCTTTGGACGTACAATTCTGAAAGCAGAAATATAGTGGATAAGAAGGAAGCAGTGAACCATCTTATAATAATAATAACTTAGAAGAATGCCTCTGATGTTACACATTAATTTCTGTCCAAAATACACGCATTGATTTTGAGGTAGCTTTATGCAACTGCTATTAAATTGTGGACGAGTACAAATACTGCTTCTTAGCATGTCATCATCTCCCTTTTCTTATGATTCCTGAGGAGCTGAATAAAGCTGTGATAATAATTGCAGTGATGTTCAATTTCCATGCTTCAAAAAACAGCAGAATTTTGACAGGAAGGATGTTTCCCTTCATGATGTAGAATTATTTAACTTTTCAGGTTCTTTGCCTTGCCTGTAAATTCTTACTCAGCTGACATCAAGGACAGATTTTAGAGAAACAAAACAGACTAGATAAACCTAAATGAACATTCATTCAAGTATTTAATGTAAGTAAGGATTTTGCAAATTGTTAATGAAGTGGGGAAAGAAACTTTCAAGTGCAGGAAAAATATGTCTTCTAGGCATTGTTTTTTGATGTTTTCTGCCTCTTATGACTTCATTTTTCTATGAAATTTATGTGGAATATGTTTTAATACCTTGTAAAATGAAGTCAAATTGTATTCTTAAAGCATTTCTTTTTCAAGGTTTGATAATTGACTGTATTTCCATGGACTTCCCTGAATTACTTTTAATTGAGACTGTTTGTTAGGAGACAATATCAGACCTCAAGACCAATGGCTGTGTTTTCACAGTGTTGCTCCCAGCAAACAATCAAATTGGAGACTCCTAAGAAACAGAGAGTCTTTTTTAACTAGCAGTATAACTCACTAGTAAATACAGAAGGTTATAACATCTTAAAATAATTTATGGTACTGTCAGGTCTGAAGAAGAAAAGACTTCTCTTGGGAAGCAGTTTCGGCAGGAACTTCAAAAATTGTATGTTTGATAAATAACACCACAGCTAACAATGCTCAAAGTGCAAGGATCAAGGGAACTTTAAATTAGGAATTTAGACTCTCAGGTCCACATAAAACTATTATGGAGGAAGACGCTGTGACCAAGCAAAAGACAAACGTTTAATGTGTCAATGAAATCAACACAAGAAAAGTGTCTACTGATCTTCTGGGATCTGAGTTTTGACCTGTCTGTACACCAGGATGTCACTGATAAAAAATTTTATCCTAAAAGAATAATATTTTCCTCCCATCTAAAACTTTTGAGAATCTTAATCATTTTTGTATGTCATATTCAGGCCCAACATTCAACATGATAAAAAACCCCACCTAAATATAAATACAAATATAGATGAGAAAAATGAAATATTAGTATTACATGATTTTGCAGTGCTTATTATTTTTATCTTTCTGAGCTGCTTTTTAGCTCACATTTTAAAACAATAAGTTACTTCATGTGGAAATGATTTCAAAAAGAATTGCTTATATTTTAAAATCTGCTAACTACCATTTTTCAGTGAAAAACATTTCATTGGTAGATTTCTGACAAGTTCACCCCTTTTTCTAGGCTGTGGCTTTTGGAATAAATGCATTACTGAGGAGCACGAGTCGCTTTAAAAGCATGATCTCCTTATTCATGGGTTATCTAAGGATGGATGAATAGATGTGCTTGAAAATTAGTTCCTCTTGACCATACCAAGGTACATAAAGTGTTAAGTTTTATTCAGGCTCCTTTCAGCTCTTTTGGACATAACTCAGTACCCTGAATTTAAAGGACTTCTGTGTTAGACTGCTGTTATCTTGGTTCCTTTGCTAGGACCATATGCTTTGACAGAGATAAGAAAGAGAGGATTTGCTGTTTGTGAATACTCATTATAATCGTAATGAATGAGATAACACCGATTAACAACAAAATTAAGAGTTCTGTTCTTTGGAGAACAAGGTACCCTACTCCATCAATCCATTTAAGTACTCAGTATTAAACAGGTGAGTTGTTCTACTGATCCTAATTTCTTACAGTTTAAACACCTGTTTTAGTGTTTTACTAACACATGAACCTTGCAGCAATTTAATTTTTCATCAAAAACTTCTTCTAAAAATAAAGCTAATCAGAAACAGGAAAAATATGTTTTGGCAGATTGAACACAATCTGTTCACACCTTGATGTATATAAACAGTTGCATAAAATATTGTATGTATCTAAACAGTTGTATCTCTATGTCCTCACCTTTGAGTATTTTTGCATTACCTTTCAATGTTATGCTCTTCTTTGAAAGATTCCTTACGTTATTGGCGTTTAGAACAAACTCCTTAATTTCCCATTTAAATTACTGTTTGAGTCATGGTGCTGATTTCAGGATATTTCTGTTAAGGAATCTCTGTCTTTTTAGAGAGAAGAAAGAATGCAAATAGCATTTCTGAACTACAGATACCTGGGTACCAGGGAAGAGAATAGTAGTTTCTTTCATGGCTAAAGAAGTTTCAGCTCTCATGAATATTTCAGGGAGGAGCCCAAACCAAGGACACAACAGTAGCTTCATACTGGAATGGCCTAAATAACACACAGAATTATTGAAGAGAAAAAAAGACCACCCTCCTACTAATCCAAAGCTTTCAGTTTCAACAGTGTAACCCCCCAGATACTTATGCAAACATACTCCCCTTCGTAGACCTATACCTCTCACTTCTGTAGTGAGTCCTACAGAGGTGAAGACAGTTGTTTTGCACATGAATTGCATAATAACTAGTCTCATTGGGACTGCTGTACTGATTGTAACACAAAAACCTTGGGAATTTTTTTCAGCCTCACTCTTGAAAGTGGGTCCAGCAGCCCATTTACAGCCCATTACAGTGATAGGAAGCCTGTGTGTTGAGAAGGGAGTGGGCATAATAGCAGTCCTTAGGAGAGAGGTTATTAATATGCTCTGGAAAGATGTGTTTTTAGTAGAAACAAGTAAGTTGCCCGTGACCTGACTTTTCAAAGCCTCTTCTTTATCATTACAGCTTCTATGGTGGGGGGCGGCAACTGAAAAAGACAGAAACTACAAAAAACTGAGTAAATCTTTCCAGAGGGGCTGGGACAACCACTCGTCCCACACAGGGCTCTTTTTTCATTAAGCTGTTATGTTCCCGGTGTCTCTGTTTAAATGTCTTGCTCTCACAACGTTTGAAAACCATCACAGATGTCTAAAATGTGTGCCAAGTCCCACACTGGGACACATGTACAAAGCAGCCATGCAATGCTCAGGAGACAGCCTGGCCTCTTCACTGCTGCTGCTTGCTGATGGCACAGTGTATCTTATTTATACCCTAAGTTTTACTCTCTTTAAGTTCCTTTCTCATATCAGTAGTTTTAGAAGAAGTTAACTGCACTGGGTAAACTGTGATCCAAAATGCAATGTCAGGGAACTCTTTCACCCAAAACTCATTTTAATGCACGTTACCCTTACGTGCTCCCTCCGGGATCTGGGCAGGCTTCAGATGAGAGTCACATTCAGGAGTTTTGCTGATGTGATCCTTTGCCAGCCAGATAATCACCTCTTAAACCAGGCAGGCAGGCAGGCATCATTGTGAAACGAGCACATTTTGTGATCGTAAAGTGCCATCTTCAGAGTACTTCCAGACCCCACACTGTGATTGCAGACTGCCTGTCCCACACCCTCTCTTTAATTAAGAAGCCTCTTGTGCTCATGCTGGGACTGTTGCACACGTTGAACCTTAGCATTTTCAGATCTATTTCTCTTCTTTAAAGCCTTACTGCTTCTACACAATCTGCAGGGACTGTTGCATTTCAAATGCATCTTTAATGCATTCATTTGTACATAACGTTGCCCCAGAAAAATTCACAGCAGCAATACCAAACTGTCATCAGCTTGATGTACACACAAGTATCAGACTTAGTCTGACTCTGGGTAAGTAGGCATCTCCTTCAGAAAGTTTCATCAAAGAGATGGCAAAAAAGAGAAAATTTTCAGCATATTTATTGTACCCACTTCCCTCTGTGATGTTCACTGTAGGTCCATCAGGCCAGATATGGGGGAGGCTGTGGCACATTGCACTTAGTGGTATAATATTTCTACAATATTGCAGTCATTGAACCAGGGATGAGGATGAGACACACATATAAAATGAGATGGAAGAGGAAAATTGAGACAATCTCAACAGCAAGTTCAGCCTTACGAGAATCTTCTCCCTCTTCCTTCCCCCTCCCATGGCAGAAAGGTCACCCAAACTCCTCCTGAAGTGGTTAAATTCACTTCTACTGATAAGAGGACTGAGTGTGTGGAAGATTTTGAATCCAAAGAGAGTCAAAGTCAATCTCAAATAATCTTAATGTAAATTTTCTAGTCTTGTGGTAAGATTACCTCATTATTCAGGGATTTCAAGACATGTCTGCAGGTCTTTCAAATTGGAATAGCTTAAATTCTCTCAGGCTAGTCTATTCAGCTGTCCATGGCCTTAGAAATCAAGAAAATAAATCACATTTTTTTATAAAGATAAAAATAAGGTCTGAATGTACATATTTATTTATATATCCCTTTTTGTCTCCTTATACCATTTTATAGAGGGCTCAATCTGATTTTAATAAAATGGGGGATCGTTTTGGGGTTGGTTTGTTTGTTTTTTAAAGAGTCAAATGTCAGCTGTAGCAGCTCCTACAAAACAAGATGCAACCTTAATAATTTATGCAACCTTTGAGAAAAGAAGGGATTAGTGCGGTGTATTCTCAAACTAGAAATTACTATTGTTCAAAAAGAATATAATAATGAAAAAAAGATTAAACATCCCTATTGAAGCTAGCACTGCTGTTGTAAAGGAAACTGTAGACAGAGGAATTGACCCCCTTCAGCAGAACAACTGAATCTTTCTGTGAATTATAGGACACCCCTACAAGTTAACCTCTTTCTACAGCCTGTGATGTTTCATACTAGCTAGAGAAACAATGTGCTGTGATGTGGACCTTGCCACATGTGTAATGTAGAATGTTAAATCTAGTTGAAATATCCCAGGCAACCTTTAGTCCCAAGGAAGTAATTCTGAAATCTCAGGACTTCGAATCCATGCTTTCTTTCATGTTGGGGAATCAGAGAGGAAGCCCTGCTGCCACATTAAGACTATCACCCTTTTGTGGCAGTATGTTTTTTGAGATGTATCTTCTTTTGCTTTCCTTTGACTTTTAATGATGGAATAATCATTGTTCCCAGATTTTCTCTGGGAAGTCTGAGTTGCTGGGAAATCAGGGAAATCAGTAAGATGTCTGCTTCCAGGAAGCTTTTCTTTATAATCCCAGGCTAAGCCTGCTAGAGTCGATGCCTGTAATTCTGACACAGAAACAGATATGCAGGGAAATTACATTTCTGTAGAATTATCACAAGGCACAGTTCTTGCTTGCTTTGGACAAGCCTGCAAAGCAGGAGAGAGGAAACACTTGCTTTTCTATCCATTATGCAATGGCATTCAGCGAAGTATTCCCTGGAGGCAGGGTGATGGCTTGGGACGTGGAAGATTCAGGTTCAGCTCCCAGGTTCACTGCAAAGGCAGCAGATAGGAATAATATGTGCCTACATTTCATCTGCTCTAGTTCACAGCCACGTATGAGCACAAAGGCACCTTCCCTGCTTAGCCCAGCAGACAGAAGTTGTTAGTTTTAACACGGATCGGTTACCACACCATTGCTCATAGGCCAACTTGCAAAGTTAGGTGCTCCTTCAGTGGCTTGTGAGTGTCACGGCCTAAACTGAAAAGGAAAGGATGAGCAAAATATATTCCCACTGAGCTTGCTTAGATGATGATGTCTGCATTATTAAGTACTGCATAAGTCTCTCCACCTTTTGATTTCTTATTGTGTCTTCAGACCTGTCTGTAAGGCACTGAACACAATTCTAACAGTAGATAAATCATGAGAAAGAATAATAGTTTCTGATCATTTACACAATATGATTTTTTGTTCTAACTTGTCCTTTCTGACAGCTTTCCATAGATTCCAGCCATGGGCTTGTATGCTGTTTTCAAATTTATCTACTTTTGACTGCAGCCAAGATGTCTCCCACATAGCTGAACAATTATTTGACTATTGGTTCTTTGATGTTAATACCCACCTTTTATTGCTTCATCAATACTGAGTACAGGGTGAAATAGAGCCAGCTACAACTTTTTAAGGCTTAGAGATTGTGGTCATGAAGATGACAGAATCAAATTCTCCTTGTCTATAGTTTATGGGGTTTGTGCTATTCCTCACACCAGTGACATATTTTTGGCCACAAAAGTGAAATACTAAATTCACTTAAGGCACCTAAGGAGAGATGCTGCAAGTCCTCCTATTGAATAAACATCAAGTGGCCTCAAAAGAGTTAGAAAACAATGAAATCAGATGTGTGGATTTTCTATTTTGTGAAGGCAAAAAAATTAAGCCATTCCAGCAACACATTCATTTTCATTTTTATCCTTAGCAGATTAATTCTCTTCTTTGTATAGAAAATTATATAGCATTTCTGTCCAGATTCTCATCTTGGAAATTTGCAGCCCCAAGTAAATGAGATGTTGAAATGTTACAAGGAAAACAATTTGGTACCATGTCAGTAACTGTGCATGTGTTTTCTGCTCTGTTTTTAAAAGCTGTCAGCTTTCAAAAACAAATAAATGAATTCTGAAGAAAAACTTTATTCCTTTAGGACTATCTAGTGTTGTAGATAACTGAAACCTGTTTCTGTGCTTATGTTGTCTGTATTGCTTAAATGAGATATTAATTAATGAGAGCATAAGAGATCATCATTATAATACATGAAACCAAAGATCAAAATTCTCTGGTACAAATCATGGCCAAACCTTTTCAAAAACGAGTGTAGATACCTGGCAGATCTTAGGCTACAGCTGTGTAAGATCAACTGAGAACTCAGAAAAATGAGGCCCAGAAGTGGTGAATAAAAAAAAAAGAGTTTGGAAATTTGCCTAGTTCAAGCACTGCTCATCTGTCAAGCACCGCTCATGTCATCCTGCTGATGCAAAACCATTTACATAGAATAGCTGGGGAAATTGTCAAAACAGACTGAGGCATCCTCCTCAGAAAAAAGTATCAAAATCACAGAATAGATGGGTTGGAAAGTTCCTCTTGAGATCCTCAGGTCTGATTGTCTTGGCTGGTTAGGCAGGGAATAGTCATACTCCCACAGTATTTAATAAAGTCTGTCACTCAAATGACAGAATATGGTATGAAAGCATAAAGCAAATAGGGTCAGGTGGATATGAAAACACTGAAAATGAATTGTGATTCCTAGTAAATGTTTTCTATTGAAAATACCTGATGGGTAATGAGTTTTGATTAAAATTAATATTTTTGCAGGTAATATTGACTTTCTGCATTTATTTGCTTTTTTAAGAGAGCCAACCATTCAGAAAGGCTTTTTTTTAATCTGAGAAATTGTATTTCTAAAAAAAAAAGTTATTAAAATGTCATAAAACATTTACCTATATATTTATTCTTATGTTACAAATATCATATATGGATTTTATATGTATATATAAAATATAGAAAATAATTCCCAAGTAACTATTAAGGATTGACCTAGACCTAGTTACAGTAATTTTTCACACAGATTCCTGCTGTTTGTATGTCCCAAATTCAGTCACTTTCTGGAAATACAAAAGTCCTCAGTCAACATAAGAGTGTGTTTAACCCAGCGGAATGGAAACGCTCCCTTTTTTGGGGCACTGTGTCAGCAGCACAGCTTCCCACAGTGAGGACATATGGCAAGGGCAAAGGCAGCCACCTGTGCACAGATCCCAATCACTTAGCAATATTGCTAAATATGGGAAAACAGCAATTCCTGAAAATAACAATTTATAATGCTATTATGGCTTAGGAAAGCCTGAAAAGGATTAAATGGTCTTTCCCACAGGAAAGAGAAATAGTCCATTCAAAGACACTATTAAAGGCAGTCACGAATGCCATGTCCCCATCCTTATCTGTAAAAACACTCCTCTCAATAGGTTTTGATGAGCAAAAATGAAGGAGTGGTTTATTTTCCAGAACTTCCTCTCCGCTATTTCTCAATAACATGAGACACTTCCCTGGGACGTCTCCTAATGAGTGACTCCAGACATGAACATAACACAGAGCTGACTCAGCTGGCTGTGCTTCCTACCCGCACGCAGTATATCTGTCTGCCTTGAAGGATAGCACTGCAGCAAGAGACAGAAACACTACATGGTTTGGAACCAGCAGCTGAACCATGGAGAATTAGTTTCAAGGTAGAAGACACTTAGCAACATAATCATCTGTCTTTTTACAATGTTTACAATGCCAGGGGTTTGTCGATTTTTTCCCATGCCTATGTTTGTGATACTCAATTTTATTAGAATGAACCTTCCCTCTGGGTGCATTGGCCAACCATAAAGTAGAGATACACTGAAGTTTATTATAAAGTCAAAATCTATAAATAAATTTAGAATTATACAAAATGTTGCCTAGGCATACTGAACATTTTATTATTCAATATGTTTTTTGCTAGTGGCATATCTTCTTAATTCTGAGAGATCTGTATGTTACTAAGCACAGCAAGCATTTAATAACCAGCACTTTAGAGTAACTAGCTCATTTTCTTCAGTAGACAAATGGAAATACAGATCTCTTTGGAAGGTTATGGACAATTTCTAGCTCATGATTGAAAAAAGAAACTTGGTTTGAAACAGTTGAAACCAAAACCTATGCTTCTGGTGGAGCAGAATGTTTTTATACAGACATCTATAAACTTACATGCAGTTTTGATACCTAAATGAAATGTTTGTGCTTCATAACAACACAGCTTTCAGTTTACTAAAACTGATGTTTTTCTCTCAATTTCTTATATAAATTAGCTCAATCCTAATCAAACCCATTAATTTAGATGCCTAATACTGAAGGATATGAATATTGTAGACAGTTGAATTCATCGGCCATGGCATTTGGAACTCAGAATTCTTGAAATCAGTGTTGTTCAGACCTTGCTATGCAATCTTTTTCAGAAGAAAAGCTGTCCACTGAGATGTATTCTCTATTTAAATCCACTGTGTTTGAAATTTACAATTATATGAACACTGACAATTTAAATTCACAGCCATTTCCCCAACTTAAACAATGTTTTCTTGATTCACATGGAAAACTAAACCACTATAATGAAATGCATCCATTTATACTCTGTGCATACTCAAAGTTAAATAACTAATTTTGGAACGGGTCCCATGTAATATAAGATTTTCTCTATCACCATAATTTTTGAGCTACTCTGTACAATCTCAAAGTTCAAAGATGTTAAAATCAGTTGCAGAAATAAATGAGACATCAAAGGTTTCATTTCAAAGATCGTTATTGTCATGATTGACTGTCCTAAGGTAGGGCCTACTTTCCAAGTGGACTGGTAACAAAAAAATCATTGTGACACAAAGGGATGGGATCAATGCTCAGTACTTTTGAATGCTTGGCGTTTTCTATAGATGAGTTACAGTCACAAGTGAAGCAACCAATAAGTTCCCCACATTGACATTTGACTGGAGATCAGTAGGAATTAAACACAGTCCTCCACATGTCTTTGAGACACAACTTAGTTGAGCAGGAAATATCCACGTATTTTGTGGATGGATATCCCAGGTCCCAGTACTTCCATGAGAAAAGGAGAGTCCTGTCATTAGCTGCAGAAAATCCAAGGACTGGGGTCAAGCTGTGTCAGCTGAGGTTCTGCCCTGTGGATTTGCCACTGCATTTTTTGTATAATTTGAGTAAGGCCAGAAATTCCTGCAGTCATTACTAAAGCAGAACTGCTTCTGAAGTCAATCAAAATTTCATCCACATAGTCAGAATTTTTTTAACATGGCAGTTTATGAAATGATTAACAGAATCTATAACTGAAGGCATCTTAACTTACTAATTTCAAAGCCCTAGTAAATGCCAGGGGAAACTCAAGTTGAAGTCTCTGTCAGGTTTGAAACAAGATGAGCAAACGGTTTTCCGGGTAGAAGAGCAGTTGAATATCTGAATGATGCTCGTGTTATTAGTATTCCCAGTTAAAACCATCTTGAGCTCAGAAAATTTCCCTTTGTGAGCATATCTAGACCTAAATGACGGAGCCCTAAAGCTAAATATATAGTTGATCCATAGGTCATGTTGAGCACTAGACTTGCAATTCTTAATTAAATCACTTTCATACTACAGAACAAGTAATTTTATCAGCAAACCATCAGCCTCCACAGAGAGTTGTAGACGCTACTGCTCTGCATATTCAACACTTAATACATTAAAAATTATTTCAAAGTCAAATAATATATATTATTTGTAATAATTAAATTATATTTTCTTTTTCTTTGTACTTATTAAAAACATCACTCACAAAATTTCCAACTTGCAAATAAATTACTACAATCGCTTTTACTCCCCACATTTAATATCTTAATGGAAATAAACACAACTCTCTCTTCTCAGAATGCTACCATATTTTATGTGTTTATGGTGCATTCATTGTGTTTACTGTTCTGTATTTAGTGATGCATATTAATCTTTAAATCAAACGCACCAAGTCAAATGCCATTAATGTACAATCAGATACTGTGTGATTTTGAAAGCATCAGCCCAGATGTTAGGTATGGTCTACTGCAGAAAGAGTGGAAAAGTCTAATAATACAAGCAAATTATAATTGCAACTTGATATCTTCCTTTGTAATGAATTTTTGTAAATCAGAGTCCTGTGTGGAAGAAGACAAGGAGGAAAGAGAATTCCTTTATAGCAAAGACATATTCTGTAAAATAAAATAGTACCTATCATCCATTGTATTTTTCATACATCTCCTTGGCTTTCTGGCACCCTGCAAGTCACGATTGCAACAGCTTTGGTTGCTGCAGTAATTTATATCGATTTACCAAGCTGCAGTTCTCCTTGTCATTGCTATCATTGTGTTTGGATTTGTTGAATGAAATTAAAAAGTCTCAAGAGACAAATAGATTGCACCAGAGAGGTTAGCTGGGAGACTGTACTTCAGTTTTCTGCTTCAGATAGGAGTCGTTCTAAAGACTAGTTTTGCAGCACAAGCTGAAAGTAGGTAGAAGACGGAAGTAACTATGGTCCTTGCTCCCTACTGAAGTAATTTGAAAAGAGTTTTCCAATTTGTAGAAAGCACTGCTGAATAAAGAATTTGACCTTTCCCTGAGAAAACAGCAAAATCTAAATGGACAGTTTCCAGTCTGAGAGTGTCTTTGTGATAATACTTGAAATCAAATGTACTTGGTTGCGCTTGGTATTTTTTCCCCTGAGCCTTGTGATAATTAGACAAACCAAATTGCAAAAGGAACTATCCAGCAATGCTGACAAGTAAGAATAGCTACAAGTTCATGAGAGAAAGAAAACAAAACTCCTATGCTGATCCTGTGAGGACTAGCTTGCCACTAAAAAAATTTTTCATTACAGTGGGTTAAGCACTGAGAAAAGTTTGTACTTTATTTTGAATGTTTGCTTTAGTTTACTTTTTTAACATAGGCGAAAAATGAACAATTGTGTCAATTCTGTCATCATCAGGAAGACAAAATTTCCGCCACATGAGCAGGTTGAGCAGATTATATACAGCCTGTCCCCTCTTCAAAGTGCTGTGCTATTCATAATTTGAATTCACAATTATTTAAATACATCTGAATTCTGTTTTCTATTCCTCAGACATTAGTGAATTAGCAAATATTGTCTGTTGCAAATCATGAGCAAAACCTCTCGTATATGTTGTGCCTGAAGTCAGCAAACTTGCTGAGCAAATTGTACAAGGACTTGCCTAACACTAAGGTTATCCAGTGATTCTCTACCTTGGTCAAGAGTCCTAGATTCCTTGTTTTTCACCACAAGAGATATGAAAGACTGGAGCCTTCCCTGGCATGTGACAGGCTTCATTGCAGAGGTTTACATGTGCCAGTTATTTCCAGAAAGAGAAAATGGTTCCAGCGTGTTCACAATCCCTGCGAGCATCACCTGCATTGCTGCGTCCTTAGGCTGAGATCAACTCTCTCCATCATCTAATGATTCTGCAGTCAATAGTGACAACATATTCTCTCAGCATCCAGTGGAAATCTTCCGATAGGCTTGCAATCAAGCCAAGATTTTAAATTAAGTTTTCAGATGGTGAAGAAAGTAGTTACTGCTTTGGCTCTCAGCGAAAATAAAGCAGAGAGAAAACGATCCTGTCTTGTGCTGTAACCCTGATATGGCCCTGCATGGTGTGAAGTGGCTTCAGAGATGCTCATATATTTGGAAGTCATGGCAAAGATCTGTTTTCTGCAGTCCAGATTGTAAGCACTTAGAGGATGAATGTACCAGAGGGTATTGCAATAAGTGAGAACATTTTGAGGTGGAGGCCTCTCAGGCAGGGACCTAACTCCCTCCCCTGTCTGGGGACAGGACAGTGTGATTTATGCAGGTCCTCAGGGCTGTCTGAGCTGTACAGAAAGGCTCTCCCACCCAGAGAGCCCAGGCCACCATTCAGCCTTCCCTTTCCCTCCTCCATCTGCTCAGCACCTTTATGGACTCTATGCAAAGTTATACCCAGAGACTGCAAATGATTTGTGTGTGCCTGATGGCCTGTGTGGTTGATAGGTTTGCTGTCATGGACTCAGTGATATAGAATGACAGGTCTCAGTGCAGAAAGTCTCTGGTATCTGAGTGTTTATGTTCTTTTTCCTGAGGTAGCCAAAATTCATCCTTTTATGGCTTCCACCCGATCAGAACACAGTGATCATTGGCTTATTTAAATGTAAATGACATGATATTTTTATCTCTACACCTCTTTTTGGGGTTAGGGTCAAATTTTTTTGTTTGTTTGCTTTTTTCTTTTATTTTTGACTGATGTTTAGTTCATTTGATTGTATGATTTAATTTCTAATAGAAGTGTGGCTGATAATCTAATCCTTGATAGATAACTCCAAAATTGCTATGTATCACTGAAAAAATAAGGATTTAAAGTAATGCCAGCGTGAAATACTGCCAGGAAAAAAACATTGCTGTTTCATGCCTTCAAAGAATCAAGCCTTGTCATCCCAGTATACTTTTACCCTTCTTAAACATTTTTACTTTGCACCTATAATTCCATTTTTTTAAAGCATATAAAAAAAAAGAGGCCTTAAGTAAGTGCATATTGTCCTATTAAGTCAAATGCTTATATTACATTCTACAGCTTAGGTTTTGTCTTGAAAAAAAAACTAACACATTTAATGAGCCTTTGTGTAATGTTAGATATTATTCATGCAGGTACAATAGAAGAAATGGTTTCCTGCATAGCTTATAAGCAAAGAAGTTCACTTGTAGGCATGTAATTTCTGAGAAAAACACATTTATTATTCTCTTAGTTGAAAACTGAAGGAAAATAGGAAGCTAAAAAAGAGCTAGAATAGAGCTTTTGGGAAATGCTGCTCTCATCCACTTCTGAGAGGAAATTTAAATCAAATTAGAACTAGCACATTTTCATACAGCATTTATAAGCATGTCGATTTTGGGGGAAAATTATGATCTGTTTTTAGTAATTATCCAAACCACTTTGATTTTTACAATTATTCACAAAATTCAAGGCACCCACCTTCAGAAGTAATTCTTGGGTAGCTACCCAACCCCCTCCCCAGATGAGTCCACACCACTGCTCTGCATGTCACTGCTTACTGAAGCAATTAATCACTTTTTTGGACCATTTTAGTCTCTGACCAGGTCAGCTGCTCAAAAACAGTGGTAAAGCATACAGGAAAGGAAGAAAACAGCAGTTCAGATTCAAAGTGGCTGAGTCGGCCCCTTCCCCTGAGCAAAGCAGTAGGGTCTGGTGAGTTCTCACATGCCTGGTGAGGACTAGAGGAGCTGGGCAGCCCCTGGAGGCAGGGAAATCTGTCCACTCTAAGTGTAAAGACAGGGAAGATGAGCAGATCATCATAATGTAATAGAAGAGATGAAAACAGAAAATTATATCAATTTACAGACTGTAGTTTACGTTGTTCCAATTTTGGAGAAGAGATTTTAAATATCAAAGGATGGAGAAATTCTGAAATCGGGGCTCTGCCCCAACAGTGGCCACAGAGGGTGGATGTATGTCCTGCCTACCTCAAGACTTGGGTCCATCATGGAGCTTTAGATTCCACCACAACGTATAAATTTATTTCTTCTCAATAATATTTTATTCTTTGTTTTCCTAGGCTTTAAATCCTACACATGAGCTGTTCAGAAGTTGTTCCTACCTCAGTATCTCTTCAAGTCTTCTGAAAGTCACACCTCTAAAGAAGTCAGTGGACTTGCCGTTTAACAGAAGTATTAAAAAGAACAAGAATCCCATGCAACAACTGGAAAAAGGAAAGATATATACACCATTGCATTGCACTTCTTTCATTACTTCATTTTATATAAGGATATACTTCATTTTACATAAGAATATAACAGCAACTTACAGATAGTGGTCAATAACGATATTCTCCCATTCACAATACATGAAGTTGGCTCGTTACTCAAGAAGAGAGAATCATGAAGTTTCTATGGAAACTTCATAATTAATAGCTCACAGTGCTAAGCCTTTTTCATTTGCAGATTTCTAAGTATTTTGCAGTGGAACTACAGTACAACTTATACAAACCTACTGGACACAGTTTGGCCTTTCCTACCTACAGACAACTTGGAAATATTGCATGGAAAAAAATCTGACCTGCTTCCCTCATGCCCTTGATTCCAAATCCTTTAGGCTTTAGCTCAGTAAGTGGCTTAGGTCCCACTGAATAAATATGCTTTTTCCCATTAAATAAACATAGTCAATGACTTTGGTTTCAAATATAACTCCTTATGTTACATGCCAGCACATACTGATAGATGGTTATGGATTAAGGCATCGGTTATTAAAAGATTTAAGACATAACTGCAGTATTTGTGCTACTTTCATAACAGAGTCTGCTGACACAACAGAAAAAAACCAAAAATGGTATTGGGCATTCCTAATTTGTCTGTTTATAACTGGAGTATACTTCGATGCATGAACATTTCAGATTTCTACTTCAATAAATTAAGGAGGGAATATCTATACCAAACATCACTGGAAAATTAATTACCTTTAGAGGTCCAATTAAGGTCTAAATTGTTCCTGCTTGTCTGTGATATCAATGATCTTCATTTAGGTAGTAAATTTAATTTGTAATATTTAGAGCCATTGTACTGACATTTTTTTAAATGAGATGACTAAATGAAGAAAAAATTATGGATGCCCTGAAAAATTTGCTGATTTATAAAACTGAGCTTATTAACCTTTATTAGCTCTGTTGCTTTCATGGTACGTCCATTGTCTCCTACTGAGTTCTTATGAGGTTTGTGAGAAAAAGTGTTCAAGAGAGAACTTCTGTGAGAAGGACACCAATCTGTGAGTCTAAATCACATTGAACCCCAAGGAATTCCCACTTGCAGAGGACCATCCTCCTGACACAGATTGGTAGGATTGTTCACTTATTAGCCCCTTGTGCCAGAACAAACTATTTTTAATTTTAGAAACACGAACATGACTGCATAAATAATTTTTTGGGGTTATTTTTGTTCTCATGAAGCACCTGATGACAGATATAGAAGAACTTAACCTTATTTTGAAGGGTTTAGTGGAAGGTTTTACGTTTCTTTGTTTCTTCATGCATCCAGTTAAAGAGTAGATGGTAGGATGCTGAATAATTGAGGAAGAGAGAAATACTATGAAAAAAAAAGTGTTGGGCACTTCCAACAGTGGAATACAGGAAATAGCATATTTTTCTGTCCATATTCTTCTTGCCATGGCAGTTTAAGTAGGGACTACAGTTTCTGTTTGAGAAAATAAACTGAAAGGGTTACAAATCCTTTGAACCATCACTGAAATGCCAGAAGGTGTCCTATCATAGAAATTTGAAGACATTTAAGGGATTCCCAGTTCACAGCCAGATCACTTCCACAATTTTTTTGCCTTACTAGTTGCTTTTATACAGAGATGCATACATATTTTTTACATATTTTTAACTTTAATGGTTCATTACCATAATGGGAGAGTGTTTAATCAGAAAAACATTCTCCAAGTCAAATGCAGATTGCAAACCTGCACTCTCCAAAACTGGAGGCTTTTCAAGGACCTCACATTCTGTCAGGCTCACCCACTTAGTTTAATCACGCAAGTAACTAATGGGGTTAGTGTAAAAAGAAAATTCAGGCTGAATATCCAGAAGGGAAAAACAATAATCTGGACAGTCAAGATGCGCTGAGCCATGAAATTAGCCTCCCTGAGGGATGTGGAAGAAACAAGAAAATTCTAAAATACCAGAAAGTTGCTGTGAGGGAAAGAGCTACATGGATCTGAGATCTCCGACAGGCACCCTCTGTCTGACTCCTGGAGTGATTTAGCACGTTGCTGCACTCACTCTTCTGCTAGATAGAGTCACTTCCAGAGCAGAATTGGAATGCAAATGGGAGGTTTATCAACTTCAGAACCCAGCTGTACTTCCTAGGTTGAACAGCTGATAAAAATGGGGTTAAGCTCATGGTTCAGGCTTTCAGTCAGTGAATGTGACATGTAGGCTCCTTCCGGATTGTGTTAGGCCCTCTACATAGTGTGGGGGAGGAGAGACAGGGGCAAGCTTAGGAAAAAAACATTTTAAACCTCCCTGGAAAGATTTGTCAGAGGACACCTGTCAGAACTCCGATAGTTTTTATAAGTTCTTTTTTTTTCCACTTTTGACTCCCACAATAGCTTAAAACCATGAAAAGCATAGCAAGGAAAAAAATAGGCTGAGGCATCCATCTCCAGAAACAGTGAAATAGAAACAGATTTAAATAAGCTAGGGTAAATAAAATTGTTAGAGGCAAATTCACACAAATTATCTTCCACCCACTTCTGAGTTGGTCCCCGATATTTAAAGGCTTTCTTCCATTCCAAGTGCTCTGGTGATGGCTAGGGCAACTACTCTTGGCTCTATTTACTTCCTTCACACATTTTATTGTGTAAGAAAAGCTGCCAAAAAGTGGGAGTTTTATGAGAGCAGTCATAAAATGTTACGGGTAATGCTAAACAAATTATGTTTTACTCTACAAAAATGGTCCTTTCTTTGGGTAAAAACCAACAGTTACCTGAGAGAAATCAGTTTACCCCTCTTAAAGCAATGATAAACCTATTGTCAAGGGCTACAGCTGGCAACTGTGGAGAGAGTGGAAAGTCAACATTATTGAAGCTGCTTTCCTGACACTGATTTCTGAAAAGCCATTAGTGATCTGATATCTTGATGTCAAAATCTGCAACAGGTATTTCCACACATAAATGATGCTCAGTGCCCTACCCTAGGATTCCGGACACCTCAGTTCATTGCTTTTTACTGTCCCAGTAGCTGCTGGGACCTGTACTTAGACATTTTCCTCTTGGTCTATCAAGTTTATTACCACTTTGCTATGCAGGAACTACCTTTACTCTCCCCTCTGTATGCTGTCTGACATGATGGGACCAATTATCAGGACCATTACACAGTTACTATAAAAGATGCTGTTAACAATATTTGGGCTGCTGGGCATTACAGTTTTTATTTTTCCCCTGTTTTCCTTGTTGTTGTTTTGGTTTGTGTATGTTATTCATGTATAGTGCAGGCAGTTTATAAGACTATGGAAAACAGTTCAATACAGTCCAGCTCTGACAGTCAGCATAAGCCCTTCCTGTAAATAGCCTGCCATTCTTCTAGACCATGCCTATGACACTACCATGGACAGTTCTGAATGGAATTTTAGAAACTGAAGCGAGACCTTTGCAGTGTATATAGTACCTGGGTGAACAATTTCAAAAATTTTCATTTAGCTGGTGTCAAAATTTGGATGTGAAGTGCTTTGGTTGCTGAAGTTCTGTTTCTCCTATGCTAAGCTAAAACATGCTTCCCATCTGACTCACACAGGGAGTATTTAAATCCTTGGCCTTTGGAAGTCCATGCATTGGGCATTTCTTCAAGTACCACAACCAATTCAGCAAATGTTGTTGGGGCTCACCTACCATACAGCAGCATACACAGTATGCACCCACCTAAAGTGCTTTCCAGCTACACTATGCAGCTGAAAAGAAAGGGACCTGGATTTAACTCTTCTTTTTGAGATGCAAATCCACTATTCTGGAGAGTGCAATAACTACTAATCAACTGGCTAATGGGAGTTGGCATTTTCAATTTCTCCTGTAAAAACCTGTTCCACATTGCACAAAAGACTGGAGGGAATGGGAAGAGAGTGCAGCAGAGCCTGACTCCGTGTTCTCATGATAGGCACTCACCTGGAAACAGAGAAATATGGCTCTCTATCTTCTCTAATAGTACTGTTTATGCATTTCATTCCATGACTATTTAATTTAAAAGATATAAAATTAGGAGTCCATGAAGCATTAATTAATTTATAACCATTGTTCACTGGCTTTCATCCTCTGAGAGCAGAACATTTTGTGCTCTGGAATAGGAATGACAAATGCTGCTTCTCTACCCTCCCTGTTTCCTCTGCTTCCAGTTTCACCAGATCACAGGCTCTTTTACCTACACTTAGACCTTCAGAGTTCTGCAGTGTCACCTCATTTCAGATTACCCGATATGGAGAGCAAATAGCGGGGTAGCATTGCAGATAAATAAAGGGAGATTCCAAGGACAATTCTTCTGACAAATGACATTTTAGAAGCAGCATAAAAAGTCTACAGTTCATCTTAGCAAATATAGTATCTACCTGTGAAGCTATTAAGCTGTAACAGGGAACACCTGCATGGCATTCCTTCCCTTCAAGCTAATCCTTGCCATTGATGTAAATTATAAATTATTGAAATGATGAACATTCACAAATTCTGAAAAGCAGGATTCTACATGAAATTCCAGAGTGAAGTTATGCATTATTTGCATGATGCAAAGTACAGAAATACATATTGTTGTCAGGATAAACAGTTTAATATTCCAAGCCTTTTGGCTTTACGGTTACCCAACCACATCTGTACAGTGTAATAGTCTCTTCTTTTCTGGTAACTCTTTCTGGCCTCTTAAAAGGAATTAAGAGAATTTTATTTTCTTCTCTTTGCTGAGTAGTGTGTATGTATCCCATCATCATTAAGAGGGGGTTGGGAGTGTTACCCTCATGGAAGTCGTGTTTTAAGACACAGCCTGAGACTTTAAGCCACTGAATGCCTGCTCAGAGTGAATTATATTTCTGCCTGTAAGAGTTTGCAGATGAAGGTGAGGTGCAAGGGCTATGTAAGATCCATGAACCCTTTAGTTTGCAAATATGAATATGATTTGACTTTTGTTGGTATAATCAGGGCTTTAGCTTTTTCTGTCCATACAAGGAGTAGAAAAAAGCAGTAAATAAATTAATTTTAACTGTAGAAGCAAGGAAAAGTCGGAAATCGTGGTATTTGCTTCTAATATTCAGAAAGCCTCTATTTTATAGAATCACTTCTGTGATGCTCTTTCTGTTTTCTAACTGCATAGCTCAAAGCAGGAGATGATGTAGGTTCTATTTTTATTTTGAAATGTTCCTTTTTCTCGTGTTATAAGGAAGAGATAATTGATTTTTATTATTGCCTAACTTATTTCTGTTTCAAATTATTTGTTCTAATATGTTAGTTATTCAACAGAAGTCTATTTTATGATTTTAAACTTGTGGAAAAGGAAGACCTCAATCCCATGAAAAAATTATGTGGTGAGAAAAAAAGCAATTGGAGGGAAAAATCCTTTCCTTACATGACATACTGCAGTGCTTGACCCTAGTCTCAACCAAGAAGGAAAAACTCTCTTGGTCTTCAAAAAAAGATTGGGATATGATGTTTACTGCAAAGATTGAGTTTTTCATGCTTTCTTTGTAGATAACATAATTAGAAACACATGTATGCTCACACTTGATTTGCACACACTGGAACACCGAGGCAGACATCACCTGAACAACACTGTTGAAGACAACTGATCTACACTGATGTTTTCAGCTACAGGGTTGTGTTGCTTGACCCTAATGAAAACATACCAAATTTTTCAACTGTTTCTGGAACCAATTTAATTATTTTAAACCAGTGCATTTCTTCAAAACAAGAGCCACAATGAGACACAAACCTCATGTCTGGTAGTTCATGTTTTTTTACCCAGGTAAATCAAGCTTTTAATATAAAGATCAGAGAGAAGCTCAAATAGATATATTAGTCTTGGACAAACTAAACTTAATAAAAACAATAATTGCAGTCCTTGGAAATCAACATTGTCTAGAAGTCTACCATTTACCATATATACACAAAGGATCTTGGGTACCTTTTGCAGCCCAAGCTGAATGTTACATCATTTCAAATACACTATTATTACTATTGTGCTAAAAGATGTGGAAAACTATCTCAAATTCAACCTACATTCCTTAAAAGCAACATTACTGAACTAGGATTTCCAATAGTTTTCAGAAATACTTCTGAAATCTGATAATAATACAGTCAGCCACCGAGTTTTAACTCCCACATATATATTTTGGGTATAGTCAAGTGCTTGATCTGAAGAAAAACTTTCCTATTCTGAACATACATTTATTTAAAAAGTGCAGTTGCAGGAATTTAAAAATATAACGTAATTTCAGAGAAACAAATTCATTTGACTTAAAAAACGTTACATACATTTTTTTAAAAGAAATTTGAACAATGATAAACAGAAAATTTGTCCTTTTCCAACTTTTTCCCTTTTAAAATTTTTTTTAACATTTTTTCTTTTTTTTTTTCACCATAGGCAGAGATAAAGTAGCCCCAAAGCCTCAAGGCTAGCAACATTTAAATTCAGAAATTCATACATATAATCCATAATGACAAAGGACTGTAGCTGAAACTGCCTCTATTAAGAGGAATTTTGAACACTAAAACCATATCCACTAAATAATGCGGATTAATATTTTAGGTATTCTGAAGAGACTGTGAACCTTTTACTCATTTAAACTGAGCTGGATAAACCCCTCTAGCCAGCTCTACCAGGGAAATTGGAAGCTAGGAGCCCAAATTCTTTGAGGGTTCAAGGCAAAGTTTCCTAATGTTGGAGAAAATCAGATTTAGTTTCCTAAAATGTCATGATTTTAATAATTCAAAAAATGTCATAATTTATTTTTTGGGCATAACAAATTCTAAGGAAGATATATACTGCTCTTCCAGGATTCTTTTATACAATAATGAGTAAAAGAACTCAGAATGACACTACTCTAACCCATATATCATAAATTACCAAACAAGAATAAAAAACTTACCCCCAAAGCCTAAAAAGTATATCATACACAAACAAAGCCATAATATTACTAGCAATATGAGACAAAGGGTGCACATAAAGATTTCCTACCATGGGACTGAAATTATCTCTTAAATATTTTACTCTAATGTCTCTTTCAGGTTTTTGCACATTTGTCAGAGCTGAATTTGTTGCATTTTAAGACAGTCTGCAACCACAACAACTGTGCTTATTCTCTTTGTTCAGTCTTGGCTCTGTTAAAAAAATATCTACTCCTCGCTTTCCCCTCTATTAATTTCTCAGCAGCTCTGAGCAAACTTTCAGTACTTTCACAATGAATAGTTTACTTGAAGAATTAGTCAAACTTTCTGGGAAGGAATGGAAGCATTAACAAAGCCTTGTGGCTGTTTCCATAATCATAATTTGGAACAAATGCATTATTTTGTTACTGAAAAATGGAGGAAGTGGTTCATAATGCAGCACTTACATTTCCATATGTGAATGGGTTTGTGTTTTTATGTAAGCATATAGAACTTGTGATATTAGAAGCTAATAACTGATTATGGGCACAAATTACAATCCAGACAAATTACAATTCAGCCTACCCAATTTCCCCTGCATTTTGAAATTTAAATGCTATTCTCCACTTACTGTCCATACACAATCATGTAAAGTGAATATGTCCTTTAAATGGGTGGTATTTCCATTGAAGTTGAAAGGTCATGGATCTTTATTTTCAAAAAAACTTTTGTGTAGATAATGAAGCAGTAAAACTTTTATTTCCTTTCCACCATCATTCATGAGACTCATGTGGTTTAACACTCTGAGGTCTCCAAACACTTTTGCATTTTGTAGCAAATAATTTCTATCCAGCTCAACAAAGTTAAGGAAGTTTTAAGGTAAAATCCTTATTTGACAATTGAAAAGAGAGTCTGCAAATGGAGGAAATGCTAGTGTAGCCAGGAAAACCACCTAAGAACTTTCCAGAATACTCAATTTTGCTCCTGACATCAGAGATTCATTGCAGCCATTTTGTGGACAAAATTACAAGAACAAATCAAGGCTCTAACACTCTTGTGTCTTTCACCTCCGTACTTTTCCTGTCATCTTGGAATCAGATATTTCAGGTGAAATCTCAGCTGAGAATATAATCAAGTGAGACATTCCCAGATTTGATTAACCTACAGTCCAAATAGGTTAATGACAGAAGGAGCTGGGTCACTTGTCTCAGCTTATATAGAAAATCAGGGCAAAAGGCTGGAAAGAAAAGTCCATTTAGGTCTGAACCAGTCTATGTTGATAACTGTTGGACATTGCAACTTCCCACATGACCTGTTTGACAGCAGTGCAAGAGAGGAAATTGTGACTCTCAATCTTCAAGCTGATACTGTACCAGAGAATTTCGTATTTGCTCATTTGGACATGTTTCTCCTTTTATTGCCTGATGTGGCCTCTTGAGATAGTCCCTGCAGATGACACCAGCAGCACATTAAGACAAAAGCCAACAGCCTATAGAAGTAACTTGCACCACTACATTGCTTGCAATGATAAGCAAAGACCCTCCATTCCAAATGTGGCTGAGCACTGGACACAGGTGATAATTCTGAGGATACTTAGCACCAATAATGAGGCCAAGGCCAGTTATTTATTCCACTTTTCAAATTTGCGTTGGTCAGAAGGCAAAGATTTTGAGTTTTTATCTTTCCTTACAATGGTGTTTTAAGGAACTATTCCTAAACTACCTATACTGATGTTTCTCAACTGCTGGGTCAAATCAGACGATGAGAGTCATAAGGCATTAGAAATATTATGAATCTACAACAGAAAGAAAATATCATTCCCAAAGTATTCATATCCTTCAGGGCTAAGTGCTCTCTGTAACCCCTCATAAATCAAGTTAGCACTGTTACCATGGACACTTTCTCTTCTCCCTTTAATAAGAAATATGTAAATTTGGAAATAAATAGAAAGAGAACTACATGGTGTTCTTTTCCCCTATTCTTTTTGTTGTGTTTTTTTTTTTGTTTTGTTTTGTTTTTCTTTTTTTTTCTTTTAATTCATTGCCAGCATTTCTAAGTGAAACATGAAATACTTTCCCTCCCACCTTTTTTCATCCAATATAAATGAATACCAGTAAAAAAGGGGAAGTATGTTAACTCAGTCTCAGTAGTTTAGTGAAATAATAATCTCTTGCCCATGTTAAGCAGCACTAAAATCTTCATATGCAACAGGTTAGAAGACCAAAGAAACACCAAAGCAAGATGAAAAAAATACTAAGTTTGCAAATTCTTCTGTGATGGGAAGAGCCAAGCTATCCAGGTGGAAAAATCATGTTTGTTACACAAAAGCAACTTATTCATTTATAATGAAGAAGAGGAAAAAAACACAGGAACAAACAACAACGAAACCAATAAACATGCAAATTCCTAACTCTGCCTTCAAAACATATTCAATTTTAAAACCTGTTTATCCTTCAGACCAGCTGAAGAAATAGCAGAGAGGAAGAAAAAAAAAAAGTGTAATCTCTAGCTTTAAGAAATAGCTTACGGAAAAAGCTTAAGCTCTGAGACTATTGAGTGAACAAGATGATTTCATAATACAATTTGTGCCAGTTTGGTAATGACACTAAACATTTAGAATAAAACCCAAGAACAATCATCTAGCAATTCAAGTCAAAGCTTATTTATTTATCTTTTAAATGGTTTTTCTTGCTGGTGCCAGACTTCCTCCAGAAACTGGCTGGATTGAGTGAAGCTGGACAGTGCAGGGTTTTAGTCTAAGAAACCTTCCACTACTTAAATCATCTTCCTGTGGGTGCTCCATTTTTACAGAAGTTTGGAGTAAAAATTTTTCGAGGTGCTTTCGAAAGGAAACAGTGAACCACATTACAGACTACTTTGCACCTGGGAGCTGTGAAGGGACCTCAGCCATTGCATGAGATACTAGACAGGAGGTGAGAAAGGGAATATGATCTTTATGTATCTGCTGAAATAATAAAGTTAGATACAAGTGGTACTTCCTAAAGGCTACTGAGAAAGTCAAAAGTCAAAGATTTCTTTTAGCTGCTGGGTGGGGTGGACCTGCTTTATGATACAGACATCTCCAAGGGGTAGAATAATTCAGTTTAAACACTCTTTGTTGGTTGCTTTTCTTTTGCAAATTTTGAAGTCTGTTGTGGTACAGCAAATGTTTCAGTAGGAATTCACCCCACCTAAATGCGATTGGATAATAAGCAGACACTCTATGCTGATTGATTGATTGATTAGAGAGTGAGCTGAAACATGGTGGGAGAGTCTTCTCTCTGATGGTAGACACCTAGTTTAAGATGTGTCAGTTCATTTTCTGTAACATCTTTCTCTTTCCACTGACAGGAGCCTGTTTGACACGCTTGGACTTAACATCTTGCAGGCAGATAAGATGAATCCTCCTACCCTTTGGCTCAGGCTTGTTGTGATTCATCATGTCCAGCTGTAGCCAGACCTCACTTTGCTTCTCCTCTACTTGTGCCTGCTAAGACTTGCACCTGCTAGAGAAAGCTTGCTGGGAAAAGATGAAACCCAGATGAAGAGAGCAGAGGGAAGGACGAGTCCAGGTTTTATCACAATTGCAGTGGTTTGGTGTTCACACACTGGCTGTGTAAGTGAAAACTTCCCTCTGATACTTGCATTTCTCCTTGTGTTCAGGGGCTTCAAAGTGATTTTCAGAAGGGCATTTCATGCCCCCTTGGAGCTGATCAATGGCCCGAAGGATTGATGTAGAAGCGAGATTGCTGTGGTCCCAGGGAAGCCCCAGGAGCGTGGGTCTAAGGGTAGATATAATCACAAAACGTGTCTAGACTTTATGTCTAGCAGTAGGTGACATCTGGGCAAAACAAGCTGATCTGGAGGTAAGTAAAATAACATACGGGTGATCAATAGAGGCATTCAAGTGATGCCACTTAGAATTCTAACTAAGAAAAACTACAGCTAAGAAAAGTTATGAAACCAATCTTTAGCTATAAAACACCTATACTATGGGGGTAGGTTATTTCTGATCTTTTCTGGGTACTCCCTGAGGCCAGCAATCCAAATTAAATTGTTTACACTGCACAGTATATGTAGAGCTGAATGATTGGAAAGGATAGGTAGAGTGAATATCTGCTTCAATATTTTATAATAGCTTTTCTATTAAAATATAAGCAGAGAGGTCTGTGAGAAGGAATACAAAAGTGGAAATCATGCAGTTCTGGGGTTTAGATCTCATTCTTTCCCTGACTTCTTTTTTCCTTTTTTTTTTTGGCAGATCACTTCCATTGCATCTCTTCATATCCCTAATTATAAACTCTAAAACTCACAAAACACAAAAAACTCTTTTCCTGCTTTTCCTGTTTCAAGTATCAGTTACTTGAACATTGTACAGTACATTTAACTTAAAATGTTAACTTTTATCCTATCATAAATATCAGGTCTTACTCATGATTCGCTGAAATGATTATTTTACAGCTGTTATAAAATTTAGTTTTACTAGCTGACCTTATCACTCTGCTTTTTGCTTTTGTGTGATCTCTTTTAATTCCTTAGATTCGTTCAGTTAAATTTAAATTAGCTAATTCCTGTTTTGGAAAGCAGTTATTCAAAAAATAGATCTTTTTGGAGTTTACTAAATAAATATGCTTAATATATTGCTGGCAAGGCTTGACTCTTAAATTTTGTTTTTTTAAATTTTTCATCTTATGCAGAACTGTAGTCTTCACAACAATCCAGATTTTTGGGTTTGTTTTGCCAGACAAGGTACTTTAAAAGGGGCTTATACTTAAATCTGCTCTTCAGACTAAGAGCAGCTTAATGGATTGTTGACAAAGAATATAGAGCTCAAGCAGGATATGATAGTAAGAGGTGTTTTCTCACTTTTATACAGTTTGTACAACTTTTATTTTCATTTCATGCCTGGCGGTCACTTAGCACAATGATCTTCATACTAAAGATTAGAAATAAGAGAGAAAAACAGAGAAATTGTAGAATCAGAGCTCACATCAGAAATAACAATATGCTTCTTGTGGCCAAAGGAGATGAGATGTCTGTGACCAACTGCATTACGAAGGAAGTTCATGGGGTGGCTCATACTCTTTTCAGTCTACAGGTCTGCAAAGAGACTTTTTCATGTCTATAGGTAAGGTTCAATTGTGGTTTAATTACTGAAGTTATTAAGTTTGAAGTTTACCTTATGAAATTTCAGCAGATGCTCTTTATTGAAGGAACAGTTAAATGGCTGGGCTGGATAGGGACACTCACAGAGAGTGTCACCATTGCTTCAGTAGATCACTTCAGAGGAAAATTCCTAAATCAGTAGAGGCATCATTAATCAGGAAAAGTTTATTTTGTGTATGTACATCTGCATATTGCATGCCACCACCAGCTTCCTATTCCACTCCAAAGAGCCCCTGTAAGGATATAGTGGTTGAAATGCAATGTGGATGTATCCATCCACTCCTAGATTCATGCAGATTGCCCCCTCAGATGAGGGGCTTGCAAATTATCTGGACACCTCTCACCATTATATTCTATTTCTATGAATAAAATAGAAGGCAAGACAAAGGCATAGAGACAATCTGCCTGTCCACCTTCCTATGGCATTTGCTCTCAGTGATGGCTTTATAAACTTCCTGGTCATTTCTCCATGCATTTTCCAGGTTTGTTCATACTAAATCATAATTACCTGAAATTGCCACAAGAGACACTCTAATACCACTAGAAAAATCGTCATCTTACCGAGAGAAATGTGGAGTACTGCAGCAGTTGTACAGAAATAGTTTTTCTTTGCTTGCTAATTTGATTTTGGGTAAAGACGTTGGAACATTTTGAGGAATTGATTGTTGTTACTCTTTAAAGTCAGCTGAATACATATATATGTATATATCTATATGTGTATATTTATATGTATATCTATGTGTATATATTTAGTGGCCATTTTGCATTTACTTACCTCAGATAACAAACACATGAAAACATATCCTGTGCTCATTTTCTGCATTTTTCTGTTTCTTTATAAAGCCAAACTGACAGCTTACAACCTGTGCAATCAAACCAGTCTGTCAAACAGGGAACTGCACTATCTATACACTACTTATGGCATGTAACAAAATGCATCCAATCTCACAAAGAATCAAAATAATTTTTGTCAAAATATTTATCATGACACCGGGAATTCATTTAATAACAAAAGTTATCAGTCACAGAAAGCTTCAGATGCATAGTTGGAGTGAGAGTTAGTGGGTTACTAAGAATGGAGCATCTCAGTTCTGGCTTCTCTTGCTTTATCTTTTGGTTCAAGTGTATTTGATGCCCAGAAAGTGAGTTCTACTAAAAAAACAAGTCAAGAAGACACTACAGGGGGCAGCAGGCATTCAGCCATTCCAGTTGGAGAAAGGCCCTATTTACTTACCAGCTGGAAAAACTGACTGAAATATTGACTCTTCGTACTTAAATTAGTCTGCTGTATCCAAAGTGGTCTTGAATTGACATTCAGGCCCAAATTCACAACAACTCACAGCTGTGAGCAAAGTCTCTAAATTCATCGTACTGGAGGGTCACTTTGGTGGATGGGGGTCCTCTGGTAACACCACAACCATACAAGGCACTCTTGTATTTAGGACTCCTCATTAGCATGGTTGTTTTTATTGTTATGCTAGTCTGTTGGGTTCAGTCACAGCTGGTATGCTGTCAACCATTTTAACAGCGTCTGGCACTGAGAGATGTTGAAAATTCAAGGCCACACATGAGGGTTTATAAGTATCTTTGCAGTTGCAGACTGTTCTGCGTAGACATCACGTTTTTCTATTATTACTTTTCTCACTAAGGTTCAACTGAGCCATAACCCCCAACATGAGAAGGATATGGATCTGTTGGAGCAAGTCCAAAGGAAGGCCACAAAAATGATCAAAGGTCGGGAGAACCTCTCTTTTGAAAAAAGGCTGAGAGCATTGAGGTTGTTCAGTCTGAAGAAAAGAAGGCTCTCCAAGGTGGAGAGAGATGTTTTGCAAGTGTAGTGACAACACAAATGAAAATGGCTGGAAGAGGACAGATTTAGACTAGATATTAGGAAGAAATTCTTCACTATGAGGGTGGTGAGAAGTTGTGAATGTCCCATCCCTGGAAGTGTTCAAGGCCAGGTTCAATGGGGCTTTGAGCAGCCTGGTTGAGTGAAAGGTATCCCTGCCCATGGCAGGGGAAGTTGGAACAAGATTATCTATAAGGTTCCTTCCAACACAAACCATTCTACGATTCTATGATTCTAATCCCAACTCCTATTAATAGTCCTGCCAGCAAGCAGAACTATCTAGATATATCACTGGTAAATATGGGTGAAGATTTCACACAGTGGGGAGATAAATTACAGGCAGCTGTTTTGGTTTTTTGTTTTTCTTTTTTTTTTTTTTTAATTCTGCTAGGAGATCTGTGAGAAATTACATTTGCAGTCTTGTATCTTTAGGTTATTCCAAAGAGACCTGAGAAAAGAATGGGAAGAGGCATCTATAAATTACCTGGGTATAGGGTAGAGTCCTTGCAGCCCGGAAGCAAGATGAAGACAAGGAAAGAGGGAATTCCAACCTTGCAGATGATTTAGAAGACAGATCAACTTGTTGACTTCATGTCAGCAGAAAACTATGCAAGACAAATGACAAATCTCTTCTGTGCTAATAAATTCCTCATTTATTAACTCTGTCTTAGCCAGTGGGAACCTCTGACTGGGAAAAAGACTTCAGTGATGATTACATCCATCTATCTATCTATCTATCTGTCTATCTATCTATCTATCTATCTATCTATCTATCTATCTATCTATCTATCTATCTATCTATCAAGATATATATAGATATATATGTATGTACACAAAGAAATGTACCTTTCCTCTGCTGCATAGAGATGTTCTGAAGCAACTTGTAGTGAAAGACAACATGCCCAGAATTTCAGATAATATTTATCCTAACTTCTACGCCTCAGATGGAGTTAGAGAATTGAGATGCAACAGTTATTATTCAAACATAGGTGGAATACAACAAAGGTCATGAAATCTCATACTTTGGAGATTTCAGACACGCAACCCGTGTTGTCAGAAAGTAACTCTCTTCCTGATGTAAATCAACCAGAGTACATATGACAATATTTTGCTCTATTTTTTGATATATATCAAGTGCTGGCAAATATCCTTTCTTTTGCCTTCATCCGGGTGCAAGACTCTCAGGGGCCTCAGGGAGCAGATGTGGTATTCGTGATTTTGTTCTGAACAATCTGGATGTTTTGAAAATATTCACAGGAAAACCAGCTACAACACCAGATGTGAATGTAGTAAAGCAGCATCTTGTGTTTACATTTTAATTTCTCCAGCTAGGAAGACTGGAGTGTTTATGCCCTGGGAACTCATAATAGAGGCTGCATGCTCTAATAATGCTGTGCACCTCTCAGTTCTCTGCAAGCCTTCTGTGCAGAGGACCCACCCACTACAAAACTGAATGCCCCACAGGTCTGTGATACAGCACCTGTATATTAATTCTTAATAGTAATAACCTTAGTGCAGCAGGAAAGGGTAAGTGAGAGCTGCATCTAACAGCAGCTGCTTTGAGCTGGCAGATCGCTAGGTGCTTGTGTGAGTGTGTGATTTTTACAGCTTTAGAACATCTGTAAGACTCACTGACTTTATAGTGCTGCTGCAAACACCTCTAAATAATCAGGTCCCAGGAATCTAAATTCAAAGCACACAGAATGGAAATCCCAGCTCATCTTGAGATGTGGAAGTGGTATTTTTCTGTTCTGCATGTTTTTGGGAGCCAAGTAATACCGAAGCAGGAAAAAAAACAACCCATCTGGCATTGTGGCAGCCCATGTAATTAATACTGCAGGCAGTAGTCAGGTAAAGAATCTGATTCTGAAATTCATGCCAGGTTTGGAGTGAGGCTATGACAGAAGGAAGGGATGACATTGCACAGAGCTCAAATCTCTGTATTTCCTAACAGTGGTTTCAGAGTAGTGCTTAGTGTCTTCAGAATGCACAAAAGTAGGAGTTAAAACCAGGGAACTCAAGCTGCTGCTAATGGGATGTGGTAAAGGCAGAGGTATGTGCTAATGGAGAAAGGATGCAGGACAAGGCTGTATGCCCTGCCAGGAGGTCTCCACAAGTCACCACATTTGTCCTTCTATGTCTGTGCAATTAGGTGGGTGAGGGTTCAGCTTTGGGGATTTACAATCAGTGTGTGACTAGTAAAGCCAACAGCAGTACAGCCAAAGATGCAGAAGAGCTACTTGTTACTAAAACACTTCTGATAGCTGTAATAGAGACCTGACCATGAGAACTCCTGTTCTGAAACCCAAACATACCGCCAGGGTGAGAAAGGAGTACGGCCTTCAGCAGAGGAAAGATCTACGAGAAAGAATAGAGATGTAACTGCAAAGGCAGTATCCCTGCAATGCCAACCTCTCACATGTTGAGCAAGCCACCAACAACCTCATTTCATCCTGCTCTGCTCCACCTCAGTTTTGAGACTAAATTTTCCCCTTTTAGTCAAGACCTTTAATGACAAGAGGAGTAAATTGAAAAACTTTCCTTCTGATTAAATCAATGAATTCTCACTGTGGCTGTTAGAATAAATGTTCAAGGAGCCATAGAGCACTACGTCATTGAAAATAGGCTCAATGGAATTACATGGAATTGATTTGAGCCTGGTATTTTATGACTCCCGTGTGAACTTGGTGTGGCCAAATTGGCTCTCCCTTAGGACACTTTATCAGGGAGTTACATCTTTTGCCTAATTAACATGACTCAGCACTTAAAGACATGACTGTATAGAGGATTCAATGTGCAGGCCGCAGTGGCAAAGGAACACTTTACAGTGAGAGGCAGTGGTGGTTTTAAGAAAACCGCTGAGGGGGAAAAAAGAAAAAAAGATCCTATCCTGTTTTTCCCGACATCATATCTATGTTTGGAAACTTCCTCCCTAAATCTTTAATGAAGGCAGAATGGGGTTTGAAAAACAGCTGGAGGACATTGATCTACACATTCCAATTTGTTTATGTATAAAACATGCATAAAGGATTAAATGCTGCTTAACAGTTTGTCTGCTTTCAGCTGCTTTCATGCCTCTGCTTTGCTACAGCACCAATCCATGTCAGAAGATACCCTGGGGGGCTTTTAAATAATAAATAGGTTTCTTAGTAGGATGCCTTTTTTTTTTAATCTAATATTAATTGGCACACAAAATGGTAATTATGTCTGCTCTAGAAATATGCTGTGCCACTCATTCTTCCCTGGTCGATGGCATTTGCCCTGTCTCACAGTAGCTGTAGGAGCATGGAAGGCCAGAGCTAAGGCTGGAGAGTGACATCAGACTAAATTAAGTGCTCATACATTTATGTATCAGCATAAAGCAATGCAAATGCATTTATAAGAGATGAATGATTTATCAGGAAGTCATTTTGATGCCTTTCTGTTGCATGTGACTAATATGGTGAACAAGTCAGTTCATTGATTCAAGTTCAGGATCCTGGTTCGTCTGTCATTATGAAGGGGCTGTTTCAAAATCCTGAATTTTAAGTACTTTTTCTTTTTTTTTCACCTATAGAGGTTAGTTCACCTCTATCAGTCTGAATGATTTGTTAAGCAAGAAATATGACTGGCTCTGCTTACAAGCTAAATGCTGAAAATGGTCTCTTCAAAATAATACATTGCATTTCCCGCTCATCTAATCCTATTTTGCAGAGAGGCACACAAAATAGATTGGAGAAGCCGGTAATTTTAAAAGATAGGCAGCTGTCCATGCTATGGGAGGTCACAGGCACAATCTCTGTATAAAAAACCAAATAAGTTACCTGTCACTCAGCTCAGCAGGGGCAAAATTCTACTTGGTGATGGCCTAAAATCCAAATCTTCAGCAGTTCTGCAGATATGCCACTGATAACTGACAGCTCTGGGGCATAGCACGGGAATAAGTTTGTAGATAAGATCAAAACACTTCTAACAGAGATGTGAGCTTCAGTCTTGTGTTGGATATGCAGAATTTATTATCTCCCAATGATATATCTGTCTCCAGCATTCTTGGTTCACAAAGTGAGCCATGCCAAGTTTCACAATTGCATCCTATAACATAAAAAAGTACCATATGGTCACATTCTTTATTCTTATCCCAACTGTCACCATGACTCCAGGGTCTTTTATGATCAGGCAGTAAGATCAGCAGAGTTAAAACTGAGTAATATGTCTAATCGGATATGTTCTGGCAGCACAGGTAGTCCACGCTCTCATCATAATAATCCATCATAACTAGTACCAGCACACTCATAGAGAAACATCCAAGGAATCAGGAGCATGAAGAGTTAAAGATCCATACATTTCGCATTCTGTGTTATCTTTCTATTGAGGACAGACAAATGCTCCAGTAGTTTATAGCACTGCTAGAAAAAGCCACAGAATACTCTAAGAGAAAGAAACCAGGCCTTCTGGGAGAAATTCCCCCAGGTATAAACGTATGAGTGAAAAACTTGTGAAAACCACAGACTGCAAGAAAGATTTGCTGATGAAATCCCCAGAAAATCCCTGCACAGGCCAGACTTCGCTTAACTCAAGGCTAAACTAACTTAACTGATCAGAGATGCTGTCAAGCATTCAAGTTATCCACACGATGGAAACAAATGCTTACCACTGACCAGGTGACTGCAGCTTACAGTACAAATCTTGTCTCTTCAACCTTTTTTCTTATTTCCAGTTGAATGTTATTCCTGGCTGGTCTAAGCCAAAATTGTACTTGTTTGAATTAATTAGCAGAAGAAACGCATGCATATCCCGTCAGACCTTCTAACCAAAACACAAATTTAAAGGACATAAAGGAATTAAAAAGAAATCTTAAACTCCAAAGGGACAAGAATGGTGGGTCATTCACTTGGGAAATATAAATTGGTATATTAAGTTCAGTAGTACTACAGGGACATATTCAAGAAAGATGTTGGTTCAACCTATGCATCTTTCAAAGCCTGATTGGGCCTTTCTCATCCCTCTGCCAAATGCCATCTAACAAATTAGGCACAGAGAAGTGAAACTATTTATCCCATGTCAACAGAAAATTTGCAGAGGAACTCGGAGCTCAGGTCTTTCCACCCCCACAGTCCATCACCTAGTTGCATAAAGGCTTTGACTATCCAGAAAATAGCTTGCAGTATTACAACTGGGTCAGAAAAGCAGCTGAGTATTTTGGTTTTCATTTGCTACAAAATGATTAATTGAAAACGAGTGCTAACTCCTTTCCCATGGAAAGGAGATGACAAGTGTCGTTGCTTTGTCATTTATATAATAAGATTATAACTTCCTTAATTTTAGTCAAGATATATTCATAACTAAGCTACAAGGAATATTTTGGTAGCCAGGGTGTATGCTTCCTCACCCCTCCAACCCCTTGTACCCAACACTTTCAAGATTCAAGCCCATGGCCACCCTTGCCTGAGGATCCTAAACCCTACAGTCTTCTGTCTCCATGCATGCACATTTCTCACACCTCACCTGCACGGTATCTGAATCAATGCTGTTGCACACAACCTAATATAGCTATTTCTTGACTCCAGCCCTCACTCCTGGGCACAGTTCCCATAGGTCTTTTGTTTTACCTGCTAGCCTTCAGCAGATGCTGAGGTCACCTAGACACATATGTTTAGGAAACTGAATTCATCCTATGAAAGAAATTCTTCAAGGACGTTAGGATTGGTTCATCTGTATTATCATTAGAGGAGTATCAGGTGATTACAAAAAACTGTTGCATTTCTCACACTGAGAGATGTCCCAGTCCAAGTTTTCTACTCTGGTACACTTTGGATCTTGTCCTAGGTTCATTTGAAAAAGAAAACAAAATCATTATCTTTTTTTTTTCCTTCTTTTCAGTGTACTAAATATAGATGTATAAACAAAATCCTCAGCCTGATAAAGATAGCAGCACACAGATGGCATAAAAAACAAAGCATTTAGCGAGCTCTGAGACAGGCTGTACCCATATACACTTTGCATTACAGCTTGTTGCCAGCCAATATAATTCCACAAGAGTTAAAATCTCACTCAACCTTATAAATTATCTAACTTTATTAGTGAATAAATATTACAAATAGGTCTCTGTGACTCTTCTATAAAGTCTGAGTGGTTTGGGGTTTTTTGTCCTAAAATATTTACATTTTATTTTGTGGGCAAGCAGTTTCCTGCTCTCAAAACACTTTGTTGGATGCTTTCCCTTTCTGACGCGTGGATCTATCCAGTATTACACTTGTTAGTCCCAAGAATGTGGGGACTAGGGGTGCTGAGGTAGCAGATGTTCTCAGTCTATTCTGCCAGGCAAATATCGTTATCCAGAGTACATTTGGCATTAGATGAGGGAAAGAGCATTCCTTCTAGGCTTTCCAGAACTGCTGAGCTAAATTCTCCTATTCACAAACCAAACTAGTTATGCTTTTCATCGTGCATCGCAGACAAAAATGGTTTTCAGAGAAAGTTCTAGTTCTCTAAGCCAGTATTTAAAAAAAAAACCTTGACATTTTAATTCCAATTTTTAATTTAAATAATTTATATTCACATTTTGAATGTCAATAACTTTACAGATTTTAATTAATGTAAGTTAAAAGCAGAACTTTCAAGATCTTTATAATGAAAAATAAATACGCATCAGACATTTTTTAATATACATTTTACGGGCTTTGCTATTTCTTGCTTATTCTCTTTCCAGTCCATTCTCTTCAGCATATTGGGAAACATTTCAGTAAAAGAGGAAGTAAGAAAAGTAAAAAATGGGCAAGGAGAACTGGAAGCCAAAAAGGGAAAGATAAGAAAACTGGACATATACTCTGTGTATTTGACATAAAAAAATATTAACTTTTTAAAAATAAAAAAGTTGGAGAAAAAAATCATGAGAACATGTGAAACATTCATACTTTTAAAACATATCTACCATATCATTCTCTTTATTATTATTTTTTTTTAATTTATTTTTATTTTTTCTCAAAAAGCTCCAGGAGCTTAGAAAAAGCTGGTAAGATGCCACTATTTAAAAAATGTAAATGGGATTACTTGCATAATTACAGGTCTGTCAGGTTCACATCGATCCTGGGCAAATTACTGGTACAAGACTTAATGAAGTATTAACAAAACTTGAAATAATTAATGGCAATGAACAGTTTTTCATTGAGTTTTTGTGGCCCTGAAGTGAATGTGAAGTATTAATGAAATGCCATGGCCAAAAGGTAGGGCAAGTTCTGAAGTAAAAGACAGAATAGGAGCTAAGAGGAGGGTATCCCATACTACGGTGTAAGTGTTTGTGAAACACTCGGAGTTGAAATTCAAGGAGGATATTGAAAAATTGAAAAATGAGTTCACTGGAAGATGAACCTTGTAGTGAAAAATGCAAAGAAATCAGTAATATATTTAAGCCCAGACTGGATTTTTTCCTCCTGAAAGTTATATTCTCCTACGGATAGGAGTTAAAGCTGAGTGCCTCGCCAACATTAAGGAAAGATAAACTCAGTATGTCGATGAATATGTTTTATGAAACAGATACAGGCATTTAGAAACTAAGTCTACACTTTTTAAAAATGCTGTTACATCTCTTTGCCATGTTCTGAAGATTAGCAGATACCCTGCAGCAGAAACAAAAGGAGTGGAAAAGAAAAGTAATGGAAGTAAGGTTTTAAAGTGGGAAGTGGGCCAGAAGGGAAAAGAAAGGGAAGAAACTTAACTTTTTTTACTCATATCTTACCTAAAGTGTTCAATTGTAACTTTTTGGGGTTTTGACATGTAATAGGTAAAGTCATTTGCCTTCCCCTTCTTCTGGCACAGACCTAACTTTCCCAAATACATACATTCACTGCCTTGTTCAGGACTAAAGCACCCCTCATTAATCTCTAGCTTTTTGGAGGTTATCGTTTTATCTTTTTCTTGCTTATCTTCATTATGGAACTCGATTATAATGACCACATTGGCATGTCATGAATCACACGAGCAGAACACGAATCAGTGTAACTGGTACATTTAGTTGTAGTGGAGGCTACAGAGAACAGAGCTAGAGAAAATCCATGAAAAATTTCTAAAAACAGGGTGGAGAGAAGAAAGAGAGAGAGAGAGCACCACGTTTTCTTTCTAGAGATCGTTTTTCCGGTATAGGAAGTTGCTGCAATAACCTTTGCTTGAGATGAAACTTGTCCTTTAAAGTGCATTGCATAGGCATGGCTTTTGATGCAAATAGACAATAACAACAACAATGCTTAATTAATTATGGGATAGAATGAATTCCAGATGACATAAGAGAATTCAAGTCCCAAATCAAAAATGTCCTCGAAGCACTGCTCAAGACAAAGTACACCTGTAGTCCCTTTGGACAGCTTTGGTGATGCTACACAGATGTTTTAAGTTACAAAAGCCTTCCAGGATTAATTACTACTGGATAAGAAGTGAACTCAAAGAATTACTTAGCATTAAGATCAGACTTTGTCCCTTCACTGGTATGGTTCTAAACAGCCTCAGTCAAGTTGATAATATAATCCTTCGGCATAAGACCATGCTTTATTACTTTACTGAGTGAGTTGCTGAGAGAATTAATGGAACAGACGTATGGTTTTTAAAAGGAAAGCTGAGTTGATAAAACACATAAATTATTTCCCTTCTTATTCTCTGACCTGCTGTAACCATGAGAGAATTTTTGACCCAAAATTGTTATTATTTTTACTTTTACCTGTGAAAAGTGAACTTCAATCTTTTTACTCTGGTGTTAAAAATATAATTCCCTTTCTCACTCAGAAACCCAGCTTAACTGTTCCAAGAATCAAACACTTTTATTACATTCCTTTAGTCTCCTTTAAAATAATTGATTAGACAATAAACATAAAAAGTACATTCATTATAATGTGAGAAAAATTTTACCTCAACCTCCAACTTGACACATTTTTCTTCCACAAAAGCTGCTAAATTGCTATGAAACAATTTGATACTGCTTGTAATAAATTTTTAAACCTAAGTTGTGTAGATATAAAATGACAAATTTAACTGCATTTATATTAAAGCAATTTTCTGCCCATCAGAGAGATGAGAAAATTAATATGCAAGCCATTAACATACAGTCAGAAACACTGTGTACTGCAACTGAAATAAGGATTTTTTTATGCCACCACTTATATTTTATTGCTTTCTCAAAAGGAAAATAACAAAAATTACAATCACTGCATTTAAAGGAGCCTCATTAGAAGAATACATACTTTGTGGGAAAGCATTAATGAATTATGGTGCAGCCATGTTTACAAACCCTTAATCTATTATTTTGTTTTCAAATTTGTTTCACTAGCAAGCTGCTCAGTGCAGCAGTCAACAATCACTGGTACACAGTGTAGCATTCATGTTCTGTCATGAACCTTGCTGCTGACCAAAATAAAGCTGACTTGGAGAAATAAACATATTATTTTAGGAGCCTAATATATTCAACTTTTCTAAAAAAAAAAAAAAAAGCAGATTTGTTCCTTCTCTGTGTCAACCTTCCCTCAGCCTTCATCCCACCTCCATGCCATGGCATTCGTGCTGGCCTTAGCTTTCTCTTGGGTCTCACACACGCAACACCACCTTGGAGCCTGATGTGACTCGGAATGAATCGGAAGCTCCTTGCCCTGAGGATCCACCAGGTTACCTTAGGTCCCAGGGCTGCACCTGTACATCATTAGTGCCTTCTCACCCAGTTTCACTCACAAGATCCAGTCTTACTCACTATGCACCTGCCCTCCTTCCAGTGTTTGTTACCACTCCAGTGTGGTGGGGTGAAGCAGACATTCCTCTGGGAGGTAGACAGGGTACTGCATACTTCCGAGGAATCAATTTTTAATTGGTTTAATGTGTAATAAAGCTAAGCCTAGGACTACTGCAACTTATTAAATCAGAAGTGTAGAGCCAGAATGATGTCCCTGAACTCAGTTTATCTTCTCTGTGAAGATAACTTCTCATCCTCATGTCCTCTCACCCTGCTGCCCTTTCTGTTAGTGGTGACTCTTTTTTCTCATTTGTGGAAAATCCATCTCAGCCTACTCCACTGCTGTCTTATCCACCCAAATCAGAACAGAAAATAATGTTTCAAAATCCTTGCTCTGCTGCAAAGTATGCTTGCTGATTTGGCCAGTACTACTCTGTCTTCATTGCCAAGCATCTCACCTTCTCCATCTCCGCTTTGTTTATTCCAGATACTAATCCCTGACTCTTAGCTGCTGCCCCCTAAGACAGGAGCAGTAAGCAGCTGCAGAATAGATGGGACTAAAGGACAATGTGTCACCGAATAGCTTGAAAGTTCTAAGAGCAAATTCTCACCTTTCCTTCTCAGCTTCCCCCTCAGGAGGATGTTGGTTCTTTGTGCAAAAGTGTATTTTCTCTTAATACCACACCCAGATGGTTCACACAGAGGGTGAATTGTAGAGTCACAGATTGATTTGGGTTAGAGAAGGCATTTAAAGATCAGCTAGTTCAACTGCTCTGCAATGGGCAGGGACATCTTTCGCTAGACCAGATTTTTCAAAGGCCCATCCAACCTGGCCTTGAACAACTCCAGTGATGTGGCATTCACAACTTCTCTGGGCAAGCTGTTCCAGTGCCTCACCACTCTCATAAGGAAGAATTTCTTCCTTCTATCCAATCTAAATCTACACCTTTTCCTTTTAAAACCTTTTCCCCTTGTCCTATCACTGCAGACCCTGATAGAAAGTCTTTCTCCATCTTTCTTACAGGCCCCCTTTATATATTTAAAGGCTGTAATAAGGTCTCCAAGGAGTATGTCCTCATAGCCAATCTTTCTGCAACTGATGGCCACAGAGAATAGACAGCAAGGTAAAACCCTGTCCTCTCCACCCCCATGGCTCAGATTTGAGACCAGTCTGTACAGGTAAGCCCTTTTACATGAAACAATAATACTAGCCTTGAAAAATGTGTATAGGTGGAAAGCTAGGCCATATCATGGAATAACAGCTCAGTTTCTTAAAGTCTTTCCTTGTCTCACATCTGGGTATTTTTTCTTTTCTTGAAATAATACATAACTTCTCTCTCAGTCTGGGAAATCAGACTAAGGAATAGTACTGTAAAGTGGGAAAAAGTGTGTACTGTTCCTTTGTTTTGTAATTTTTACATAGTGCTTTCTTAGCTAGTAAAATATGCAAAATATACAACTTAATTTAACAACAAGCTTTAGTTCTAAAACATACAGCCATAGTCTGAGTGACACCTTCTTGTTGTTTGCAGCCTGATTAATGAACTCTTAAGTTTTTCATTTACCAATTATAAAGCCACTGCACTGTCAAAGTGTGTGCATTCTTTTTTGAAGTGTATAATGAAAAAAACCAAACAATATGTTATATTTGGATCTGTCACAAAGGCCTCTTTGACCCACTCACTTTCTGATGAAAATACATCTTGGCAAAAAGATAAATTTTCAAACCCAGAAATACTTACGGGAAATGTTTCTTATACTGATGAGTTGATGCATTGATCTACCTTGGTGTGAAAGGGATGGAAATTCCACCAAGACTAAGAGAAACTGCTTTTTTTTTGCTTTTATTTTTCCTGGAAGAACTGGGCAGGATAAATGAATAAGAGAAGGAATTATAAATGTGTAATTGTCTGGCTCCTCAAGACTTTGCAATGCTGCAGCTTTGTCCAAATTTGAGTCCTCTTCTGTTGGAACACATGAATACACAAAAGTACAAACCAGAAAGGTCTCTTTAAATATTTTATAGTTCTTGGACTAGCACTCAGAGAGGTGGAAATCTGGGATTCACATGTGTTGTCTGTGTGGGGGACTTTTTCTTGGATCCATTGTTTGCAGTTACACAACATTACCTGTGTCTTTGAGGTTTTCTTGCGTCTATTTCAACATGCTTAAAATAAAAACAATGGGCTTTATTCATATTTCACTGCTATTGCTTCAGCTGAGTCAAGTAAAGGGCTGTATTCTCATTGTCTCATTTGAATACAGAACCAAAGAAGTTTGACATGAAAAAACACCATTAGAAGTGATTTTATATCAGCCAAACAGTATGGTTTGAGTTGAATTACAGCCCGATGATCTGATGATCCTGACTCTCTTCCCTCAGTTGCCAACTTCAGCCATCTTGGAAAATGCTTTTCTGACTTTCCCAGGTCCAAGTTTTGGGTTACTCCTTTTTTGCTTTATTTTTGTTGTTGTTTGGTTTGGGTTTTCGTTCGTTTGTTTGTTTGTTTGTTTTAGTACAAGGCCGTTTTCAACTGAAAAAAACATTCACAGTGCTTCTTACAAATGCATAAACTAAGTTATATGTTACAAATTAGTTCAGCTTTTTTTTCATAGAGAAGGCCTGTGTGGTGTCCCACACATTTTTTCAATGCTGGTGTTCTGTCCACAAATGCACCAAAATTCTCTTTTATCCACTGGGGCATCTTAACTCCTAGAGCCACTGCTATCACAGTCTTATCAATGTTACCTCAGCATAAGATTTTGTAGAATTGTCAGAGCGAAACACTGCAGTAGCTGGTGGATTAAATCCTCACTGCAGGGTAATCACAAGAAAAGCCCCACCACTATCACCTTTTCTTATGCCAGTCGGATGTGGGATGCCTGGAGAGGAGAGAGAAGAAAGGACCAGTCTGTTACTCCCTGAAAATTTAATCAAGTCCTGTGGCAACACTTTACCTACCTGCAAACATGATCCCCACAAGAAGCTATTCAGTGTGTGTGGTAGCTGCAAACTATCCCACTATTTACATTGAATTGCAGAACGGGGAAGCAGAGCAGAGGAGCTTGACACAGGAGATAGATGAGGTGTATGAATATGATTTCTCCCCCACACAAATGAAGGCAGCAAATTCAGCTGCAATATGCAGCATCAGGATATTTATTGCTTGCAGGTGTTCATGAAAATATATGAGAATCCCATGAGGTTCACAGATTTTAGAAGGAATTATTGTGCACCTGGAAATTTGTCCTGCAAAGTGTGGTATTTGTTTCCTGTTGTTATTTGCTGTCCATTCTTTTCTAGTCATCATGCATTATTCATGGCTGTACTTGTAGGAGAGCCAAATTCTACAGATACTCTTCATCAACAAGAGGGAACAATTCAGATAGAAAATCCTTCTTGGGAAAGGATGACTTGTTTGTTTAAGAGATCCAATACAGAGTGAATTTACCTTCTTGAGCTTTTCTTTTAAAGCTAAATTTCTGTAACCTATCTCCACTAAAAAAAAAAAAAAAAAAAAAAAANAAAAAAAAAAAAAAAAAAAAGACCCTTTTATACAGACTTTGGAAAGCTGTGTATAATTCCCTTTCCTTAAAAATTTTTTAATGGAATGGAAAGTGTGTGCTTCCCTCTCTTTGCTGAGGAAGTAGTAACAGTGGAAAAACGAAAAACATGCCCCAGTGAGCCCTTCCTCACACATCAAGGAGCCATACTGCTCACGAGCACCACACAGGCCAGTTCTGTTAGTAGAATGTACTGTGGGGTATATGTCAAGGCTTATAAGACACTTAAATGACAAAAGCTGTGGTAAAAAATATGACAGAGTATACAGATCTAACATGACTTTTTGGCAGATGATAGGATTCACAACAGAACCTGAGGAGTGGGCAAGAGGTGCAACCACTAGTGTAGTCAGAGGGATGCCTGTCGTGTCTGCATTTTGGCTGAGGGATACAGTTAATCTGGCATGCATCAACTCCCCACAGCCTTTAAGTAAAGAGGTGATGGTGTCCCTGGAGTTGTTTGCCAGACAGAATGGAAGCATTTTTTTTGCAATTATTTTAAAACCACAAAACCTTTCCTAAAAATAGGACAAATGAAAAAAGTAGCTGCAAATAAGAGGAAAATCAAATCAGATCCCATAGATTGTTGCTGTCATCAAAATACTGAGATTGACAAAACTATGACAGCAACTGCTGAGTGACCTCTCCCTTCCCCTTCGTTATACTTTCTCTCCCCTGTCCAGCTGAGGAGGACAGTGATAGAGCAGCTTTGGTGGGCAACTGGTGTCCAGCCACGGTCAACACACTCCAAATATTAATAGATCAGTCAACTGTCTAGAGTCAGAGCTAAAATTGGGCTGTAGAAGACAGAAAATTCTGTGTTGCTAACAAAACATTTCATTTTTATCATGTTAATAAAATGATTATAATTACAAAATGGAGCTCTTTTAACCTCTTACAGGACAAGAGGGACAAGACGGCTTGAAATAATGAAAGCAAATTATTAATGATGGAATATAAAGAACTTTTTGCATGCTGGCTTTCCCAGGGAGGGAACAGTGGAGAGTCAAATGTAAAGTGTTATTGCATCAGAGGAGGCAAAGTCCTCTGTTTAGCTTCTGTATTTTCATTCAATTTTATGTACCATACCATTTGGAAACTGTTGTTCAGCCTTCATCTGAATAAATCCCAGCCTCATAAAGGAGGTGCTCAGAAACCCTATCAGCTTGTCTACAGACATCCAACATAGTTCAGCCTGCTCTGGGTTTTTTCCCCATTATTTTCATCCCAGGTTTAAAATTTTCCATTTTCCTTTTGAATTAGGGAGGCCTGAATCTGCAGCAGTCTCACTCATCTTCTGCTGGATGAGGGAGAGTATTTCTATTCCCTGGAATTCAACTCCCGATTTTACATACCAGTTTCATTACTTGTGAGAAAAACAATTACTCTATAACTACATTCCTGTCATTAGCACAGCAAAACAGGGTGGAGGCCTGCTCACAATTGGGTTTTCAGTCTGTTTGGGAGGGAAAGGTAAGACTGCCCCTATCTGAGATAACGTGGCAAAGTGACAGCTTTAATTTTAAATGCTTTACACCTCTAGCAGCAGTGCCTTATCAGTTCTCAGAAAATAGTTATCTGATGGGGGGTGTTTTTTTTATATTAGAACACTTCCCTAAGTACCAGAACACAAATTTTCCTCTTGGAACTCCTGCTTCCTGATAAATGCCCATCACATGCTATTAAAAATCTCTGTACTCTCTGCTGTTATTCTTACAATTTAGACAGGATGATAACAGTCTCTCCAGATAGCTTTGCTCTCCTGTCTGAAGAAACAAGTCCAGGTCTCCATACTCCAAAATAAATAATGTTTGGACTAAGGCAGCCTTGAAACACACTAGAGTAATTAGATTAATTAGGAAATCAACAGCCTTTGAAAAGCCTGGAGTAGAAACCTTTGCCTCTGTCCCAAGGCAAAACCCACAATACACCTAGAAGCTTTGCTGCATTTGAATCTGAATTTGTTAGTAACAACAGGGTATTTCTTTAGCATGCAAATATAAACTGGGGTTGTACTGGGGTAGGTGTAAATATATAGACATCAGATTGTGCTGAAGATTTTCTGATTTAAATAGGCAAAGGGTGAAAAATAAGCCAGAACTCAGATGCACAGAGATTTGCTTAGAACACAGGTCAGGAAGAGAGCTAGAAACAATCTCAGATGTTTTGGCCTCCAGTCTACTTATTCTCTAAATCCTTATTTCTCCTTTAATATTTTACAAAGAAATAACAATGATAATGATATTATTATTTTCTTACTCATTGGGGGAGAAAAACCCACAACCTCGCATAATTTTTCATTCCGTTGGCTTACATGACTGATATTTGCATAGCTAAAACCCTATCCCTCATAAACACTATTTCAAATGCCTAACTAAGAATTATTTTGTGATAAAATTGTCTAAACTTCCTCATCATTAACTTCTTTAAATTATACTGTCTGAAGATGTTTATGGATTTGCTAAGTAATCTACTGTGGAGCACAAACTGCAAACCAAAGTGAAATTGAGTTCCCAACTGACTGAGAAGGTAATTAATGATTTAACTGCACAACTGTTAGCAGATCTATAATGCAACTTAAAAGCTAATTGAGAACTGTACAACCGAAGGAAAGAGGAAAGTATAGTGCAGCCACAGTACTCCTTTGAGTAGTATTTGGTCAGTCTGCTGTCAGGGAAATTGGAAAAATAGCTATCCCTACCTCATATAAAAATAAAGACACTATACAAAAATATGTGCTAGCTTTGGGGAATTGGCATTTTATGATCACCTCATTAAGAGGGCAAGTTTCTAGCAGAGCACTGAATTCCACAACTTCCCCTTCTCCCTAGCCAGTAGCATTAACATGCTCCATTTCTCTCCCCACGCATAATGCATCAAAACCCACCCCAGCAAATCAGCTACCCAGAAGAGGCAGGAAATGCTTTTCACTGCCATTTTATAGCCCAGTTATCTTAATTAGTCCCAGCTGACTGAGGAAGCCCAGAAATAAGGCAGTAGATCGGGCTGTGCTTTTACCTGGAGGAACTTTTCCAGATTCTTAGCAGCTGCTACGGAATCTTTAAGAACCAACAGCTCTTTTGCCACCTTACATCTTGGCAAGTGTTAATCTTTGCACAGTATAGGTGAGCATTTAGCATCCTACCACAACCAAAAAAGTGAATAATTTTTTAAGATGTACAAGGATTTGCTCCACTCTAGCAATCAGCAATCTGGAAGGAAGGCCACAGACTAGATTTACCAGAGAAGGTGGATGCCTAAATCTCATCATTATAGCCCTCACGCCTTATAGCATATATAGAATTCACAGATCCTTAATTTTTAGAGTAATAATTATTAGTAAAGGTGTTAAGGCCAACTGTAAAACTTGGTAGTGTTGAAGCCCTACGTATTTTTCAGTGGGAGGCATTCCTTTCAGCAGCAAATCACGCTAGCATACATTATCCACATCTATTTAGTGGTTTTGACACCAGTATACAAGGTATTTCAGAGGGACATGTCAATGGTCTTCTTTGTTATGCAGTTATGTAGTTAAAGGGTCACCCAGGTGTAATAGAGATCTGTGGTCATTCCAGTTCCCTCTCCGAAAGGATGTGAACTGCATCATCAGCTACTGCCAAGGCACATGCACTGATCTGTACCTCACAAGTTGTTCTAAGAGTTAATATTGAAAAGTGAGAATATGTATGTACTAACATTTCCTCCAGTAGAAAAAGGATTTCAGCTCGAACAAATTCATTCTGGGTAGCTGTTCTACCCAGCCCCCATTGTCAACCACTGCAGCTCTCTCTAGCCATATTTCATAAGCCAGAGGGGATGCAAATAGGTTAGTACCAGAAATGAACCACAGAACTTGAATGTTGCAGTCTCCCCACAGGTCACAATAAGCCATATGAAGGTCATGTCTCTGAGCATTCCCTCCTCAGCATCTCCTCCTGTCTACTTTTGGTGTCTTCACACTCCCTGTGTTGGCACTGAAAGAAATGTTCCTTAGCAAAAGCAGCTCCCACAGATCTATAGATGACATTGATTAGGGCTCTATATTCTATTAAGCTACCAAGTCTCTGAGGGTGAGGCCCATCAGCAACAACGGATGTACCTGCATATTTTATTTTTACTGTTAGCAGTAAGCTGTTCTCTTTGTCATAGACTTAGCCTAGCTTGAAAAACCCATCATAAACTATGAAGTGTTACATGTGTCAACAGAGGGATAGGAGCAACTAAGATCCAAGGCCAGCCCTAGGCCAGCCCTCTATTAAAGATCTTGTTACCTATTCATTAGTGTGAAATAAATACAAAGGAGATCTCTGCCCAGAGACATTATGGACTCCCATCACTGGAGATGTTCAGGACCAGGCTGGATGGGGCTCTGAGCAACCTGGTCTAGTGGAAGGTCTCCCTGCCCAAGACAGTGGGATTGGAATTAGATAGTCTTTATGGTCCATTCCAACCCAAACCATTATGTGATTCTACGTCTTTGAGATATGAAAAATATGTAACTTTCTCCAAATTCCTCTGAATTAAAAGTAAGAATCTTGGCTGCAGTTCTTCCAAATGAAAGCCAGTATGCTATAGGGAATTACTAGTCTCTATAACCACAAGGTGGTTGAGAACCTCAATTGACTCTGTACCTTAGGTGTTTGTATTACCACTTAATCTCCTTTAACATCCACAAATGACAGGATTCTGTATTTGACCTATATTTGATCCTAAATCATACACATTCAAGTACTGTCTATATATAGTTGTAAGCAATGTCTAGTATGTACTTGTTTACTGGCTTCTTTTTCTTGTAACAAGTAAAGGACAGAACTGGCCTTCTGCAATAAGGAGCTGTATTTGAAGCTTTTTCTCTAATCAGGTGACAGCTTCTGTGAAGTTGTAAGAGAAAGAACTGTCTGCTTGACCTATTTGGCTGAAATTCATCATAAATTCAAAAGGTATTGAGGGTGATGTTTTATTACAACAAAAAAAATGAACAAACCATATGAAGAGAGAACACAGTCTTTGAATATCTAAGCTGAAACAGTAACTGAAAACTGACACCCATGCTGGATCGAAATCTTGGCCTTGCTGAAGTCAGAGGTGATTATATTTCAATCCTTACAGGGTCTATGAGCCAAACTATGGAATTGTATATCAAAAAGATAGCTGTTTGTTTTGGTAATAAAATAAAAAGAAGGTTCTAGTAAATCCATCAGTGTTCTTTGCCTTCCTGATGAATATATTGTCCACAGTCCCAGCTCCTGAAAAGGTTAGCTGTCTCCTAGAGGCAGGAGCAATGAAATCACAGTATGCAGCTTCCTGCCTTTCTGTTTCACCTAAAACTGTTTTATTTGGAGGAAAAGGATCTTACATTTTCTAAAACCAGCACTTCATTGTGCACTTGAGCCTCACAGTTATGAGGTAACCACAAGAGGTCTTTGATTAGACCCTAAATGTGTTAATTTTTGTTGTTTAACTGTCATCTTGCAATACAAGTAATGCTTTCTACCTGGGACGTTCACAGGAGATAAAAAGGGCTCTTCCCTTCCACCTGCTCCCTTTAATGCAGTTTATTCAAAGCTTAAAAGTGCTGTTGCTGCACAAATAGAAGGAGAGCTAACGAAGATACAATCCAGACAAAAAATGTTCCCTTTTCTACTTTCCCTGTTGGAACTGTGTTTTTCAGATAAAAGAAGAAATCTTGCTTGCTTTGTTTGGAGCAAGAAGAGAAGGAGGAATGTTCTTCAGATTCCTGTCAAAAGAATAAGAAACAGTTTCATCATCTACAGACATCTGAGTCCCTCCAAACAGATGAAATGAGGGTCTGCAGTAGCAATATACTTTCTATATATACTATATATATATATACTATCAAGGCATGTTGCAGGTATCTTAGAGCTATTAGCACATATGTAACAATACGGGTAGAAAACACCAGAGATGCCCATATAGTACAGTAGTTATGCAAAAGCTACTGATGTGTTGAGCTGTTCATTAATTGGACACTAAAATGTCTATTCTGAATTTAAGATTTCACTATTTACAACCCTCTTCTTAATGTGAAGTGTGCATAAATAGCATCTATAAAGTAACTGTGTATAATCAAAGAATTAAGATGATGTTCACAGTGAGTTGGGATCTCAATGTATGAAATATTGAACCTTATTGGATTTCTTACACATTCATTAAACATTTCTTACAATTCAGCAACTGAAATTTTCTTCCACATCATGACAAGTTCTGGCTCTTATTTATAATATTTCATTTACCCAAATATCAACACAGTGTTGTTGTAGTTACTCTAGGAAAGCTGTGTGTAGCACTTGGTCATGCTGGATCAGAGAATGTTATTAAACAATCTGCACCAAAACACTGGAATAAGAATATCAACTTTCTCATGTCCTGCTAATGCTTCAGCCCAGAGGAAAACCAGTTAAAATGTCTCTTTCAATTAAATCAGATATGTACGTAACTACTTTGCTAAAGAGGAAGAAATACAGGCACATGCCATGGAACTTTGCTGAATCCAGGCCTGATATAGAATTTCTCCTTTTTAGAAAGCATTGGGAACAATATGTTCTTATGATATTAATATAACCATCTGCCAGTTGCATAAAGGCTGGCAAATTACCTCATCATTTTCCCTCCTACATTAAAAGAAAAAAAAAGAGAAAAAGAAACCCACCCCCAGTATTCCTGGGATGCTGCAAAGCTGTGGAGAAAAAGCTTGGTGGGTTCTAAGCAACCCTTGCCTTGCTCTGAGCACAGACCTGCACTTCTAATTAAATAAACAAATACCCCCTGAATATCAAAGTTCAGGACAAACAAATCTGTGCAGGCATTAACAGTGACAGTCACAACCATACCTTTGCTTGCCGGGCTGTATTCTTGGAAACTAGAGCAGAGATTCCTCTTGGCCCAAACAGTGACCTGCAGTTTACATTGTCCAAGGAGTGAGGTATTCCCACAACTGTGATAGCTGCAGCAAATCGCACCTTATCCCTAGGCAGGTTTTTCCCAGATCCTTGTACGAAGGCTGCTTTACCCCACTCAGCTCTCTGTGAGGGCACTATTGGCAGAGCTGTGCTGATAAATGGGTGTGAATGAAAAACAAGCCCTATTTTTGTAACCCTGGCACTAAGAGTGTCAGAAGAGTCCATTAAAATCCACATTCAGAACAGTACCCCTCAGGGCTTAGGAGGTCAGGTGGAACACCACACTAGTAAGCTGGGTTTATAGTCAAACAGGTAATTTCATATGAACTGACTTAGATGCTCTGCTCTGCTAAGTCTCTCTGAATCATCCCCTACTTTGGCCTTGGTCAGGAAAGCCAGTTTTTATCCTTTTGGTGTTAGGTCTTCTTGGGGAGAACGATCATATTCATCTCCTCCATTGCTGTGCCCCAGAGATAGAGAATGACTCTGTTGTGCTTGCAGTTGAAGATAAATCTGAAATGGTACCCAAATTTTGTTCTGCTTCAATAAACTTGCAATGGCTGAAGCAGCGTTGTGAAATTTGATTCTCCAAAACTGAGTGAAGCTAGCAAGGAAAGGTTATTTCATATTATTCCCCATGTGGGCTTACTTATCACACTGCTTATACTACTTATTGAGCTAAATAATCTTGGAAAAGCAATACTGAGATATAAGAATCATGCATTTTAATTATATGCATATATGTATGAAAAAGATTTTTCATAAGAACATCAGTTGGTATCGAACATAAACTCATCAGTTTTCAAGGTGAAAAAATCATAAATGTTAATCTTGACTGTCTGCCTGCAGAGTTCAAGCCAAAGGCCATTATGCATTTGTAAGGCTCCACAAACGTGAGAGGGTCCAGGCAAGGGCCACAAAGATGACCAAAGAACTGGGAAGCTACCATGTAAGGAAAGGCTGAGAGAACTGCGTTTGTTTAGTCCTGAGAAAAACAAAAGGTTTAAGAAAGACAATATCACCATATTTCAGTATTAAAGGATGGCTAGAAAAAAGATGTAGACTACCTTTTTACAAGGAGTCACATGGGAAAGATGAGGAGTAAAGGGTACAAGTTACTCCTGGGAGGATTCTGATCAGACACAAGAAAAGAATTTTTCATAATGAGAACAGTCAACCATGGGAATAATTTCCCCAGCGAAGTGGTAGATTCCCTAACATTGGACACTTTTAATATTCAGCTGCGCAGCGTGCTGGGTTATCTTTTCTAGATCATGCTTTTGCCAAGAAAGGCTGGATCAAATGATCCTTGAGGGCCCCTTCCAACATGGTATTATATGATTTGCAAGTAGATTAACAGTTTTTAGCTGAGCTATGTCTTAAAAAAATAAATTCAAATACCATACCTACCTCATCCTGATGAAAAGATACACAAATAAAAATCTCCCAAATGCCATGCTGGGTCATTCCAGTGCTTAATTTTCCCAGTGTAAAAATAATGACTTAAAATTATTAATTTCAGTAGGGCTATAACAAATAATACCAGCTGTGCTTTTGGCTCTTGATTCAGGTTTGCCTTGCATTTGCTAGGAGCAGTTCTGTTTATTTGTACCAGCTTCACCATTGCTTTCATTACAAGGGCACAAATCCAGTGCAACAATTCTAGAGACAGGACCTCAATACAGAAGACTACTTAGAAAAACTAGTAAGAAACTTCTTTCATAAGATTTACACAAACCTGCAATAAAACAAGCAGTAACTGTGTTTGTGGATATTTTTATTAGCTTTTGGGTTATTTTCTTCCAGGAATTGTTTTAAATTTGAATAACAATCCTGCACACCGTGGCTCAGAAAGGAACAATATCATGTTGACTGAGAACTGGCTAAAGGATCAAAAACACGAGGCAAGAATAAATAATAAATAATAAGCATTAAGATGAGATACACTATTCAGCAGGAAGAGAGAGACCAGGCCTGCTTTTACTTAACAGCATTATTAATGGTCTTGAAGAAGAAACAAACAGGACATTAATTAACATCTGCAGACCCAACTGAATTGAGATGTTTTGCAAACACCATTGAGAAAGGGAAAATTATGCAACAGAGAAGAGACAGGTTAGAAAAACGAGCAGGGATCATCATAGGCTTCACCTTGACCAAATGCACGTAATGAGATGAGGGAAAGCACACTTGCACATGCATGTTCGGTGGATGGAAATTCCCAGAAAGAAAATATCAACATAGATAGACATGATAAGGTGAAATAGAAATAGAAATATACCGTGATAAGAGAATAAGAAACAAAATAAGACAGTCTGAAAAACGATGTGGCAGTAAGACCCTGACTCAGGAAAGCATCCAGCCTTAGCCACAGGTATCAGCAGAAGTAAAATTTCTGGCTTGGATCTACAGTTGTTTGTCTTGCATGAACAAGGGCTTCACATGACAGACCAAAGTAACACACCTGAGACTGACTCTGGAATAATACTACTTTCAAATGCTAGAGATATATTGAGTAAACCACCAGAAGGTTATTTGTGGGGAAATAAAAAATGAGTCCCTAGCTGTCATTTTTCAAAAGAGGTTAAATCATAGAGCTGTCAGTGCTTACTTTGAATCTCAAACCAGCGAGCAATAGGTACAGCACATTCCTTTAGATAACATATACATGATTGGGTTACCATTACAGTTAATAGTTCCTACTAGTATCTGATAGATGTCTAGCCTCCATGCCAATCACACAGAAACTAATTCATCACTTCTTACTGCAAAGATGAAATAACTATAAAAGATGGGAAGATTTAGAAATAGAAAAAAAAATTCCAAGATCTTGCGACAATTAAAAGGCGTTAATTGCAAAGTCCAAAAAATATTAGAAGCTCTAAGCAAGTAGGTAACCACTGTAATTTCAACTTTGCTGGTGAATTCCTTGGAGATTTTTATTAACCCTTACTGAGCAACTCACTGACTCAGAGATCTAGCTTAGAACTATGGCCCCATGAGGTTAAGCCTTACATATCTAAGAATGAATGTTTGCATATGAGCAGCGAGAAATCTGTGTAACACTGAGGCAATTTTTAATGAACCCTTTAGCTACCACTAAAACTCAACCATGCCTCTCCTGTAGGCCTTCACTCCCTTTTCTGCGTTCACTGCAGGCTCAACTTCTTTCTCTAGGGTAGATTGGCTGATGTAAATATTGATAGGTCCATTGCCATTTTACACCAAGTGAAACAGATTGTGTGCATAGTGAGGCAAAGCAGGAGAATATTCTGAGAAAGATTTACTCTAGTACTGTATTTCTTCATTGGTTTCACTTTTACCTGTCACAGATGGGTCTTTTGTCTGACCAAATACTTCTGTTCTTATGTTTTAAAGTCATATGAAAATGGTTTTACCCATAGAGGAAAGCTGAATGATGGAATTACTGGATTTTTTTCCTAGTGTTGTGGCACATGGTAATTTTATTTGTTTAACGTCTGACAGAGCACTCCATATCATTGCCCAGCAAAGCATTTGAGCACACAGGAATTTAAGCCACAGAAATAGGATCTTCTGAGTTGTTAGGCAGAAAAATATGCCTATAAAGGATATTACAAATAGATTAAAATTTTGGAAAAGAATGCCTGAAGAACATCTTTTTATAGGGGAGTTCAAGTGCAGCTTTCTCAATAAAATAAGGAAATTGAGGATGGCTCAGGTTCTTTTTTGTGTGTGAAGGCAACTAAAACCTGTGAGTGCTTGATCACCTCTCTCCCCTCAGGATGTTCATTATCTTTGGCAGCCATAGGATCGGGTACATTTGGATAACACATTTTTTGATGACTTTTGCTCTGAACAATACCAGGTTAAAAGTCTCCCAGGGGCTCAAGTAGTTTGCTGGGTTATTATGGTAGAAGCAAGACAATTTCTTTTGTGGGTTGGTCCTATGCAAAAGATCAGATCACCCCATTAGGCTCAATGCTAACCATTTCCCTAAGAAAAGAGATCAGATTCTCATTTAAAACACTGACAGCTGGAGGAAGCTCTCCACGTAAGTTCTAGTGGGCTGAAACTCAAATCTCTAGGTTTGTAACAAGATACCTTAATCATTCTGCTTCCAACTTTTTGTCTGCCTGGGGCTTTAGAAGAAAAGAGTAAATATAACATTTTAAGGAGATCATAAAATGCACCAAGGTGTGTAGCTGTTCCAAGATAATTACATACTCAAGGGGTATAATGAGGGCCATGTTCCTTGAAGATATAAGAAATGTGGGTACTTCAGCTGAATAAATTCCCTGGAGTTTATAATTCTACGCCGAACATGGTATAATGTACTCATAAGTGGACAAAACCAGGAAGGCTAAGTGGTTCTGAGCTAAGTATTGTCCCATCACATACAGATTGGGCTCTTAATTAGTCAGTTAAATTACCTTCTCTCTCCTTCCCATTTTATTCTGTTAGCTGTTGTTTCATCTGCAAGCACAATATTCATTTTGCTAAGGTTGATCACAGAAACTACAGAAAACTACAGGAACTCACAGCAGTCAAATGTAACCTCCTAATTACCTGAGCACATTAAAAAAAAAAAATAAAATGTTACTTTACATTCAGCATCACTAAAGTAACAAAAAAACCAGGAAAAAAATGAGAGAGAAAAGGTAAATAGATAAACAGACATTGTCTGTAATGTCAGAGCCATATATTCATGGCAATAGAACTAAAAACATTGATAATCATCTCAAATATCAGATACCATAATTATTCTCCCAGGTGGGACATCCATTTTGACAGTTCTTTTAACACTCTTCTTGATTCTACAACAGTCAAATTCTGTACTCACATATGCTAGAACAATACACAAAGTGGCACCAAGCAGTAAAACCATTCCAATCACTGCTTCTGCCACCAGCTGTCTCCTATCTTCTATTCCTTCATTCTGTAAAGGCTTCTGGAAAAAGGCCTCTGAGATCTTCACAGTAGTCTGTGGATTGAAATATTAAATTAGTTTGGATAGTTTATTTATCCCTTCAAGCACTTTGATGTCTAGGTTTTTAGTCTCATATTGTTCATGTTTGGCAAATTTTTTGACAAAAAGAATCCTATTGATGGGGGCATATGCTTTTTATTCTACATTTTACTAACACAAATGAATTCACAACTCCAATTTAACATGCTGCATCAGATTCCCAAGATGCAGAGTAATGTATTAGACAAGATACACATATAAAACTCATTGGAAATACTGTTACCAATAGTACTAATTTTTATCGTGTCAATCCAAAACTTTGCAACGTCAGATCTTGCATAAAAAATGGATGTTGTCTGATCCCAGAACTTAAAGTATATAAATTAGAGAGAACTTCTTGGAACTTTCACGTTCCCTCCAGACCTTTATACCACTTTGTGTACTCAGACAATGGAGTCAACATATCGAACATATCTGTTTTGGTAAAACTTGTCTGGTTTGTGCCTTCTCCACTGACCTATCAAAGAAAGACTGTAGATGACCACCTATAACAAAATGTCTAGCTGGTATGAAACTAGAAATGACTTGTGATCAAATCCATATGTTATCATTTGATAAACACCATCAGCTGCTTGGGCCTTTCCAGACATTAAGCTTCAATGAAAATGCTCAGCTGTGCAACTGCAAGTATTCTCCCACAATTAGAGACCAAACTGAGCTCACAGTGCCAGCATGCACTCTAAACTGAATGGACAAAGAAAACAATATTCCCAAACTGTTCTAGGCTGTAGCTTTTT
>VZRE01005519.1:0-136372 GCA_013396775.1 Cephalopterus ornatus | reverse complement strand
TTTTTTTTGATAGTTTGACACAAATCAGTATATTTTCTAACAGGACTTCTGGAACAGGCTTCTAAGCTTAGCTGTGTCAATAACATGACCTGAGATGGATGAAGTGCTTAAGTGTAATAAAGTAAGGAAACTCTTTTTCTTTGTTCAAAGATGTAAAAATAAGATTTGCTTTTGTATTTCTGTATCTCATTCTATATCTCATTCTATTTTTATTTCTGTAGCACATTACATATAAGGTACATTTTATCAGAAGGTAAAATAAGACCCCTTGATATCTAGACATGATTTCCCATCAGTCTGGAGAAACAGAGGATAACATCTGATGTGTTTTATTGCTTGAGAAGGGGCAAATACTAATCTGACTCATAAGGAAGTAATAATATGTACTAAAAATTTTTAATGAATAATTGGCACATTTGGACATATGGAATGGTGAGATCTCAAAATTTAATTTTGTCTCTCTCTTTTCCAGGAATTCTCTCCATCCCACTAAGTCATCAATAAATATTCTTGAAGTATACATATCTGAAGCATTCAGGGAACTCTCAAAAGCTTGGCTTGGCTCTCTTTTCATCTCTACTGTTTCTCTTTCTGAAAAGGGAGGATTTGTTCCATTCTCAATAGAATAAATTCATGAACAACAATGGATCATATTGTTTTATTAAATAGGTGTAGAAAAATCCCTCATAACCATGCACATTTATTCCTTTTCTTAGAAGAAAGGGTCTATACAACTCTCACAACAGAGGAACAGATGCTGAGGTATCTTCAATGAAGTTGCTCTAATACCTGCTGGGAAAGGGGCCTTCAAACAATTTCTGATCAGCGTTAAGAAAAAAATTTACATTCCATAAAAAAACCCCAACATTTCATTGATGTAAAAAATAAGAGATTTCCTATATACTTGCTGAATAAACATGACATATTTATGCAGTAATAAATTTAATTGTGTCTCTTTCCTCCTGATCCGAGGAGGTAGAAATTGTAATATCTCATAATATTATTAATATTGTTCTTACTGTTCTAATCACAGAAGGTTCATCTACTACAATATTGCATCTGTTTCTACAGATAATTGCTTTCCTTCAGAATGTAGTCTGAATAATAAGCTGGAGTAATTAAAATAAACTGGCATAATTTCAGAGTATATTGCCACTGTACAAAAGTAACCAACAGGCACATATTGGGGAAGTAAACTTCAGTATGACTTATTCACTCACAGATGGCAAAGGCATTTTATGGCATCATAGTTTAATTCCTGGCGTAGTGGAGAATTCTGCAGAAATTTGCCTGGATGTGTAGAGTTTGAAAAATATGAATGAGGAATGTGAGTTGTTAAGTATATGGCTGCATGGATGCTTTCAGCCAGTTCCCTCCTCAAACCCAGAATCATCTGGACATTAACCTGTCGAAAAGCTGTGCAGCCATTTGAAAGGCATCTTTTTCTTTAGCTAACATGCCCTTAGACAGGGTTCTTAGACAGCGTTACAGCTTCATGAAGAACTAATGCAGATCCGTGATTCCTCAACTCGTTTTGGCATAAATCCAGCATATGCGATAGGATTGAGGCTCATGTTTTCTCATACTCAAGAGAAGAATTAGGGTGAAATTCTTTAGATTAAATTTTACCTTCTAAAATTTAAGTATCTAGTTACCAGGCTCTCTGTGACCCATGGAACATGGAATATACAAACGTGATACAAGCCTAACCTAAAAAAAAAAATCAGACAGATGGATGAATTGTGTTCAAAAGGTGGGAATATCTTATGGATCTCTAATTAGCATCCTATCTCTGTGTCCACTTATTCCCATTGATGCTGGGCATCTTTTGTAGAAAGGCTCTTCTCTGAACCAGATGCTAACTAGAATTCCACAAAGTTCTTTGACATTTTCCCTTTTGTCTATAAAATTTTATTATTTCCTACATCTGCTCTAGTTTTGGAACAACCTACTAAAAATATGACCAGAAGTAGACAGTTTTAATTTCTCACTCTTTTGGTACGATATATAAACTTTAAAATAACTTCCTTTTAACTGCTTCTTCCCAGCTTATAAATCCAAAGAACATATTGTCTCAGCATTGTGTCAGGCATAGAAAGACAGTTTCTTGCTTACAGATTTTTTTGTCAGGTATCTTTCCACACTCTCTATAGAATGGCTTCTGGCTATGGAAACAAGGTATGAAAATCTGAATTCTTTAAAATGTACTTTATTTAGTCCATCTTTGCTTTCACTTCTACCACCCTTCACCTCACCTCTCAGTTTTAGCAGCAATAATACTATACGCAACTTACTGACAAAATTACTGAATAACATCAGTCCCACTGCTACTTCCAGCAGTGAACAATTCAATTAGCCAATTTGCAATCTATTCAACATGTGCCCTTTTAACATTATATAGTTCTATTTTTTTCAAGGATATTTTGCAGTATTTAATCAAATGCTTCAGAAAAGTTAGAGTAGTTCATCTTTTCTAATACTCCTCAAACTTCTAAAGTCATCAGAGAAAAGAAATTGTTTAATATTCATTTTCCATAAAATAACTTTGATTACATTCCTTGGCCTTAATTATTTTTTAATTGAATACTGTCTCAAGTTTCCATTATTTTACTTTACATGGAATTGCTGATAAACTAACAGTCCACAGCTACTCACATCAGTTACGTTTTCTTCCAGGACTTTGGCTTTTCTCCAGGGATCAAAGTTAATGGCTAGACAAAGACATTCTCAAAAAAACCTTCTGGGATTCCTAAGGGAATTCATATGAGCTTGCTCTTTGAAAATATATTTCCCTTGTTGAGAAATTTTGCTTTATTTTAAAGTTCTGAACTGCTAGTTAACTTAGAGTTGTTTTACTATTTTCACCTACTGAAAGTATATCCTCCTTCTCCCCAGATAATAATCACAAACATTTATTGAACACTTTTCCTTTTAATCCATTAATAATAACTACTTTATTAACTACAGGTGTAATAGTCTTACTCAAGGTTTAATATTTTTGTCCCAGTATGCTACAAAAATCCCCTTTTTTTGTGTCTAGTTTTCTTGGTATCTTTATCTTCCTTTATTAATGTCTTTAATTGCTCTACCAGCTCAAGTAGACTATTTCCTCTTCCTTACCCTCTCTGGACCAAAGCGTTCTGTTACATGGTTAGCCAAGGCTCCTTTCTGAGAATATCTGTCACTGAAACTCCCCTCATTGTTCATCTTCATAATATTTGATTTGGGATACAAAATTAACATGAAGTTAAAAACAAAAGTGTCTCCCAGATAATGTTTCCATTTAAAATTATCACATTTTTACAGTATTTACAGGCAAAAAATCAGTCACGATCCTAATGGGCAGTGAAGAAGACATTAAAATTATGTGGATGCTGCTTTAGGCCTCAGTATGGAGAACACTGGGCAAAAGTTGGAACTTACAAGGCAGGCAAATGGGAAAATCTCCCTTAGCTTTGCCAGCTCCTTACTAAAAAAAATATGCCTGATTCAACACAGGATGAAAACCTGAACACAGTAACTAATTTAAGAGGATAATTTTTAATTAGTACCAAGTTTTCTTCCTGAATATGACATATGTCAAATTTTCATTCCCTATCAGCTTGCTTTTATGTTTCCAAGCTGTAAAGTTCACAGTCGATCTGTAAATTTTCATGAGTTTTTTGCTCAGATGGTTTTTCTTATCTGCCTGTCTTCTTCTCTTGTATCATCTTGGGCAAGACCTGTACCTTATAGTACCAAGAAACCTTCACTCGTCTGCAGAAGCCAAACTCTTTGTTGCTTTAATTTTTTTGCCAGATAGTTTAGACCAGTTCCTATGTATAATCCCATAAATCTCTGTGTAATTTAAATGTGTTTATTTCTCTCTACCTGGAATGGATTTCTGCTTCAATATGCTCCTTCAGCTGCTCATAATTCACCTTTCATATTCCAAACATTGCTTTAGTATCCTTTTATTGACTACATGTATTCTTCATATTTGTTTTGAGATCCATCCAAAAAAGCTTTCATATGATCTTTTAATTCATTTTACTATTGGTCTTTAACATGGCATTCATAGGTGAAAAATTGCCATGGAGGATTCTTTGTTATTGGTCACTCACAGCAATTTTGAAACCTACATCTGAAGCCAACAGTAAGAGCACAATTCAATACTGTTTCTCTGTGTTACTTTGTTCATCATTGTTGAAAGTTGGGATCACTGCTTATAGAAAGCTTTCAAAAAATTTCCATTAGTAATGACCAATTCTACTTTCTGTCAGCTACCTGAGCTATATTATCAATCTCTGTATGATCTTCTCTTAGAATTTTGTCTTCAGACCTAGCAGATATGAAGGTTTTGATTCTTGTGTAGCTCATGAAATATGCTGTTTTCATTACTTTTTAAGATAATTTCTTCTGATCTATTTTCTCTCTTATGTTGGAACCCTAATCTGTTCATCTAAACCTGGAACAAACCCTGTGTCTGCAGGTTGTGAATTGCCATTTTTATCACGTGGACATCTGTAAAATGCTTGTGATGATTTAGATTTGCCTGAATCCATAAGCAGTGAAAACCAAAAACAACCCAAAGAGCAACAGTTTATTATGAGTCACATCAAGTCCTTTTGGAAAATTGTAAATTACAATGCACAGATACTCTCAAAAGAGAAAGACAAAACAAACCTGATTCTTTATAACCTTCATGTTAAGCACAGATGAAATAAAATATTTGTGAGCTAAGATAACTTTATGTGTTCAGGTAGAAAACTTGAAAGGAAAATAAAAGTTCCTAAAATAACTTGCATCTTTCGAAAATCTGAACTAAACTGCTTATTGTTATTGCAAATGCCCCAACATGCCTTTTTCTGTTTCACAAACAATTGACTCTGTCCACTAAAGTCAGACTTTGTTTTAATCTGAGGGCAGTTACTAATGCAGAATTATTTGATAACTGATATTTATGCCTGCTAATGAATTGAAAAGAAAGATAAATCTTAAGTCTTCATTTTGTTCCTCCAACTTTGTAATGCAGTTAAATGATGGAAGCAATAGCGTAACACTGAATTAATCCCAGTAGAGTGAGCCAAAAAGGCAAACACTCAGTTTCTGAGGGTTTTGTATCTCCTATTAAAATTATTATATAACTTGATTTTAAAAAAACATAAACAAATTTGAAAATGCTTATTCAGGACACAAACATATACATACTGCAAGATCTGCAGATGCTCAGTGGAATTAATGCTTTTCTCAGGATCAGTCCAATGGTTTGCAGTTCTGGTTTGACCCACATTTCAAGGGCTTCCTAAATCCTGACTTCATATTCAAGAACTCAGAACCCTAAGTCTGTCTATTTGCCGCAAGGTGGACTCTTGGAGCAATCTCTGCATTCTTGGGTTTCAAGCAGATGCTCAAGAAACTTGCCTTAGGTTTGGCAAGACACTGGAAAGGCCAGGATGACTCAACAAATTCTTGTGTTTTTAGTCTTGCTAGAAAACATCTCATTAACTGCTCTGGTGGATGACATCAATAACTTGCATCTAAGCTTCAACTTGGATTCACTTCAGTCTTAAGGAAAAAAATATTTAGTTTAAAAATACAGTTGGTATTAAATTTATATGTAATGTACGAAATACACAGATGAGAATTACTCAAAAATAGCATGAAAGTTTGAGAAATTTCAGCAGAAACAATTTTTTAAAACATTTTTAATCTTTCTGCAGAATTTTTTAGTTTCAGCACACCCACACAAAATACGCAACCAAAATATATAATATGCATGTGAGGATAATTCATTGAAATAAGTCAGGAAATACAAAGCAGAACCAAACTTTTCTATGGAGAATTAACTATATAAAAATGAATTTTTAAATTAGAAAGAAAAGTTCAGTCCAGAAATCCCACTAGTTCTAACTCAGGGGATCTTCATCATCCTTTACTTTTGAAATACCCACTATGAAACAGGTTCTCAGCAGTGTTGAATTCAGAGAAAAGAAAGATGCCTGTGAGTCACTTCTCCATTCCCATGATAAAGTCTTTATAAAGTGAAATGATGACAGCTTTTGTGGTAGAGGTTCTCAGAGGAACCACTCAGTTGTAGAGGGAACCAGCTGAATTACAGTGTGCCCTGGCTCCACTTCATTTTCGGCAAGTAACAGAAAGCCCCAATGCAGGTGCAGCAATTCTGGCTTATTCCTTTGTTATCATTTTTGAAAAAGCTTTAAATGCTGCTGAGTGATTGGACAGAATTACAGCAGCACTTCTTCTTTGGCTGACAAAGCCTAGTTTCCTTGTGTTGCCAAGAGATCTATCACTGCAGTACCTTATCTCAGGGACAACAGTATTCCAAGCAAAACTAATTCATGGACTTTCCTCTGGAATAGGTCTTCTGACCCAAGAGCGTGAAGGTACCAAAGAAGAACTTTGTATTTCAGCCATTGTAAGATCCACAGCTTTCACTGTGACTTTTGAAAGCCTCACATGTATTTTTTATTTTAGCTGAAGCACGGGTAGTATTCAAGTTCAGAATATTATCTAGCGGACCTTACAGTGTCCCCTCTGGCCAGCCCCTGCCTCCAGAGCATGTAAATTTGACTAAAGCTCAGTAGTGAAGTGTCAAATGCTTCCTTCCTGCAGAACTCAGGACAAGGTGGTCTAAGAGCAGAGACTTGAAGATTAACCTTGTGGATGCTGGGTGAAGCCAGTCTTGGAAGTAAGTCTACCTTCAGTCTTACATAGCACTGGTGATAGAGTCAGTGGTAGGGACCTGGAAATCTTCTGCACCTCAACACAGCCGGTTGTAGAGAACCAGATGTGATCTAAATGGGACAGACTAGGAAAACGCTGGCATGTTTTCTAAACTGTCTGAATTACTCCATGAGAAGGACAGGAAATGGGAACATTTTATGCATGATCCCCTGCTCAGGGCTGCGCCTCAGGTTGCAATCTAGTTCTTAGAGCAGCAGCTAAAAATGTAGTGATGACTCCTGCCAGAATAATTATGTAGCTCCAGTGTCACATCTTTCAACAAGCAAAGTAATACGGAGGAACTGGGAACCTTAATGTGCAATATCAGGTCATTGCTTCTTCAGGAAAAGAGGAGGGGGATAAAATTGAAGGGAAAACTGTATTTCGGACATACAATGTGTGCACAAAAACTACCAGGTCCTGCAGGGAATCCTAAAAATAATTTTCTTTTACCTGCAAAGCTCAGGGGTCTGGTTAGCCCTCAATGACATTTTCATTTTCATGGTGGGAAAATAAAATGTCCCCAGCAGCGTAAACTTACACTCTTAATAAGTAACAGGCTTCTTAAAGCACAATGTTATGTGATGACATTTTATGCAGAGACGTAACTCATAAACTCAGAGAGCAAAGGATAAAGAAAATGACAAGCTAGATACAGCACACATTAATATATGGCAGCTGTAAAAATCACAAAGGATGGATTGGCCCCTTACACACAGGTGTAAACATGGAAAAAATCTGTTACTACCAATAAGGGTATGCCAGCTTGGTGCTCGTGGGAAATGAAAACTGAATCAAGCACCAATAGCTCAAAACTTACTTGTCCATAAACACTATCATTTCATACAAAGGCAAGGAACTATCAACGTCTGAACAGCTGTAAACATATGTTATTCAGCTGCTATGATCAATGTAGTTATTAGCAACTTAAGCAGTTGCTTTGAGAGCAGTTCTTGCTCTCAATGTAAAATCATTTCTCCCTGTCGCATATCCATCAGCTGGAGATCTAAAGGAGGGTTGGGTGAAGGCAGATAGCAAGCATTCAAAGAAATCAAAATGAAAAGTCCTTGTAAACCTTTTAAACAAAAAAAGTACTAAATTGCAATCCGTCTCTTCAAACTAATACTACTATGTGTTAAAATCTGTGTGAGTATGTGTAATGAAGACTTCATTTGTTAGGTGAATAGATACTTCTCCTTGCCTTGCTTTGAATTTTAAGATTCTAGTTCAATTTGGGCACTGGGTATTTTCACATAGCTAAAACCCTAATGCAGATACAAGGAATGTGTATATTTATATTTATAATGTGTGTTGTACACACATGTATATTTCAAACAAAATGTATCTCTAAGTAAACTAATTTAATTTATAATCTAACTCTGGAGGTCATCTCAACACACTCCATCCTGGTCAAAGCAGGGCCAGCTTCACAACTGCCTACCTAATGTATTTAATGATCTCTCTCTCTAAATATACAATTTCATATATGTGTATGTATGTAATAAAAATATAATGTATTGCCTTTTAAGGACAGTTCTGACCTGGTCTTGAAAATGCAGCACTGAGATAGAGGAACAAAATGCGTAACAGGTCTCTGGAAAGGCTCTGGAGGAAGAGCCCTGTGTCAACACAGCAGTGGTGGGACACTGCTTCCATTCATGGGTGAGAAGTAGAAGGAAACTGTCCTGTTGCAATGTCATAATATCTCTTTTTTAATGTTTTCATAATTACAATTAAATATATAACTTGGAGGAGATGCTGATTATTCTTAAAATCGGATGAATACAGAAATCAGTTCATAAACTTAGAAGACAAGACAAAGCAAAACCATAATTGAAAAGTTTCTTTTGCACCAGAATACTTTTTCTGATCCACAGTTCCTTACCTTGTTCAAGCTTCTTCTCCTCATTTAATTTCCTCCTTTCTTTGCATTTTTAGTGATACCTTTCTAAAGGCTTTTGCAGAGGGCCATGTTTTATTTCTTTTTATGTACAGTCATGATTCCAAGGACATTTTTTCATGGAAGCATTTCACACCCATCCTGTGCTTCCTCCTCTCCAATTTTATGCACATTTATTCTCACCCCTGCACCACCCATTCTTTATGCTGATATATACATATTAAATAGATGTTTTTGAAGGCTGGCAGTGAACCAGTCTCAAACACTTATCCGTGTTAAAAATATTCTTGTCACTTTTTTTTCAGGGTTTAGTTTCATCTTGGGTCAATTCCATGATTCACTTCTCTGCCCGATCCCATACAAAGTTGCTGTGGCACAACCAGCAAAGATATGTGGGAATAGGAACACCGAGTAGCTGAGAACAGAAATCACTACCATTAGCTCTACATTCCAGGGACACGTCCATAAACCCATTCCTGGGAAACAGCCCCTTCCTTTCCCTGTTTTTGAAGATTGGTTTTGATTCAGAACAGAATGATTACGGTTAAGATTTGTAACTCACTGAGATGACAGGTTCAAGGTCAGGCCCAAATTTTACTTTTAAAGTTTATGACGTATCAGGAATTGAGGATGTGAATGGGGCTGAAAAAGAAGTAAGTCAATTGACAGAGTAGTGGAGGAAACCCACTCATCATCCATGAACGGCAGGTGATCCACAGAGCAGGCAGAACAGGAATTCTTACCCTGAAGGATTTATGGTCACTGCTTGTCTTCGACCTGGAGAGGGTAGAACAAGCTCAGGCATCAGAGAAAGGGTTTTTTTAATGGCATTATTTGTTCTTTTCATCCAAGGACATCAAAGAAAAGATTGGCAGATAATCAGAAGAGGGTTTTGACATGCAAAAAGACAGATGATGGTTTGAGAGGTCTAATACAGATATTCATTGAAATAAACTTAAAATAATCCACGAGAGAAAGACAGTCTATATGAATCCAGACATCCTGGAATGTTCAGACATTCTTGCTGTATACATGTCAACTTTCGATTTGTTTCACATACATTTTAACATGCATGCGCAAAGTGTGTATTAAATACTGTGTTTTCTTTGAGAGGTAAAATGAAAGATACTCCCAATTTCCTTATTAAGTCACTGCAAATTCCTCTGCACTAAATGATAATGCATGCAGTGTTTACAATACCAGAAGGCTGGAAGTGCATGCAAGGAAAGAGATGGGGAAATATACACAGAGTGTTTTGCAAAATGACTCATAAATAAATTATGCTGATTGAATCATTGTGACTGGAATGTTTAATCTTTCCATCTATTTTGATTTGTGAAAAATTATTGAGCAAGCCATGGGTGATAACATCAGAGTTTGAGTCTAGGAATGCTAAGATTTTCTCACCTCTTCAAACAGTTTAAAAGATAATTATTTGTTGCAGGTTTGGCTGGATTAATTGTCTTTTTTACAACTACAGGAGTCATATATTTCTCACGCTCGTGTGACAGTGGTGCAAATGCAAAGATTGTAAGGGAATGATTTCTGCTATGTGTCGTTGTAAGTAAGACCTCACTTCATCTCAGATCTTGCTCAAGAATTCTTGCTTCAAGTTTTTGCAACTATTTTCTACAAAAACAAAGGAATATACTAGAAGCATAGTGGCTTGTTTTCACCCTTTTAATAACAACAAATGTATTCTGCTGTGTTACCTACAAAACCACAACACAGCAATAAAAACTTATTTATTTATATCAAATCATCAAAACATGCCTTCCATTCTTTTGTGGATGTAGCTGTTGTAATTCTGTGTACTGAACTTACATTCCTTTGGCTGAAAAATCCTCTGAAGTCCTGTAAGTTACAGATGTAACTTAAGTACACTCAATGTTGAATTAGGTGCATAATCCAAAGGGCCAGGTTTATAGCCCTAGCTAGACTTTATATATGTATGACCCAGCATGCAGAGATTTGGCTGACCTATGCAGAAGATAAAACACCAATAAGCAGTATGCACATGATGTATATAACCTGTGTTCCTGTACATGTTACATATCACATATCACAAGAGGATAACAGGAATCTCTGTTTGCAGCAAACTAAACAAATTAGTTTAACAGTGAATCCAAACTTTTGAAACTTCTTTTATTTCTAAATTGCAAGCAAATTGTTTATACAGCCCTTGCCTCACTGGATTTCAGTTAGCAGAACCATTACAATGCTCAGCAGAAAAAGTTCTTACCTGGTAGCACTTCCTCTACCAAGAACCTCCTTATTCACTAAACAGGTTAAGGAAAAAATGAGTTTTCAGTTCTACTAATTAGTTCTAGCACATTTTTCTTCTCTTCATTCTCTTTCTAAAATGGTGGTGATCTCAGCAGACACCACCATGCACTTCTTAAAAGAACTGCATTCTCTCCTGCCACGCAGACCTCAGAGTCCTTAAACAACACAGAACAAATAGCAATCTTTGCTATAAACCAGACAAGACTCCTGGGAATATACCACAAGGTGGACAAATTAAAGCATTTGTACAGCTTATAAAGGCACCAGGAAGTGGAAAGGGAAATTAAGAAGTACAAGCAAAGAGGAAAGGACATTTTAAAAATGGCATTTGAAAGATACTGAGATTAAATGAAGTGGAGAAATGTTGCTTGAAGTACCATATTTTGTTTGATCTACTGAACATTCTCTTGGAGCTGCTGTGAAAATGTGTGCATATGGATGCTTACACACACCCTTAAGGTTTGTGCATTAATACACATCAGCATATATATATAGTTCACAAATCTAAATACACATGCACAGAGAAAGTGAAAGCAAACTGAAATTCCATGACCAAGTCATAAAATGTCAGAGATATTACATAAAATTAATGGTCCATGTTCTAAAGCCCTCACTCTGCAAAAGGTGTTTTAACTAAATAAGAATATCACTGTTTCATGTCAATGCATAATAGTGATACTTGCAAAGTAATTTGAAAATCTTGATAGAAGGGCATAGAGAAGGTTAGAGTGTCTTTTGAAAGTGTTTCTCTTATATCTATGGATTGGAAAACATAATGCCTCAAAATCTTCAGAGTGTTCATCTTCTCAATAGCTTCTGACAAAGTGGGGTGCAGGTTCACCACATACAAATAAAAGAAGCAGTAGAGGCCACAGTCAGGTCTAAATTAATTAGCTGAGTCAAGTTTCAGGTCACCTACAAGGCACCAAAACCTGTATGCAGTATCTCCTAATCAAATAATTCAGGTGAGCTCCTGGCAATGAAATTTGCTTTCCCGCCACACTCCTTTTTTCAAGCTTAAAATTGTGCTTCAGTCATTCAAGTAAAGCAATTCTGCCCACAGCAATTTTGGGTGAAGAATCCCATAACACCTTTCTGACTTTCCAGAGCACAGACCTCCTTCTCTAGTTGTCCCTAACCACTGACCACCCCAGAGGGACAACCAACACATCTGCAAACAAGTTCCTAGAAAGATTTTCCATTGTACGCATTCCAGCAGAGCCTGGATACATCCTAATATGCTCAAGGAATGAGTAACTGAAGATGGGTGGCCTTGGCAGGGACTGATGGTGGAAGTACAGCAGAAATGAACACTGATATTTCGGTTTTTATTGTGGCCCAGTTGGCTGCAAGCAGCACCACTACTGGCTATTCGAGGTGCTGTATACCACTTTTGTAACCCAGGAGAGTGAGGGGACAAAATATGCCACCCAGATATCTATTTTGGTATGAATAGTCTAAAACCAGAATGCCTTTCTATGCTTTTTATTTACATTTCACATTAAGCAGATAGTCTTTTCCCCCCCTCCTCTCACCCACGTACAACTCCACTTTCTCCCTTCTAGCACAGGCAGAACAAACAAGAAAATTAAAGTTTCATTATGACTCTTTCTAAGTGACAACTCTCCGTAGTGATTCGTGGGGCCCTGCAGGCAGTTGGTGCTGCCTCTTCATCAGGGCATCTCATACTGTTACTGTCTAGCCCAATAGGAAGCTCATATTAAAAACTCTCATTGGTTTAATGAGCTAGATAAAACATAGTGATCATTTTTACCAGATAGCTGTTTGATGCTCCATGAAAGATGGCTCTAAAATCCTACACTTCTTAGATAACTGGCTCTCAGTTTTGACCTTCAGGGGTGAAGTTACAGAAAGCTGTATAAATATTAAAATTAGAGGTGAGGCTGAACTGCAAAGTTCATACCCAGATCTCATATCAAACTAGCCCAACACTTCAGTGCATTGGGAATGACTGATTTGGTTTGGGACCATCTCTAATTAAAAAAATATATGTATCTAATAATCTCACATCATTCCCACTGCTATTTTTGCTATGTACCTTGCCCTAGGTCTCTCTCACTTATTTCAGAAGCCTGAGTCATACATTTGGGCTTTGGAGAATTGAGAGTTACAGTACGGGTAGCTCTAGCTCATAATGAATACATAGTATCCTTAGGAGAGCCCATGCACAAGCAAAGAGCGAGAGAGAAAAAATATGCAGCTGCAGTGAGAATCTACACAAAAGTTGGCAAACAGAAAATACAACTAAACTGAGCAACTCCCTCTGTAGCTAGGAGGCAAAGAACATTCAACCAAGATGTATTCATGGATAAGCAGTGGAAGAAACAACAATAATCTGGAAAGGGGCATCAGAAAGGCATGAACGAGGTGACTAATTTATTCAAGAAGACAGGAGAGAGGGTTACCTATTTCTACCCATGTGAATTTGCTGTAGGCCTATCCTTTTGGATCTGTGTCCTTCTCACCACTCTTTGAATCAAGAACTACCTCCCTCACCATGGGTCCACGGGAGCAGGGCTCTGATTTCTTCTGGCTCTGCAATGTTATGATAACACTGGGCAAAACAAAAACAAATGAAAGTCCAGAGTTGTGATCCAAAGTGATAGCACAAAGTAACACCATTCTAGTCAGTTAGGAAGCTAAACCACCACATAATTTAAAATTCTGTGAGCATGAAATCAATTGAGTTCATTAGAAAAGTCGCATCTTACCAGTCCTTGCCGATGATAAATTATGTCCTGCCTGTCGATAGCAAGAGATCAAAACAGGTAACAGGATCCATGACAGCATAATTTTTCTTATCACCTGACAGTTCATCCAGATATGAGGAAACAATTCCAATAATATATGGAGCTTCACAAACATACTAAAAGCTTCAGTTAAGAGTTTCATCTTTAGATATCATGGCTAATTCTTTTATTTTCTACCCCACAGACAGTAGTTACATTTTTATAACATGAGACAGAATATCAAAATCAATCTAGCCTAAAATTATAAGATTCACAGCTAGGATTACCACAAGCCAGATCTTCCCTGATCAAAAAAAACCTCCAGTATTTTAACAGAACAGATTCACACCAGATCAGGATCTTCCCTGACAATTATTTTTATGTAATCTGAAAAGCTGCAAATATCGCTAAAACCATTCTCAATAAGGATGCATTGAGGTCTTCAGAAAAAGGCTATTTATGTTTGAGGAAAGTGAATTGATCAGAAAATTGGTTTATTTGTCCTACAATGTTGAGATTATTAATATTTCCCATAGTACATTGATGGGTTTTGTGTACACTATTCCAAAATGATTTTATTTTTCTAAGAGAAAACAAAAACTTCCTAAATGAAATATGTGCATTCTGAAAACACGTAATATTTTTTTTTAAAAACTTCTTCCCCTTGAAAAGATTGATAAGAACTTTTCAAACCTAATCTGCTGCTATGGAAAGAGAGCCAGTAGTTGGTAGGCAGCTTATTGGAGATTTTTTTTCCATACATAGTGCAGTGTGTAAATGATCAAAAAGAATTGTAGGAGGGAGGCAATTCATGATTAGCTTACTGTAACACAAACTGATGATAGATGAAAGGAGGAGAATGTATGTTATAAGTAATAGGGGCCATAAAAAGAATAAAAAATAATAATAAATAAAGACAGTGAATTTCAGCAGAGATAATTTGTGTGGACATGCAAGAAGTGTTCACTGAAATCAATGCAATGAGGCAACAGAGGTAAAGGACACAGAGGAGAAATGGAAAGCGTTCCTAGGTAAATTAATGTATACCCAAAGGGCTGTGAGCTACTCAGCAATAAATATGTTTAGAGTGGGGGGAAAGAAGCAAATAGATGACCTATGTAGTGAGAAGAGTAATCAAATGCAAAGAAGAGGCACATGCAAGGAGTAAAATAACAGATCTAGAGGAAGGAAATGATGATTATAAACATTTGGGACTTCTACTCACTAAAATTATTAAAAGATGTTAGGAACATGCTGATTGTTCCATATGCACAGTCAGGTAGTGAGGGGAAAACAGGGAAAAAGAGGAGGAGAAAAGCATTGATCTGAGTGAGAAGAATGGTGTTAACTGACTGAAATGTGCCCAATGTTTGCTGCCAGCTTACTATTGCCGCAATATTTTGCTTTTCAACATGATTGATGGTGTAAAAGCCAGAATTCAATCCCTACTGAAACTGATCTTGCTTAGAACGGGTATTAAAAGTAGTAAATTGTTTTTGTCTACTGTAAAATACTAAAAACCTTCAAGAACATACCACAGACAGGTGTGGTGTTAGCAACAGCTTAAACAGGAGGATACTTTTGCACATCCCTGTTTTGCTCTCCCTTTTTTGTACATTTTCAGCAATAGTTGTTAGGATGAAGGGAAACCAATGGGAAAAGCTGTGTTATTTCCAGTGACTTCATGCCAGACTATGATAAGGTTTCTGACACTAAAAATATAATGATGTTTCTGTACAGAAAACCTCTGCCGTGCCAAACCTATGGGCAGTGGGAGCCACGCAGCTCTCATGTTGGAGTCTTAGCGTAGTTGGAGAGTACCTTAGTGAGCTATACTTGCTGTCTATATGGGCAAGATATCTGAGTCTGCAGGCCCAGAAGCTGAGCAGAAAGTTATTTGAAAGACATTTCTGTAACCAGTTTGATGTCAGTGTCTATCAAATGTGGTTTGGGGTTTGTTTTTTTTTTTTTTCACTGTAGGAATCTAATGTTTCTATGTTAGGAAGAAAGTAATAATAATAAAGAAATACAGCCTAAGCCCTTTGAGAGAAATCAAAGTATCGTAAATTAAAAAAAAAAAAATTGTGGATGTGTTAAGAGATATAAAAGAATTTAGAACCAAAAAGAATGAGTAGAAATTTTTCTACTTCTATGTTAGAAACTAATATCACATCAAGGCTACATTGTGAAGATTTCTCTAGGTTAGTACAGAAAAGAGTACTGGTAGACAAAGAGGAAGTGACATTGAAAGAAATCAAAATGAAAGGGGGTCAAAACTTTTAGTTATTCAACAGGAAGTTAGGCAAATAATATCTGAAGTCTCCTGTAAAGTCACAAGGGTTTAGCAGCTTTTATACAGTTAACAAAAGTGTAGTAGAGATTATAACAGATAAATTGCACAAGTTTACTGATCTGAATACCACACAGAATTAGAAATGACACTGCTGAGTTAAACAAGCAAGTGTGAGATTGAACATCATGCATGTTCGTAACAAATGATGAATTAAACTAAAAATGGTCACTAAGATCTGGCTGTGCAGTGCAGATTTCACGATATGTCTGACAAGGTCACACAAAACGTCTGTGGTAGAACAGCAGACATCCTGCTTCTCTGCATCTGTTAGCCAAAGTCTGACAAGCAATTTACACAGGCTTTGGGTCGGCCTCTCTCCAACATTACACACACATCTCAGAGCATTTCAAGGCTCAGTATGTGAACTGCTCTCCTATGCTCAACTCTCTTGTCCTGACTTCACCTATCTGGTGAGCCTTTTCATTTCCTTTCCACAATGGCAAAAGAAACCACTTCTCCCTCTGACTGGATCTCAAGCTGTTTATCTATCTGTGTTTTTTTCATTCCTTTAAAATTTTCAGGCTCATTAGTAAAGATTTTTAGTAGATGTTTGCAGGTTCTCAGTCCTTCCCCCTTCCTTGTATTTAAATCATTGTTTTGGATTCCCTCCCAAGGGGAATTTGACTGAAATATTTATTTATTTATTTCCTCATTTATCTTTTAGAAAAAAACAATAAATAGCTTTGGCTGTCAGGGGTAGAATAATCCTTTGATTTATGACCTGGATTAAGGGATATCTTGTAAGCAATGTGAATTGCATAAAGTTAGAAGGGAGAAAAAAAAAAAATACTTGCCAGTTTAGGGCAATTGGAATGAACATAGAGAGGTTGCCAGAGCAAGTGAAAATGAGACAAGGAAGGCCAAGGCCCATTGGCAACTAAATTGGGCCAAGGATGTTGAGGACAACATGAAGGGCTTCTTCAAATACATCAACAGAAAAAAGAAAACAAAGGATAATGGAGGGAGTAATTCCAGTACTAAATGGAGGGGGACCGTGGTAAGAAAGGACATGGAGAAGGCAGAGTTATCAAATGCCTTCTTTGCACTGGTCTCCACTGACAAGACCATCCCTGAGGAACCTCTGACCCAGGAGACCAGGCTAAAGGATTACTGGAAGAACATCTTTCCCTTGGTCAAGGAGGATCGGGTTAGAGAACACCTAAACAAACCTGACATCCAAAAGTCCATGGGCCCTGGTGGGATGCATCCATGAGTGCTAAGAGAGGTAGTAGACACCACAGTGGGGCCACTCACAATCATATCTGAAAGGTCGTGGCAATCAGGAGAGGTGCTGGTAAAAAGCCAGTGACACCCCAGTCTTCAAAAAGAGCAAGAAGGACCCGGAGAACTACTGGCCAATCAGTCGCACCTCAGTCCCTGGAACGGTGATGCAGCGCTTCATTCTGGAAGCCATGTCTGTTTATATGGATGACAAGAAGGTGTAGTCAGAATGGATTCACTAAACGTAAATCATTCTTGACCAATCAGATTGCCATCTTCAATGAAACAACTGCCTGTATGAATTAGTGAAAAGGGAATAACTTGAACTGTCACTTTGGTAGTTCTCTTTAATCTTCATTAGATTAAAAAGATCGAGTAAATAAAATAAACAAAATAAAACAAAATTGTTATGAGGTCAAAAATCTCCAAAGTGCCAAGTAAGGGTAACCGCAATCCATGTTAGTTTGCAGAAAGACTGATACCATGCCTCACAGAAAAAAATTCCCATTTAGTTAAATGGAAGATTCCAGAAATCAGTGATAGTATCTACTAATCCTTCCTTCATCAAAGCAGGGGTGGAAGCACAGATCATAGCATGTGATTTAAAATAACATCTTCCTGTGTTTCTCAAAATTGAAAGTAAGAAGAATATGATAAGAGGACAAGGACCTGTAAAGCACTATCTGAAAGTTCATAAGAAATCACAACACAATTAAGGGAAAAATTACTTGGGTTTCTTACTCCTAAGCAGGATATTTAATTTCCATAAAGTGTTGTGCATCCAGCTTCTGTATCACATAAAAGACCACCTATTCATACCTTATTGCCCTACTGCAGAAGGACTTGCTATCTAGTCCTCATCATGCCATAAACTCTCGATCTTATACGGAAATTAGTTTTGCCTCCCCTGTTTGATACCAAGCAGTATTACAGTATTTAATTCATGTTTTTAGGAGGAATTTAACGTTTTGCTGGAGAGTTCCCTAGAACATCATAATTGTATAAAGAGATCAATCACTCATTCTTTGCAAGCTCTGGGTAGACCTCGGGGAGTGGGGGGGAAGGAGAGAAGAAAATAAAAGACAAAATCAACATGCACTGATTCAATGGCTGGAAAAAATATTGATCAGCTGTGTCATTCTCTAAGCTCATTTCATTCTCTGTGTGAAAGAAAACAGCAGTCTTCTAGGAATAAAAGATACTCTAAAGGCAGCATCTTAATGCATTTTCACAAAGGGACATGCTTTAAATCCTTAAGGAGCACTTACAGTACTCATTTTTAAGACATCATTTTAATACAGCTTTGGAATAGGCACATAATTATTGCTTTATACTGTAGCACTATCTAGAAGCGAGCAGTAATGGTCAGCTGGGCTAGGTGCTGTGCTAATAACAAGCCGTAGCCTGGCTTCCTACTGAGGGGCTGTCAGTCTAAATAGCCAAAACAGCCTAAAAAGACAGGATATATTAGGGAAGCCATTTCACAGACATGGAGCAGACCCACTGAGAGGCTGAATGACTTGCCCAGGACAACACTAGGGGCTTGATTCCAGACAAGAATACAAAACAAATTTCCCAAGTCAGTGACTAACACAGAAAACATCCTTTCCATTGCAACTATGCTCACATTTCCAGTAACACCTCAGAAAAGGGAGAGTTTTAGAGGCAGGCACTTCCGTTACTGAGGAGTCAAGTTAGAATTATAAATACCAGGCTGGGTTATAAAAGTCCCGTCTCTTCTGTTTCTCAGAAAAACTAGAGACATCTTCAGTCCAACTGTGATGTGTCATTTTGTCAGATGGTGTCACTTGGCACTCTGGAGTAGGCAGAGGCTCTGTGACTCAGCACTGAGGCACAGAAGAGCACCTGGCAGTGCATGAAAAGAGGGAGGAATCTGGAGAGAGGGAGACACTTCGTTTTAAAAGGTACTTAATACAAGCTTTTGCCTGTGGAAGAACACATCACATCTCTTTCCACAAAAGCCATCTGCCTCCCTCCATCCCTCAAAAAGCACCCTTCTGCACAGCTGGAGTGCTAATTAGAGCAGTGCTTTCAGGTCCTAACTAACCTGTGGCTCTGCCCCAGGAATGAGACATAATCAAGAGCCAGCTATGCTTTTGAAATGTTACAGTGTAAATTAACAAGACTGAGCCATGAAGCACGACAGAGAAGAGCCAGGAATTAGTTCTAGGTCATCCAATTGCTTTCAGAGGAAAGGTCCCCCGGCCTTAAGGAAAATCCTGACATGTTTGATTATTTTGGCCTGGGAACATGAAGGGAGAAATGCAACAGTGAGATCTCTGTTGCCAGTGGTGCCTCACAGAGCTTTTAGTGGCAACGTGGTATAATATAAGTGCTGAACTGGAACATGAGCTCCACGGTCAAAGTATTCACTCTTTCAGTGGAAAGACAGGAAGCAACATTTGTTAACCGTGTGTGGGAGGAAACCCTTCCTGACAGTAATGGGCTCTCAGCTCTTCCTATAAAAACAGAACAGTGTCCGAAATAAGCTTCAAAGCATCGAGTTCAGGGAAGAATATCCACTTAACAGAAGAGGAGAGGAAACAGGAGGATGCAGAACAAATGTGAAATTCCTCTTCCCTCTCAAGTTCTACTCTTTTTGGTGTTCTCTGCAGCAATTAGTAGGGTCAAGAACTCGAAATCCATCTCTCCTTCACATCCTTCTTAAGCAAGATCACTGCTCCTTGCTTGACTTTGAGAAACCATCTTTTAAAATCACAGCTAGAGAGAAAAGTCATGATGTGATATGTCCAACATTGCAATTCATTCAGGAAGAAACTGCAGCTTTTCACATTTCAGGCACTGTTTGGATATTCTGATGCTCTGTGACTGAAGTTGGTAGGTCAAAATATTGTAAGATAATACATTTTGGTGGGTTTCTTGGCTATTCAGTCCACCCACAAGCCTAAAACTCTGGTTCTAATTGAAATGGAAGAATACTGTCTCTCAGATTCCGCAGGTAGACAGAGAAGTAGGTGTCTACCAACCCTGCAGTTCAGCGTTGCAATTACAGAAGACAAGTTTTCATAATTTTGTTTGTAGCAGTAGCCATGACGATACAGCAGCACAAGCTGTGGGGTGGTAGCAAGCCAAGAAAATATCCAGAATCCCAGTGCTGACTTTCTGACTGTGCAGTTCTTCTTTCATTTTTGTTGCTACCTGCACTTGCTAAATTAGATCTAAAGCAAATATAACTACCTGAGCTGCAAACATACCTTGGGAATGTGGAATGAGCATACCCTCAGGCAGGGAAATGTTGGGAATGAGAACAACCTTTGGTAACAATGTTCGTTTCTAAAAATAAGTGCATCACAGATGACAATAAGCATTTTTGCAAAGAATTGCTTTCAGATTTTAGATTGGAACAGCTGGATTCTAACTCATTTTGCTTTTAGAGACAGTCTTTGAATTTCCAGAAACACCTAACCAAAAACTCATCAGCTACTGGAAAACTGACTGTTAAAGATTTTATTGTTTGGAAGAAATGTTTGCAAATTCATTCATTTAAAAATAATTGTATCCCTTGATACAGGTGAACTTTATTCTGAATGCTTTTGTGAAAATATATTCAGATTAAACCCATGAAATCTTGGAAATCTGGATTTTTTTTGCTTGCTTGTGCCTTTCTGAGGTTTTCAGTGTTTGCTGCTTTTTTCAGAACCACTTGGAAATACAGAAAAAGAAAGAAAATATCCTAAGTTTTCCAACCATAGATAACAATGCATTTTGGGCCTGGGGTGAAAATGTAGGTCAGTTCTAATTTCATCTGAACTAGTTCATCCACTGCTATCAGCAACCCAGGGCAAGATAAACTGCAATTGCCAGAATACATAGAAAAGGGAAATGGCTATTGTTACAAATACGGATTGTATCATAGAGGCCCTGGATTTATAGCAGACAGAGTGGCAGTGTTTCTCTGTATATGTGCTTGCACGATTGCACTTCTGATTGGTAACAGAATTACATCTGTAGTCCTTGTTTTCTTGGTGCCGGATTGTGGGTTTCTCATTATTTTTCCAAGTTTGCTTCACTCCCAGACCACAATTCAGATTGCCCTGATGATTAGCAATATCCACTTACAAGAGAGCTAAAGTACTACAGATAAAACCAAAATCTGTGTTATAAAGTAAAGAAAATATAATTCTTGTTACTACTTATCTACTTGTCTCTTTGATTTCTTCTATCTTTTTATTTTGGTATGAAAAGGAATATTTAAAAAGTTTAAAACAAGAGAAAAAATAGTAAATAACATAAACTCTAGCCTGAGATTCTGTGGTTATATATAAAAAAACCCCAAAGGCACACAGATATTTCTGAATATGCAAATGTCCTTGGCATGTGTGCATATAGTATTTTGGAGACACTATCTTTATACACTCAGAAAAAGAACAAAATTAATTTTTGCAGCTAGTCTTTTTTTAATCTGTGGTGTTAACTAAGATATTTTATTTACATTTTTCTACAATCTTTCTTTCTTTTTTCTCACACCAAATCTGCTTGTAACAACACTAAGCAGAGATTTTTGACACTGGTCTCAGAGCAAAGCCCCAGTACAGCTCACACACTAAGCCCTTGTTTCTGTGTAGAGGCTGATGCTGGACAAGGTGTGCTGGCTGAGCAATCACTTCCACAGGCAAAGAAGTCCTTCTATTCCTAACATGGCTGACCTAGTAGCATAGGAAATATTTCATCAACACAGATTGTGTGAAGCATGTTCTCTCTTGTGGAATAGGCTTTGATCTGCAGGGGTGACAGCTAAGAGAGTTTGTGTAAACAATATCCTGTAATGGATAATCCTTATTCTTGTGCAGTGGTGAAAATGCAATAACCTGTGATAGCCTTCCATGCCAGACATCAGACATGTTCCAGTACATGGGTAATGTCTATAGAAAAAAGTTTCAACCTGGAGCTCTACAGTTAGATTTCAAGCACTGTGCATGTATATACATGTATGATTAACCTTGTTTGTTATTGACCTTATTAAGTGGTAACCTTTCTTCGAGAAAAACAAGTTAAGACTTAATGTCCTTACGCAAAATTGCATTTTTGTTCTCCACTTCAGGAGGTTTTCCTTGGCATATTGTATATCCATCTTGGAAACAAAACTTCCTTTGAATTTAAGAAAGTATAAATTATGCTCCAGATGACTCCACTGTAGATGGAAGAATCAGGTCCTTGATTTGTTTAAGTTTGCCTGCAGGTTACTTTGTGTTGCTTTGAATGACTAGTGTAGATAGCAGAAAAACAGTTTTCACATTGTGTATGATCCATGACAGTGCCGGAAGAGCTCTCACAGACCATTTGTTGTAGAATAGGAAGAGACAATCAGGGTCCCGAATTGTGACTACCAGCTCTACCACACAGTCATATCAGAAGGACTTCCACAGTTCTTAAAACCATGTTTTCTCCTAAGCTCCCAGTGGTTACTGAAGGATTTTTTCTTATTGTCTCCATGTTGTCCACAAGAAAGCACCCCTCTCACAACAAAATTACTTTTCTTAGAGGTCTAGTGTGCTCTTATTCAACTCTTAGCAAATCAGTCTCAGGGAAATAATACAGGAATTTTGGTTTTTGGCTTTGACTCTTCACGTTTTCTGTAGAATCAGAATGATAAAGCAAGGCAATTCCCACTTATTTTGGCAATGCTCTTTTGATTAGTGCCCAAATATTGTAAAGAATATGAATATTCTTAAGTAGAGGTCCCTGAAAAAACATACTTCTATGGGTCAGACCAATCTTTGATTGTATCTGCTGTAATTTTTTGTTATTTGAATGACTGCTTTGAATCTTTTAGCCACAGAATCACTGCACAACTCTTTAGCTCAGTCTGACAACAGAGATTTCTGCTATGCAATCTGCCTTCTCAAGTCTCCAGGAAGAGCTGGATGCTCAAATGGTGTGATGGGTGAAACATCTATCCAATGAATCCACTCCCACATTATACATACATTTTCCCTGAAATAAAAATATCTGAAAAAGTATACATGATGTTACTTTGTGGTGCTTTCTTTACATTGTCACAATGAAGTTTGATACTTTGCTTCAAGGACAGCAACAACGTGTCATCACATGTTTTGTTTTTTTCATTAAATAAATTGGCAACCCACTATATTAATTTAAAATCTGCGTATAGTACTACGTAGGATTCATTTATGATACTAAAATTTGTTGTCCATTTGTTTCAAATTACCATTTTTTAAACATAGGACTTTTCTTTTGACACTCAAATAAAAGAAATCCCAGGCTGATATAGTTGTGAGGGTTGAGGCATGGAGGTGTGAATTGAAATCCCAATAAAAATAGTAACTTTTTTTTATTGCCTTTTATGGGCTTTGGATCAGTTACAATTTGGGTTTCACAGGATGTTCTTTTGTTAAGAAACATTCTGGTGTAATCCACAGCTAGAGGCAAAAATGTCCATTATGAACTAATATAAAGTCACCAAATTGATTTCCTGCTGTATTTTTAATGATATCCTTTTGCATTTGCAGCCAGTAGCCTGAGCCAAAGGGGATATTGGTGTTCTAAGTATTAAGCAGAGCCACAGAAACTGCATATACTAAAATACTTAGGCTCCAAATAAACAAGGCTGACAGAAAGCCAGGAAGCTTAAAAAGACTTTTCTGGGTTCTTTAACCTGAACAAGTTAAAAAAATAGTGACATGATGATTTCAGACCTTGAAAATACCTACTATGAAAGTGGATCCTTAACTTCTATTAATATTTTAAATACTTTTTCAGAGTTTTGCTTTGTCAGACTTGTATATATTCACACCAGAATTTAGCTTCCAATAGGAGCTTTAAGCAGAAGTCTAGAAACAATATTCTTGATAGTTTCAAAAAGCTACTTGACCACTGGTAAAACAAAACATGGATCTTGTGTCTCAGAGAACAACCAGTAAATTAATTCTGTAAAGGTGCCACAATTTCATAAACTGCATATGTGCATATTTGAGGTCTTTCAGCCCTCACTTGTACCTAATGCTATCATAGAAACCTATAAAACTTCCTGCTCCGATAAGTAACACTTGAAAGACTTGTTTAAAACAGTTTTAAAAGATCATTATTGTCCTAATAATGCTGTCTATTTACACTGGGTTTTTTAAACATTGGATTGTATTTAAGATTTTAAAAAATTTTTAGAGTGTACCACACAGATAAACCTATACACATCTTTACCTCTATTTTGAAATAACAGGCTGTTTTGTTTAGTATAAAGATCCATCAAAGTACTAGGAGCAGACAATTTGACTAAAATTGCTACTTGCCTTTTTTTTTTTGCTATCATGATAATTCCTAGAGAGTTTTCATGTAAGATATTATTTATATTATTCCCTGTCCGCTCCAAGGTCAGTAAATGAAAGATGGTGGTTTGTAGTCACTATGAAAAGGATTTCGCAACCAAACTGAGAATTTTTTCCTGATAGAATTCTGTTTTAAGCGGTTCTCTTTCTATCATGGAGACTGACTTGACATTCCATATGCCCTTTAGGACATGGGATGGTGTCTTGTTACTATGACTGACCAAATGTAGTGACCAAAGAAGCTTTCTGGAAAAATGCAAAATTTTTGAAATGATTATTTTCTTCTTAAACCAAAAAAGTCAACTTTAAATATACATACACACAGAGATCCATATATGCACAAAAATATATGTGTATTTAATGTGAAAACCTGAAACTAAGAGGAAACGTTTCAAACACTGTTTTAAAATGCTGAAAATATAGCTAGTTCAAAATGATATATTTTTTCTTCAGTGCAGTATTTTTGAAGAAATATTACCCTGACAATTGCTGATATTTGTACATATTTCTCATTAGAGATATTCCTCATCCCATTTTGTGCAGAAAACATATGTCAAAATATCAACTTTTCCCGTGGGACAGGGATTTTGAACAGCTCTAATCAGTGTCATTTTCATTAACTTCTGCTCTGATGTTTGTACCTGTATTCAAAACAACTGCTGCTGCCTTTCTGTCATTCAGGAATACACACAAACAAAAAACCCAAACACGGAATCAGGAGATAAGGAAGGGACCTCATGAGTTCATCTAGTCTGTTCTCCTCAGTATCATGTAAACCTGATATATGTGTTTTGTTATCAAAACCTACTATTTTCAACTATATGCTTTTTTTATGGGGAAGAGTCATGGTGTATCCTAATTTTATTCTTGCTCTTTCATCACCAAGTAAGGATTCACCTCACCTAATCTGTTGTTATCTGAAAGTTGGGCACCTAGTTGAAAATAATCAGCCATTCTCTGTCAATAATTGTTCCCAAGAAAGTGTTTTCTATCTTCCCTCAATATCAATAGGCACTGACAGAGAAAGATTTATCCATGTCAGAATACACAGAAGTACTTACCTTCCCAATGCTAGTTCTCTCCTCTGATTATCATGGGAAAAAGTAGATGAAATTAGATGCTTGCCTGGATATTAATTTTTACTTAGGTCCTCACCTAGACATGCTCATTTTATGTACTAAGGAAGGATGTGACTTTTACTACAGGATTCAGTATTAGCATTTTTACCTTTCTGTATCTCTTTTCATCTGAGAACTTCTTAGTGCTTTATAACCTCTAAGTGGGAGTATGATATGAGTATTTTTATAGTTAGTCAGGCTGAATATTAAATACAAATGACATCACAAAATTTAATATTCAGTCTTTGCTACTGACGGTATGAGAATAAGGGATGATTGAGGGAAAAGGATACAATGGAATTAAAAGATCCTGCATCATCTTTTGTGTGAGAAGATACTAGCAAGATGTCCACCCACAAGCATCTTCAAATAATAAAATTAACATTTTAAAAGAGAATGTTCATGAAAGCTGAAGGGCAGCAAGTGAGCAGGATCAGTCAATATTAAATGGTGAAATAAAAACTGAAGAATGACATAGGATGTAAAAGTGAGAAGCAAGCTTGAACTCATTAAAGAAAGTTAGATCTCTACAGCCTTCTTGATTCTTTATGAACATCAACATGAAGCGAACTGACAACTCATTCTGCTTTTGAACATCCTTTTTTCTACCACCCTGAGTCATAGAGTGAAAGATCTATGTCAATGCTGCAAACTACAGTAACTTTGTACCTTACGCCTCTGTTCAATATCTAAGTAGCTCCAGAGAGATCAAACAACCCTTAACAAATCAGAACTTCAGGACATGTATTGTTCAATATACTACAGAAGAGTCTGGGCTGTAGGAAAGCCATTAATTAATCAATCTTTTTTTTCAGATGAGACAGAAGAAAGAAAGGTAAAACAGTGAAAACATTCCAGAGCATTGGATAACAAGAGTGAATAGCATAGTGAAATTCAGTGTTGATGGAACTGCGTGAGAAGGATCAATCCTTGTCTAGCAGGGGATTCTAAATTCAAGCTACACTAATTATAACATATGAGAAAGTGTGAAGAACAGAGTATTGGGGTTTGATAAAGAACTGGTGCAGATTGACCTCTGAATCTGTAAATCATCTCAGTTGCTGTATTTCACAAGCGAAATGTGAATGTCTAGATACCAGCAGGGAAAATTCTTAGATGTTTGATTTCTATCAGAGGAAAGATGGACACAATGACTACTGGAAAGCTAGAGATAAGAGGAAAAGACAGAACTGACTTCTTTGTACATGACTGACTTCTGGACATGGTATGTCCAGATTTCACTGAGCTAGCTTTTATATTTTTTTCTTATTTGTAACATAAGCATGAGTGGAAAACCAGTAAATATGATAAATAGCTTACTTCAAAACTAATAAAATTTGCTTAAATTTCCATGCTAAAATTAATCTCCATGCAATTCTGCAATATGAAAACTCCTGTATATATGAGTTTTTTGAGATTCAGGCAACATTTGGTTATTTACTTGGTCAATATATATCAGCAATAGTTAGAGATTATGAGACAGAAACCATGATCCATGCTTCGTGGCCTAGGTCAAACACTAACAAAGTCTGAAAGGAAAAAAGAAAAGAATTACATTTCAAAGCAGTTCAGAAATGCTTAGATTCCTCTATATGTTACACATATATGTGTTATATTTATATATTACCACCCTATAAGATATGAATAAGTATCTTGATGAGGGTGAATGTAGAAGTTTATTCTCCATCATTCTCTAAACATGAAAGCTAAGAGAAAACATTTAAGGGGACGTCTATTTTAGACAACATCCCTTTGATGAATTTCACTCAAGTGCTGTTGATGGAATTACTTGCACTTTGTTCTTTCTGGGAAGTCAAGATGCTTTTTGTTTGTTTGCATCTTTTTTAAACCACCAAATTTAATTGTTTGCTTCCCTGACTGTAATGAAATAAGATAATGAGTTTTTCATTGTTCACTAATTGTCTACTAAAGATGAGACACAGTCAGCCAACTGTAAATTGCTCCTTTACTGTAATGTTTAGATATTTCAGTGCAAACAGTCACAAATACATCTGCTCCTGCATAAAGTGAAATGTCTGTCTTATGAAAACAACATGATGTAGAACACAATAAAAAAAAAAACTATGATGACTTCTGTTGATTAGGATTTGGCGTATTGTTTGAGTTGCTTTTGACATCTCTGAAACACTCTTGCATGTTTTGGCACAATAAAGACAAGTGATATTTGAGCAGTTTTTCTTGCCCTATAGTATTTAGAATTGCAAACCTGGAACTGATATTCACAGATAATATAAACCTTCAACCTAAGTAACTTTGCAATGAAAAATGACACAATCTGCTAAGGATTAACAGGCACCATCTTTTCCTTATCTTGGATGTTTCTAGAAATAAAGATTCCCAAGGGGAGTTAAGCATCAAAGTTATGTTAACTTTGAATTTCCTGGCATGTGTGTTCTCAGTTTTTTTCTGTCTGTTTTTAGAGTGGTCTAGATTTAACATTCTAATCTGATCTAAACTTCCCTGAAGGATCCAGATAGAAATTTTAACCCTATTGAGTTTAATGGCAGCTTTAGTATTGATATAGAACTGACTAGGACTTGATGTTAAAATTTTCAGTCAGATCATCCATAATGTATAAGTTTCAGTTCAAAGGCAGAAAATGATTGTTTCATCAGCAAGCCCATTTCTCTCTGGAACAGGGAGGTGTCAGTAGACAATGTTTCATAATGGACTTGACCTAAAACTCATAGAAGAAAGAAGACAGACACATGTAAGAAAACCAACAGACTCTAGTAGATTTTTGGTGACTTTGACAACACGCAGTATGAGCACTGTTCAGAATTATACTACTTCTTTCAAATAACCTACTTCCCTTTAATAAAATACACAACCTACTTCATTCTACAGAGAAACACATTTAGTAGTTATTTAGTGACCACAAGATACTGTGGCATGATTTCATAGTAGTAAAAAAAATGTTATGTAATTGTGAACTTTTCAAGCATACTTTGCTCTGTCCAAATTCTCCATTGGGAAAAAATAAAACCGAATTATTTTGAAAGTATTGAATTCTGCATATACTGTCCCATGGGAATGCATTAATATTGGTTGCAGAGGGTTGTATGTCGATATACACCCCTGGCTTTTGTCATGCCATTAACCATTCTACCACTCAGCACAGCATGGCCGGTGTCACAGCCTGGCAGCCGGTGCGGCTGGAAGCAGAACTGGCATCCTGATGTGTGGGATACACCATTCCACACACTCTCTGCCTTCACCTGTGTCTGCCCCAGCTCATCCGAGACCAACAGAAGAACCACTGGGGAACATCTAGTGGGGATCATGAGTTAAAAAGCATAGTTAAAACCCAAATTGTTTTAGGGAAACTGGAAGTATAGTACATTTCACTCAAGTTTGGCTGTGAACATTTTTGCTTACATGATTTAATAATAATAGTAGTAGTAATATAATCATAGTTGTTATTATTATTATTATTATTATTTTTTCAATGTATTTTGTGTTCTGGTTATCTAACTTACAAAGACTGCTTTTTTTTTTTAACGGATCACTGAATTTGCACGTTTTTTATTTGTGTTCTGAGCCCTTCTATTTTTTTTTCTGTTTCATTACGGAGAAAAAATGAAAGCAGAGGTAGTTCATGGTTTGAAAACAGCTGTGATAATCCCATGCTGACAGAATCATTTTCATATTTACTTTTATAATTTTATATATTTATATACATATTATCTATAAATATTAAAATTTTGTGTACATTTATACTTATAGGCCATATTTGCAGTCACTGGCATCTAGTGCATTGTTTTGGTAAGAAGGGACTTAGAAACGTCCAACTGACAAGTTAGCAGAATTAGACATCTACATAAAGAGTAGGGGTCTAAATGTTTCTAAGGATAGGAACAAACCAGAGTGCCAAGAAATCACTGCCTTATTTATTACTAACCCCAGTGGAAAAGATGATCCTGAGGCCATCTCTGAGTGTGCTGTTTGGAAAAGGAATACTACTTTTCCTAGGATTTAGTTTTATTTTTTCATCAAAGCCTTGCCTTTGAGTCCTTTCAAACCAATGAACATTCAGTTTATAGCAAACATTTTTGGCTTAAGCCCACAGTCGCAGCTCATCCTCAGAGCAGTGAAGAAGCAAGGCTTCTCCAACAGAAGCTCCTCCAGCAGAAGAGGTCCTGGGTTCAGGACCAAGCATCCTGTTCCCTGGCAGAGGCTGCTGCTGTCTGTGACTGAAGAAAGAATGAGCAAAATATCGGATTGGTGCTCACCATTATATCCTTGAAGCAGGCAGAAAAAGGATTTAATATGCTTAACAGCATGAAGAAGAAAAACAAACATAAATTCCCAAAAGGAAAGGAGTAGAAATCACATTAAATCCAAATCCACATACAACTAAACTCTTTTCCTGGTGCTTGGGGGGGCTGGAAGGAAAAACAGATATTTAACTATGTTTTTACCCAAAAGAAAATTTTCCAAAGATCCTGCCAAGTAATCCAGGAATCTCCAGGAGATAGAATATCTGTTTCAGAGAGGAAAATGAGAGCAGCTCTGAGAAAAAGACTATTCAGAATTAAACTGCACAACCATTTTCCATGTTTCCTCATTATTAGTGGCTTTAATAACAGAGTTGCCTATGCATTGTACTTCTTCTAAATGTGTGTGCATTTGCTACTTACAGTGGCCATTACAGTTACTCATAGTAAAACAGATCAACATTTTTTTCACTGATTTTCATCTAGAATATGTGCAGTTCACATTCTGCAGGGACTAGAACCAATATTCTCTGAATTCCCATTACAGAGAACCTATAACACAACCAGTGAGCTAAACTCTTTCAATGACTTTGTCACTCGTTTACTTGAAGGATGCAAGGAAATGAGTATCAGGATAAACATACATGTGTGTAGCTGGGTATTAATCTTTGCTTCGTGGTGAATAGTCTATTTGAGTTTATGCTCAGCACTTCTTACCAGGCAAACACTGCTAGTCATGATAGTGTTCACTGTCTGGCTCAAACAGGAAAACCACTAAGGAAAATACTTGATATAATTTGTAAAATTCAGGATATATTCAGCCTTGTGCTGAAATTAAATTTTTGTTGTTGATTCCACAGTAGAAAGGACTACTTCACTACAAAGACTGAGTTGCCTCCAGAAGATTGGTTCTGCTTTCTGTTAAATTTGAATCTTTCTGTCTCAAGTTGGTTGGGCTGTTTCCAGCTCTGTAGAGAGGCCAGTTTTAAGGCCCACCAAAGGAGCATCACAACAGTCGTACTAATGTAGTCTGCTGGATGAATATTTTGAATTAATGTGTCTCTATGGACCACAAACCTTACCCAGCTACTGCCAGTGTAGACCTCAGCAAAATGCCAGGTCACTCTGCCTATTATGGTTTTTCCTTTGTGCCCTGCATCCTGAGTTAAATTTTGCTTAGACTGATGAGTTCCTGAAGGTGACTTCTCATAAAATACAAAAGAAAGTAAATATTAAACAAACCAGAAAAAATATAATTAAATTTCTTCACAAAGGTTAAAAGAAAAAATATGATTCCCTTCGAAAAAAAAATACAATGCTTTTTTTTTTTCCTAACCCCTTTTCTTCCCTCTAGGACCTTTATTTATTGCATATTTCAGCAGGTACTATCAGATGGTGAGTCTATCAAATGATACTGTAACTGCTGACTTAATTTATTAAACTTCGCAAGGGCCAGGCATGGAGTGTTAATAGAAAAATCACTATCTCTGGATGCCAACAATGATAATTGCAGCTACAGTTACCATGAAGGCAGTGGAGTGCTTTGCAGAGTAATGAGAGATAGGGTTTTTTTCAGTAGATAAAACATCCTGTTATAGTTCTGAGTGAGTGCAGAGATAACACAAGCAACACAACTATTTAGCAAATGCACTGCTTATTATTTGACTAGTTGAAGGGAAAAGGTAGGAATTATAAAGTCAAGTAAAAATATAGGAATGATTATTGAACCCTGATCAAGGAAGAGATATATGGTCTGACGTATCTCCAGGTCAACACTACATTGAGAATGAACCTTCAAATTACATCTCTGCAATATTCAAATAATAACTACCTGTTTTTAGCACAGCATTCTCTTCCACCTCCCCAAGGACATCTTCAGTGAGTCCCCTTAGGTATCTTCCAGCATTTATGGCTCTCATGTATCACTCTGCTTTGAAAGGCTAAGCTCAATGCAACACAATATTTAGCAGGGTTTCAGGAGGGAATGAAAGAGGGAAGATGAACAATTCATTATAAAGAAAGCAGGTTTGGACACAAGCTGTAGAGGTTTCATTTTCATGCACAAAGTAAGGCTCAAATGCAAGCTTTGAGGATTTTATTATGAAAACACTGAATGACTAAAAATGCAGAGCTTAGGACATTGCCAAAGCAGCAGAAAGGAAGTTGCACCTCACTGTTTACAAACTAATACCTGGGTGACTCTTCCATTCAGTGAGAGTGAACTGACCCGTCATTATGCCAGGAGCTGGAAAGTCAGGAGGCAGTAGCTCAGTTCAGCACTCCCATGATGGGCCAATGCTAGGGACAGATAAGTAAAATAGCCAGCAATGGGGTCTCCAAACCTTTTTCCGCATCTTCTCTCACGCTTTTGCAGGAGAGGTAAAGGAATTAGTGGTTTTACCAACAGCAGCAAAAGTGCCAGAGGGGGCAGAGTTTGAAGACTGGCTATGCTTTCTCTCTGAGTGACTTCTGCAGTCCCAAAGATAAGGGAGAAAGTTTAATTGTTTACCAACATCAATAATAAGCTTGGGAGCAATCTTCATTTTGCCACCATCCTTTTACTAACATCAGTTGAATCAGACTATTCGTTTGTGCCTCAACTTCTGAAGCGACAAAATGGCAATAATACTATTATCCCATTGTGTATCTCAGATAGAATGCATTTTAGCAGCACAATGATGCTGTTTTGTTACTATCCATCTTATGTTAGGATGAAAGGCTGAACTTATTGTTATTTCTGAATATATATGAAGGCAGAAATTATCATTATTTTTTTGCCTGCAGTAAAAAAACGAAAGCAGATTTCAGGGCAGGTGGTAAAGAACCAGATGCCATTGAAAAATTAATAAATCTTCAAATAATAGCAAGAGTAAGTTCTCAAGTGAACTCAGACTGAAGTTTTTTTGGTAGTGGGTCAAGCTAACATGTGGTAGGCTTAGACACTGAAATGACAGACAGAATCTGAACAGAAGCAATCAAAACAAAATCTGTTAAGGAACAGACAGCAAAAACATGATCAGTGGAAGCAGGAAAAATAGATTGACAGCTTAGAGAAGCTGATAAATGATAAATAAGCGATTTGGCTTTTTTTTTTCAGTTCAAGCAATTGTCTCCCCTGCTATACTATACATAAGCTTTAGATATCTTCACAGGTTGATAATAGGAAAGTAGTTTTAAAGTAAATCTCCTGTTTTCATAGGGAGTGTAACACAAAACATCACTGATCCTGTTTCCAAAATGATATACTTTTGCAGTTGCCCAAACTTAATATCTCATTTGCATCAATGGAAAATAGATCTAAATATATTTCTTGCCCATTTTTGCCAGACTTTCTGCTGTGTTAGACTTTGCTGAACACATGGCGAAACTGAAAGGCCCACACAAAACACCAACAGCCAACTGCAGCAGGAGAGTCTCAGCTTTGGCTTTTTTGGTTTGCCAGTTGCTCCTGCAATGCTCCTTGGGAGAAGGTCAGGCAAGGTAAGTGCAGCAACACGGGTGTTATCCTTCAACTCCTGTCCTCCTGTTGCTGTCCACTGACACCCTTCAAACCAAAACAGACCATGCAGAGATGAAATAGCAGAACAGGTCTTAAGAGCACTTTTCACCTGTTTCAACACAAACTTAGACAGCTTAGTTCAAACACCCTCTGAAGTGAATCAGCTGCCCAAGTCCATTACCTAGATCTGGCAAATTCAACATGTGGCAAAATGTGGGTAAAAACTATCGCTCCGATAGAATAAATGGAAAACCTTCTTCCTATGTCAGTGAAATTCAAATATATGGTAAACACAAAAAGTGAAAACCTGCTGTTGCCATGAGTAAAATTACAACCAATACATAGTCTTACTTCAGGCTTCTCTTGAATTCTTGAATTTGAATCTAGAGCACTCAGTGTGTGGAAGGAGATTTAGTGGAAAAGGCATAGTTAAGGTTTCAGTTTCAAGGTGTCTGTATGTATTTATTTGGCACGATGTCATGAACTCAAGGAATTTCAAAGGTTTTGATCAATTAGGCAAAGCATCTACGGAATTTCTTCATCCCATTTTGCTTCCCACCCTTCTAATTCACAGAAGAGCAATAAACTTTTGTGAGATGTTTGCTAACTCTACTGTGCTGCTTCAGAGTTTCCAGCCACAACATGGTTTTATTATTTGTAATTACAGAATAGCAGTTTGTATGAGCTCATGTACACACTTTCAGAACTTCAAGAGTAATAATAAAAATTAAAAAGTCAATCTTTTTCAGCTACATCTAAGCAGTCCTGTTTGATATCTTTATTGATAATGTGGATGGGAGGATTGAGTCTACCATCATCAAATTTGTGGACAGCGAGGTGGGTTGGAGTGTTGCTCTGCTGGAGGGTAGGAGGGCTCTGGAGAGGGATCTGGACAGGCTGTATTGATGGGCTGAGACCCAGAGTGTGAGGTTCAACAGGAGCAAGTGTTGGGTCCTACACTTTGGTCACAACAATCTCCTGCAACACTACAGGCTTGGAGAAGAGGCCACTTGGAAAGTGTCCCAGCAGAAAAGGACCAGAGGTGCTGTTTGACAGCTGGCTGAACATGAGCCAGCAGTGTGCCCAGGTGGCCAAGAAGGCCAGTGGCATCCTGGCCTGTGTCAGGAACAGTGTGGCCAACAAGACTAGGGAAGTGATGCTTCGCTCAGCACTAATGAGGCCACACCTCAGATCCTGTGTCTAGTTCTGGGCCCCTCAATTCTAGAAGGACATTGAGGTGCTGGAGCAACTCCAGAGAAGGGCAACGGAGCAGGTGAAGGGTCGGGAGCACAGGTCCTGTGAAGACCGGCTGAGGGAGCTGGAGGTGTTTAGACTGGAGAAAAGAAGGCTCGAGGATGACCTTATCACTCTCTACAACTACCTGAAAGGAGATTGTAGCCAGGTGGGGGTCAGTCTCTTCTCCCAGGCAACCAGTGACAGGACAAGAGGACATGGTCTTGAGCTGTACCAGGGGAGATTTATGTTGGACATTAGGAAGAATTTCCTCACAGAAAGGGGTGGCTAGATATTGGAATGGACTTCCCAGGGAGGTGGTGGAGCCACTGCCTTGGAGGTGTTTTAAGAAAGACTGGATGTGGCACTTGGTGCTATGCTCCAGTTGACATGGTGGTGTTCAGTCATTGGTTGGACTCGCTGATCTCAGAGGTCTTTTCCAACCTAATTTTTCTTCTTTGATTCTGTGATTTCTCACATAAATGGTAATTTTCATTATGGAAAAATATTAATAATTATATATTGTATGCAAAAACTATAGTTGACCTTGAAGTCAAAACAAAGCCCAAACCAAACTGGCAGCAGGAGAAAGTCAGAGGAGGTTTAAGTGCCATATAAATAAATACATATGTTCCAGACAGGTGACTAAAAACTGACCACGTCCAGGGGAGTTGAAAGGTTCATGTTTAGTAAAAGAAGCTACACCAGGACTATGACTATGGATGACACTTCATCACTGATGGTTTCCTGACTGGCAGCAGGCAAGAAGAGACCAGCGCTGGGTCCTGGCTATTAAATGAGAATAGAAAGTCTTGTGCTTGGTGTGGTGAGCCAGAACTAGAACCAAATCCCAGTCTTGGAAGCAACCATCCTTCTCATAGTCTTTCCTTAACTTCAGTAAAGCTTTATTTCCTTCTTTGCACTGTATTCAAATCTGAACATGAGGGACAGAAAATGTTTTTTCTTTAGGCTGGGTTGCATTCAGTTGTTTAGGGTCCTCCCTATGCAGTTTTTTTTTAGGCAGTGTTAAACTGTGCAGATTCAGGGTTTCTTTTGAGCCACACATCCCCACCTCACTGAGGTGCCTGATTCCCACAAACGGAACAGAATTTAGGACTGTCCATCCATTCTAGCAAATTTTTAGCTAGTCAAGATGACTTCCCAGTCAGAAAGAATCAGACCATCATGCTATGATCAGACAATGTCACAGTCCCCACCTCGCTCCCCAGGACAGATTTGCCACCTCACTCCCCAACAGCTGGGGACTCACAGCTTGATTACTGGGGATCCACAGGTGAAACACTGGAAATGAAAATGCCAAAAATGGGCAGCATTCACAGGGATACTCCTTGGTGAACAAAACCCTCTATTGTTAAAAGGAGGCATTGCTTCTCTTTTCTTACAAGAAGGCATTCATGTGCTATGACTAAGTGCTCAGGTTAACAGGACTGGTGATGGTTATTCAACAATCTGTACAAACATGAGTCCAATACACAATGGTATGGAGGTACAGTTAATGAAGACTTTTCTCCCTCAGTGAATAAAGACAAACTTGTTTGCCATATGATGTCTTGTTTTTCTCTATTTTTATTCTGCAGGCAATTCCAAGTTGTATATTTGCATTTCACAGATTTCGCAGATTTCAGCTTCATTTCTATTTGTGGTTTTCTACACTTCCATGAATAAGGAGTTGGATTCCAGAATAAGAATGCTGGACTGTTATCATAGTCATGAAATATCAGAATGTATATATTTATATCTTCTCAAGAATATATTACCTAGTGGTGAAAAGATCATAGGAAAAATATAATACATGTGAAAGATGATGGTATGACACATACAGAATTTTTAAGCCCTCTGAAAAACCAATAGAAAAGATTTTCTGCCTAGAGATAAAGAAAACAATTTTTTAAATGGTAAAACAATGGGATGTGCTTAAGTATGTATTAAGTAATCTTCAAGCGTCCTCAAATGGATGAAAAAATCCATAGACTCCACACATATTGTGCAAGTTAGCTATGCTCAGATTATGATTTACACTGGAAAGAGGATTATCCCTGCATTTCTATGGTGGATGTTACATTCAACTGTCAGCCAGTTGAAGTGAAAACAGCTTAAACTGGACAGATTTGTTCATGCAAGATAGAGGTGAAATTAGAAAAATGCTGATCTGAAAGATGGAAACTCAGGTCTATGAAATAGTGTTTTGCATACTGATAATGGTAATGTTATGTTTCCAGCATGCTACATTATAACATGATCCAAAATCCATTAGATTATTTCCTTTTGTGGAACTACAAGGTTGGGAAATGTTTCTGATTTTGAACTTGAGGCACACACCTCACTTAAATGTGTCCCTGATAAGGTTCAAGAGCTTTACTGAATCAAAACCTTTCCTAGTAAAACACATCCTTTGTGTTGCACACTTACACAGAATTAAAATGTTACTATTCCTCAGCTGAGCTGCAGTATGCATATCAATAGATCAGCTGCCTCCTCCAACAGAAAAACAAATAGCTCAGCTGAAACTTTTTGTTGTTTACTTTTTCTTAAATCACTTCAATTACAGCATTTGCAATTCTCAAAAGTTCACTTAATCTCTTCCCTAAAAAGACAAAAAAGCCCCCGTATTTGTTTGACTTGTCTAGAGTTATTGTAAATACCAATAATACCATTTCCAGTGATGCATGAAACAGTATTTTATGTTAGTCCTCAAAGCATGCTGGTTAAAAAAATCCATTTCTTTCAGTGGATGCCTGCTTGGGACTCAAGCTGTCTTTCTGCAAAAGTGAGACACTCTACAATTCAAATTTTGCCATTTGAGAACTGCAAAGTACTAATAAATATTTTACTATGCATTTTACGATTTTTTTTTAAATGAAGTACATAAAGGAGCTAAAGAGATTAAAGCATTTTCTGTGTTTCTATTCCTTCTTTATGACCCCCAAAACATTAGGTGAAAATCTTTAAGTTTATCTATAATGTTCAATGATACAGCACATAGATTCTAATAGATGGTATTACACTGCATAGATCTCTCAAAGCAGAGGCTGATGGAATGGATTTCACTGCATGTGGAGTTGGAAATGTACTTGTCAACTAAGCATTTCAACAATATTAAATTCATAATAAAAAACAAATAGTCATTCTTATTCTTGGTGAAATTCTGTGGGATTGCTAAGGTATCTGGTTGGCACCCTGATAGAAATTATATATTTGAAAATGATGGTTTGTCCAGATCACAGACTGCATGGAAAGAACTGCATGGGAATAGCTGCTCTACTGAAAACTGATTTTAACCCTATGTTCATTAACATGAACATTTGAAAGAGGAATTTTTAAAACCAGGAATAAACTCCCATTCAGCATTGAATGTAAATAAAAAGATACTTTATGGAATTATTTTTAAGTACTTTTTTTTATTATCATTTTTTGTATCTCTTTGCCCTCCCTAATTATTTAATCAATACCTGTGGTGTTGAATTGTCTTTACCAGAGAAAGCAATCAATGGCATGACTAGAATGATACTCAGTCTGATCTTGCTTGGATTTAGATTTTAGATTGGCTAAGCCACTTTCTAGAGGTAAGGTGGCTGTTATTTTCAGTTCACCCTGAAGACAGCCATAGGCAAATTCAACAATGAAATATGGTGAAGCATTATTGTCAAATAACTTCAGCAGCAGTAAGATGCTCAGAAGTACTCAGAAGTGACCAGAGAGAATATTTTTGAGCTATTTCATTACATTAAAAATAAATTTTCAACAGAATTCAACCATAAAATGTGTGCAACTGAAAAAGCAAGAGAGCAAAATATTTGTCTTGCTGATTAACACACAGTATATTTATGAACAGTCCTGGCTCTTGAGTTGGAATTAGCAAAGAATGATTAGGCCACCTTTAGATGACCTGACCACCGCGGTTCCTCTGAATATCTTAGACTCTTTAAATTGCATCTAATCTACACCAAAAGAATATCTTGTAAGTCTTATTTTTCTTTAAGTTACTCTATCCTGGACTAAGAGTGTTGCAGTGATAAAGCCACACTGGCTGGCACAGTCACACAGGATCCATGAGGCAAGATCACAGGATCGTGTCATTATCACCTGAGATAAAGAGGGACTCAGCAGGTCTGTAGTCCAACCTCCTGCTCAGAGTGGGATCAGCTGTGAGATCAGATCAGTTGCTTATGACTTTTATTAAGCTGGTTACAAACTCCCTTGATTAAACCCTCAGCAGTCACTGCAGATATGCAGGAAAGCAGAGTCTTCTCTTCAGTGAATTGCTCTCAGCCAAGACAGAAGATAGGGAGGAGTGGGAATACTTACAGAATCATAGTTAAGCTGTCAGGTGAAAAGAATTTTTTTGATTCACATTAGGCATGAATAGGCTCAAACTGCAGGCAGCTGTCTGCCTGTAACATAAAGCTGGTGCTCTTACTAAAGCACCAGTTATGTCTGGACTACGCAAAAATGACTAAGAGTTGAGAAAAAAGTAATTTATCGTGGCTTGAAATGTAACACTGTAGGTGGATGGCAAATCTAGCTTTGGCAATAGGACTGGATGTATGTTTAACTAACAGCATACATGTATCCTGCTTTGCTAGTGGATACTTTTTACTTAGGTATGTCTGTCACACAAAGACAAACAGAGAGCCCCTGAAAGAAAGAAAGATAAAGAAGAAGAAACGGTCCCTGGACAGCAGAAAAAGAGAGAAAAATACAGTCTTTAGATTTTGAGGGATGTAAATGGGGTGTTTTGAAAAAAGCAGTAGTTATCTCAGTGAAAGAGAATGTGGCAAGACGTGTTAGACACAGCTTGCAAACACAGGCCTGTGATTTATTAGGAAGGCCCAATTGATTGCTATAAGCCTTGAGCAGCATAGCTTTCGAAGTTTCCAGTTTCACATGCACACAGTAGATTATGCTTGTTTTTCTCTGGCCACATGTCTGACCCTGATCCACAGCTCAGTGGAAGCAGCATTAAAAAAATACTCACTACTATAAAATCACAAAGAGGTGATAAGAGTCTTTCTACACACAAAGCAGATATGATGAGTGCTTTTGAATAAGCTGTGGTCCTGAGGTGATTGTATTGATTGGGAAAAGAGGGATAATCATGCACTGATTTTACTTTTTTAAATCAGATATGCTTCTGAATTTTCTAAGCAAGGATATCTGGTGGGTAAATTTATTACAATGGCATAAATTTATACACTGACGGAGGCAGCTGTAGCTAGTATTTTTGCCTTTCCTGTCTCAATTTTTTCTGCAGTGTGAACACAGTTGTGGTGTTCCTTCAGGAAAGTGGCTGCATTTCAGGAGTGAGACACCATTTGAGTGACCAATTCATCTTGCCTGCATAGTGTGTTACAAATGCATCAGGCTTTATTGCTATCTTTATTTATTCTTGCATTATAAATCTATGCATGTATATCTATGTGTATATATGCGTGTATGTGTGTGTGAGTGCGTGTATGAGAGAGAGCAGCAGCAATGTTTATTGCATTCTTTCATACACATGGTACTGCTCAGACCACTCAGGATTTATCCAGCACAAGGACTTGTTAAAGGTTCCAGAAGTACAAGGCATTGAATAACAATCTGAAGAAACTGCTCTAAAACACTTCTGCTTTTGCACAGGGCAATAAAAATAATTAATTCATGCTGTTGACAATGATTTCCATCTCCCCTTTTCACCTCAAGAAACATCACTTTGGGATTTGATTCTCTTTTCCAGTGTGACCCACTGAATGGCTCAGAAGAGTTACAAGAGCTCCAGTAAGTGGAGATGGGAGTGTTAACATGACAGTTCTGCTGCCAGATCACCTTGCAAGATTGCTGGTCAGACAGGTTGCAACAGGCAGCTTCTTCTTTGGCCTTCCTCTGCTGCTCAGGGAAAGGAGACTCCAGAGTAAGCCTTTAAACCTAAAGAACTGTATGCTCAGTGTCGAGGATATGATCTCAAGTTACCTGTGTTTAGAGTATATACTCCCACTCAGGGACTTGCAAAGCTTTCATTCCTTCAGTGTACTTGTTGTTGCTGAACAGAGACTGTAACAGTACCTTGGTTTTTGAATTATTTGTTTAGATTCATATAAGAGATGTACCAAAGGTATAATTTATTCAGTCTTTCTGTGAGGTCCCCAAAGCAAAGTTGTGTGGAGCAGAGTCAGATCCACTAAGAGCACTAAAGAATGCAAGTATATTCCATACTTATCCTTCCTACAGAGAAGAGCCATGTTTAAAGGACTTGCAGAGGCTGGATTTGTAACAAAATGAGTCAGGGCTGGCTGGATGTATGGCAAATATTGTGGAAATAAGCTTTCCTGCAGAAGACTGAAGTGAAGAAATGCCAGATGCTTTGGCTGATTCTGTGGTCACAGCAAAATATAAAGCAAGACAGAAATGTCTGCTCTGCTCCAAAGCATTTCTTATCAATCCTGTGTGAGTGCAAGCCTCACATGATAACTACCAGGGTAAATTCAGACTTTCTCTGTATTAATCTGGTGGAAAAAAATTGATATATCAAAAAATGCAAACCAAACATCTATTTTGCTGTCTAACGACAGATATGTAGCAGAAACATAGCACGGCTGATGTCCACATACAAACAGAAAAGTTCTTGCTGAATAGAGTCACAGCTATATATTTCAGGCCTCTGTTTAAGTTGGCTGCATTAACCACCTCATTAAAAGAATCCTTTTTCAGAGCGTAAAGCTGTGTGGCAGTGCTCATAACAAATATAGTTTATTTGTCAACTGAATAAGACCAGGTGATCTTCTAGCATTTAAATAATTCTGATGATTGCACTAGAAGCATTTTTTTCCCCGGTTAATTCTCCAGTGAACAGTATCATGCCCTAACTTCATTTCATTAATAGCTCTAGTGATAAAAAGTACAGCCTAGGAAATACCCATGTCAATAGATGGCCATGTCTCTAAATCCTGAGCAGCCACCAAATACAAATGTCTAATGGGGAACAATACAAATGATCAGAACAGAAAATCCTAAAACTTTCCATATTTTTATTCATAGCTTGGTTTATGCTATCCCAGCCAATTATCTCTCTCCTTATGTTGTACCTTTTTCAAAAATTGTAAAATTCTAGTGGTTTTGTCTCTCTTTGGGGAAATACAATTGTGTATTCCACATTTATGGGGTTACAAACACGTGATCTGCCTGTGGCAGATATTCAAAAAAGAGAACAGCACGTGTTCTAAGAATCACACCAGGAACGTAGGAGGCAGCCAGCTGAAGAGATTTGAATTTTTGCATTTTCTACAGCTCATCACCAGCTTTAGGCACATTGAATTTTAGGTCCTTTCAAACACAGCTTCTACCAAAGAGAGAGCTGTGTCAGACTATGGTAATAAAAAGTCAGATAAAGGTCACTGCCTTTAACACTACCAATCACATTACCTATTCTAGACATTTTGGCTTAAGTCGCTTCTCTGAATATTAATATCTTTCCAAACTGCCTGAGAGGATGTAGGAAAACCTCCTAGTTTGTTTAGAAGATAAGTTTACTGACCCACTAACATTTACACAAATGAAGTTTCAATCCAGGGAACCCTTTTGCTTTTTCATGCCTCAGAACTGGACCTGGCATGACTGCTCACACTCTTTTAAAGAATTTTCCCTTAGAAAGTTGCTATATGCTCTGACCTGTAGAGTTAAGGAGCACTTTTGCTAGACTATTATAAACACTTATTTTGGACGTTGCTGTGTTAGAAGACAAATACACTAATACTGCAGAAGGTTTTTTTGAGATAAGCTTTCCTTTTCTCTTCCATGCCTGCTACTTCCACTCTAGAAGCAGAATGTAGCTGAAGCACAAAACTATCAAAATTAGAGTTGAAAAACTAAAGTTGGTTCAGATGTTTTGAATTCTTTCATATATGAAAATATATATTTGTACTTTGTACTATATATACCCATGTCTCCATTTGTATATGGAGTAGGAAAAAAGCCCAGGAGAACATCTAAGAAAATTTTAGAGGAATAAACACCAGTTTTGTGGTTTGATTTCTTTAATTGTTATTTTTAATGACTGACATTTGTCTTATGGCTCTTCAGAATTAAGCAGATCATGTTTCTGGGCAACAGAGAATAAAAAGAGGAAATTTCTTTTTTTGGCTTTGGAGGTTAAAGCTTAGATTTACTTTTTCTGTAGGATTAATACACTTAACCAAAGATTAAAATATGTTTTCATTTTTCTAAGGAAAGTTCATTTTGTATTGCAAGTCTATGGATTCGGACAGCTTTCTCAACAGCTGACTCAAAGCTGGTATTTTGGATTGCAAAAAGGGATCTAGGACCAGTCATCAGGGTGGTGTTACTGTGTACAGCAGAGATACCTTTTTCCAGCATCACTGGACAGCAGCTGTCATCTGCTTCCATCTCTCAGGTGCAACCACAGTATACATAGTTGCTGACAACTGCTTAATTCAAGACAGTGTTCAAATTGCACCAGTTCATCCTCAAGATCAAACGTAGTCTGAGGACCTCTATGTTTAGCCCTCGTGGCCAGCACTCGGGAACTGAGAAGCACTGTGACTGACATGCATAGCTATGGGAAAGCTTCGATTTTTATTACAGATTTTACACTATGTGTCCTAAAATGGTCATACACAAGCCTGAAAACACTTTCAACACAACTCCTTAAATTTCCAGAAATAATTACAATTTGCATCATTTGAAAAGTATCAAGATCCCACAAATCTCAAAGCAGTCACTGTTCCATGTAGCAGAACCTTGGGTAAAAATTTTTCTTCACCAGCCTTGTACTAATTTTTTCTTCTGAAAGATAGAGAAAACAAATCTGTCATTCAATAAAAAAATTTGGTAAAGCAGAACAAAACTTCTTTTTTTTTATTTTAAATACCGTGAGTATTTACTAGCTGTGTTATGCATAGTTCCGGTACCAGCCCACAGTACAAAGGTAAATGCTGCAGTATTCTAACAAAACTACTTCTAGAAGATACAGAGAAGAGGCACTAACAAGGCACATGCCATCAAAAGAAATTCAAGCAGTCTTTTTTCAGCATGATTCATATGTAGCATAATTATTCTCATACCTAAAATTTCAGAGAAGTGTAAAAAAGGTTTATTTCTTGAGTGAGGTCCTAACCAGCCGAGCATAAGAAGTTTCTTTATTCCTTCTCTGAGAGGCACAAGGGAACCATTTAAAGGCATGGTGTTCCCTTGCCTACAGTAATCTACATGACATCCTTTTGTTTTAAGGCCATGGCCTACAGCAGGATGGAACAGTGACTAAGCTACTGCTTGCATCCTGACAGACGTGATTCCACATTGTTTTGGAGAAGGATTCACATTGTCTGACCAGGGGTGAGGTCACCCACAGCAAGAAGTTTACACTCAAGTCATAATCTAGGAATGAATATATATGAAGGGCAATTCACAAAGAGCATCAATGCACAGTCACTGGAGAGGAGCAGGTGTTTGTCTATTGGGATACTTATTCTCATTATTTGCTCTAGTTCTCTATCATGTTCACTAAATTCAAGTCTTAAATTATTAAAAGAAATAGATTCATAAGAGTGCATCTTGTGCTCTATCCTTGCAGCTGGGAAAGGAATCTGACCATTGGAAAAAAGAAAGCTTCATAAAATCTTCCAATTTAACTGATCCTTCATTCCATGGCTTTCATCTACTCTAGTCCCACAGTTGCTGATCCACCTGCTGCTTGACTCCTGCCTTTTAGCCCTGGCTCTTCCCTTCAAACTGTCTCTACATCCTTGTTCCTCTTACAGGGTTGTCCATGAGTCTCATCCTTACACCCATAAAGCATGGTTTTGCTTAAAAAAAAGAAATAACTTTTCGTGGGGGAGAGAAGCTGGTAAAAAACTTAAAACCAGCAATACCTATGAGAAAAAATGTTTAGAAATATCCATATTCCCTCAGCTGGAGGAGATTATATGTACAAATAACACATTCATAATGAACATAAGTATTTATAAATATGAAGTGTTATTTTGGTAATTTTAATTCAGCCTGCATTAATTTCTAATGTATAGTTCTCTGCAGCATGAGATGCCCTGTAAACAGAAAGATGTGTTGTGGCACAGGAAAAAAAACCAACCCTCTCCTAGGTAAAATATTTTCTGAACAAGCTGCAAACTCAACAGCTGGCTCCCACGAGAGCCGTGCTCTCAGGGTGATTTATGCAGCTGAAAACTGGCAAATGGCCCTGTAAATGGGTGCTGTGCTTTAGCAGGCTCATAGACCCGAATAATTCTGGCTGTGGCAATCTCAAAGAAATAATTCCACCATGAAGGAACTTCAGTCTTCATAGTTGGGTACAGCCTGTCTTGAATGCTGATGCAACCTGAGTGTGTCCTACATGTGAGGTTAGTGGAGTTTCCTGGCATTGCTGTAGCTGCACTAATAAGACACCAGCAGAGAATTCTCATGTGTCAGAGTAATTTGCAGCGGGATCTCTCGTAAAAGGTACAATATATGCCTTAATGCAGGTGTATGCCAAGACAAGGCAGATTGAGGAACTTGCAGCAAAAGTGAGCTCTTGGAGATTAGCCAGTGTGGGGTAAAATATCTGCTGAGATGTTCTTTGAAAGCCCAGGAGATGACAGTGAATGGCTCCGTGGGAACCTCTTTCAGTGAGGCTGTGGAAAAATCTCACAGACTGGATAAAATCCCATAATACTGCCCATTTCTTATGGTATGGCTGTTCAAATATGGGAAATGTCAGGAATGGAAAACTGTGACCAGACCTGAAGAAAACCAAGAATTTGACAGGAACTGAATCAAAATAACCCAATTTCCTTGGACATGAGGTGGGATGCTTGAAACATTTGCTGAAAAAGTACCCTCTCAGCAAAATAATCTTTTTTAAGTGGCCACTTTCAAAAGTATTATTTAGACTTCCAGGTTCTAACTTTTCCTTCTCTCCCCCAATGCCCAGTGCCTAGAAAATACAGTTCTGGTTCAACAGCTGGTTCCTATTCAGCATGTATTAGTGCAACTGAGCTAGTAGTACTGTCCTGAAGGGATTAATATTAAGTGGAGAAAAATAGCTAGAGGTACATAGCTCATCACAACTGGTGATAATCCCCTTAGATCAACAATTGGGATATTCCCTCTTCCAGCCATGGGTTTACATTCATCACTAAAATACCTCTTGTAGTAAAGTGGTTGTACAAGCTTATTCTCTAGCCAGTTACCCCAAAGTAATGTAATCTAACCAAGCAGAAAATGGTGAAAGTCTACCTGCAGCACTGGAAACTGAGTTTAATCATTTTGAAATTGCTCTGTTTGAATGAATCTGAACTCTTACCGAAGAAAGAAGAGGAGGAATAAATCAGTCAGCAGATCAGAGTTACAAGATGAATCTGTACATCTGCAGGCTGGAAAAAGCTCATATTTTTGCTTTTAAATTCATGCAAGTCAGTCATGAAACAATCAAAAGCAACATCAGAAATTAAAATTATTTTGCTTTTCATTACCTGAGGTAACACTTTCAAAACTTTTGGTAAAAGGGAGATTTCATTTAAAAAAGTCTGAAAAAATGAGAAACATTTCATGAATTTTTCAAACTTTTGACATTTGGGCTGTAACAGGCAAACAAAATCAGAATAGTTACTCAATTTATTCAATTGTATTGAGTTTTTATAATTGCTTCAAGAAGATTGCTGATTCTGCTTCCCTGAATGGACACCAATTTATTGTTGATATTAACCAGAAACTATATTGGATTTATGTAAGGAATATGATGTTGATTTGATTGATATTTTTTTTCTGAATGACGGGTGTTGGGCTACAAACTGAAAAAGAATATCTTCTTTTAATCATTATAAAATCTTTAATTTTTTGGAAATGCATAGAATGAATTTGTCTATATATCTGTTGTCATAATCCTTGTACACACCACGTAAAACAATAACCTTCCCTCAACTTTAAATAAGCAAGAGCATGGCTGTGTAGGACTAAAAGTTGCGCAATACGCTGCCAGCTTTCCATAGTATGAGTACCTTCTCCCCACACAAAAAAACCCCAAACAAAAACAAACAAACAACAAAAAAACCCCAAACCCAACTTTCTTTAGAAATATTTAATCGTCAAATATTTTAATCATTATTTACTTTCAGATTGTTTCCATATGCAAGCACTGATAAAGCAAGACCTATTATTTATGGACTCGCCCGTAAGTCTATAAATACCTTTCTTCCTTTCCCACACACAGGTGTCAAGCCATTCTTTCATAGCTATGACAGTTTCATCTTCAATTACTTTTTCATAAGTAATTGGAACAGGAAAATTCATGTCTCTTTATGAAAATATCACAAGTCTTTTGCAGCTTTTTTTTTTTCCCCAGAGGAAGATGATTTTTGGGAAAGAGGAATCTCTTCCTATGGTCTTTGGATTGATAAATGTGAAATTGCTTTTTTTGTTTCGTAAAGGGTATATATCCCATGGAACTGTCAGAACACCATAGCTATTTTAAAGACTGAAAATTATGGCATGCCTGATCCTGCCTGTCTGAGACCATACATTATAAGCAGCCTAAAAGCTCTCTTATCTCAGAAAAGGACAGCTAAAAACTTAGTTTTAGTCTACATAAGACATCAACAACACAGCTGATTCCTTCTTGCAAAGAGTTTTGTTACCAACTTTTTGATTGATTTTAAAAAAGCCAAGAAGTTATTGTCAAGTCAAGATCTCTAAGCTTTGACAGAAATTGCATGTGATTTATAATCAACAAGTTCTCTGAGAGGGACCTTAAACCATGCAGTAAAACTCCATGAAAGGAAATTTATCACTCATCAAGGGTTAGTCTTCCCTCATGACATATGATGAGGGAACAGGGGCAATTAGGGAATGAAAATTACTGTGTTGCTTACTAAACAGAATTATTCTAGGGATTCTTGAATTGGACTCAAGGGAGCAGCTGAACTTTACATACTCTTTTGGACCTCAAGAGAGCCTGTTAAAATTTCACTGTAGTTCAAATATGGCCAAGAGGGGAAAAAAATAAACTCGAGCTGCATGGAATGGAAACCCTAGTGACTCTTAGTGGTTGTTTAATGGTAAACTTTAACATGCCAAAACTAACAAGTTTCTTTAAAAAAAAGTATTACCACTGCCATCATTACAGAGCACACCTACTGGTACATTACTCATACGAAATGGAAATCCAAAGTTCCACAAAGCCCATTGTGTTTCATGTCAGGTGGCACTCAACTGCCAGTATGACTCATGAGACACTGCAATATAGAAATCTGACATGCAATACCGATCCCAGGGCTCAGCCCAGCATGCCTCTGAGAAGACACTTTTTCAAAGCAGGGTGCTTCAGGAAGTTCTGACTGACAAGGTGAATCCAGAGCTGTCTGCCAAGCTGTGAAGACTAGTGCTGACATATTTCTTCTTTTAAGCCTAAAGCAAAATTTCAAATACAAAGATCTCATAGTGACAGTGTCAAACTCAGTGCATGTCCAACATCTGAACCACAGGAGACTGTAATTCAGCAGTGCCTAGGGAACACAATAAGTGGGGAATCTGATGAACTTCAAGTTGACATGTGCTGGAGTATCACTAACAGACGTTCATTTATCACTCTGTTACGACTCATTCATCCCTCATATAATTAGCATTCTGTAAGGTCCTGTTACTCACAAAAGGCCTCTGATTACAGTCAAATTGAATATTCACAGGAAGTTTGACAGCTGATAGGAAAACCACTGTACTTAAACCAGTACGAATATACTTAAATGACTTCAGAAGGTATGATTCCTCCAAAATGCTATTGCTTTTATACACTTTTGTGGTAAAAGCTGATGGCTGGATCTGTGAATGTATTTCAGCACATTGGAACAGGTGCTTCCAACTCCAGAACCACAAACCTTGATCCCTGATTTCAGCTACCACTTCTCCCTGCAGTCATCTATGGACTACACAGCGGTTAATTTTGTATCTCAGGCATTTAGAGTTCTACTGCTGAACTTGAACAGGACTGTCTTTATCCTAACAGAGTACGAACTAGAAGCCCAGATCTTCAGGGATGTCAAACACATGGTTCCCCCACCAAAAGCTGTCCATCTAATGAATACATACAAAGCACATGCTGAGCTCTGAGTAAAATTTTGTCAGATAAGCTGGCACTGGTACCTTCCCCATTTCAGTGACTTCTCCTAAATTCATCTACTTATTCAAAATAAGAATTGTAAAAAATGAGAGCAAGATCAGATCAGTTCCTTTGCTAACAAGGATCCAAATTCACATGTCTTCCTTGACAGAAAGGAAGGCTAATTACCAAGCAACAGGCAATGCTGGAGCATGATGATGACATTTCTTCGGCAAGAAAGGCCTCATAGAAACCAAAATTGTTCATACATTAATAAACCAGAGGTTTTAGCATAAAATGTGCTTCAGATAGATGCAGTGCCCAGCTCTCAAATGCTGAGAAATCTCTGCTAGTGTTCGGTAACAAACAGTAATCTAAGATTTATTATCTTTCCCTCTATTGCAGACCTAAGATTCTACAGCATACCAGAAGAGCATGTATGCAAAGTTTGAGGTCAAAAGAGAGTTTCCAAGTCAGGAGTTCTGGTACAGTCTGTGACAGCAAAGGCATTTCAATTTACCCCATTTCTTACTCAGGTTATTTGAAACTGTTTTTCTTCACTACTCTCCTTATACATTAACAACGCAGTGCCCTCTGTGTAACTCCCCCTCCCAAGAGAGGCAAAGTTGTATCATGTTTTTTTGTCCCTCATTACTATCTGTCCTCATTGACTCCATCTTTATTTGCCAGTTTATTTCCAAAACATTAACATCAAGAATATAATTATCTCCATCTGGTTGCAGAGAAAGCTGGGGCCAGAGCAGACCTGACCACAACAGAGTGGCTCATCTTCCTCGTTCTCTACCAGGGCAATACATCCACATACAAAATTAGAGAAGCCTTGCAGAAAGCATCAGGCTGTAAGAGGCTGTAACAGGAGGTAGTGCTAGACTTCAAAGAGAGCTCATATACCCATTCAAAAAACTTGAAAGTGCTAGTACAGCTTATTTCAGACAAGCAGAGACACCGAGACACAAATCAGCTAAGTGGACATCACAGCAAAGAAATACAATAGCAGAGAAAAATTTATTGGCATCATAAACTTCCACTTTACTCCCAAGACTATCCTTTCTTTCTCCAAAGCAATATTTGAATAATTTGGTTAACTAATCAGCAGCATGATCCACCTCTGTAGTCCATTCAAAGCTTAAAGAACAATGGAAATACCATGCAAGCACATCATCTCTACTTTAATTGTGACATAAGAAGTGTTTCTCTCTCTGCTCAGCTAAATCTTTATGGTATTTAATTGATGCACAGAATTCAAGTTCATTTGATATAATGGTGCCAACTTATTTTTGGCTGATCAGGTTTAATACCTCTTGGCTTGATAACTGCCTTGACAGCTGACCCTCTGTTGGTTCTCAAATTTAAAGACTGATCTTATCTCATATATCCATGAATCAGATTGAGATGCAAAACTATTTTTTTAAAGGTTAAGATGGCAAAAATAGTTTTTGAAGTATAGGAAGTTAATTTTGTTTGTCATATTGTTTCACTATCATTATTATAACTAATACTAATAGTACCTTTATCTTATTGTTACTGCAAGTTCTCCATATTGCTCAGGCTGCCTGGAAAGCACTTACTCTGACACTTCCTCAAAGGCACCTGCGACAAGAAGCACAGCATGAAGCAGCTTGATTCTGCAAGGCCAATTCTGGACAGAGAATTTGTTTTTAAACAAATGCTGTGTATTGGAAAGACACACACAGATCCAGCCTATACATGCCACCTGTTCAGTATATCTCAGAAGAGAAATCTAGCACCTAGAGGGCAGGCTAACACTGGCAAAATAACACCTCACACAAAGTACATCTTCAAAGTTCAGGTTCTTCCAGGGATATGGTGTGCCCAACACTTTACAGAAACACCTAGTCACTTTCTTTATGGCTTAAGGTCTCACTTGCACATAAATCACCCGAAGGAGTAAATGAACATGCCTGGAAAGCACAGGGCAGCATGTTAAATGCATAGACTTTGCTCTCAGTTGCTTTGACAGCCTAACTCCAGCAGCAAGCAGCAAGATCTCAGCTGTATATTATGCTGTTATCCATGGGAATGTATGAAAGCTCCCTCACTTTCACCAGTCACAACACTATTACATGACTTTCATGCATATTCACATTTAAATTTATGGATTTTTGGAAAGAGGAGCTACTTGAAAAATACCCACAGTTTGAATAAATATGCCATCCTGGTTAATTTACTGGGCAAACCTGCTATAGGATTGTCAGCACTGGCTGCAGAGACTTACATAAACAGCACAAAGAAAATTAAGCATTCTTCTGAGCATCAGCTGCTTCTTCCTTTCCCTGCTTCTCTCCTTGTTCTCACACAGAATCCCACTAGGGTCAAATTAGAGGAGGGCTAGGTAAGCAGATAATCTTAGGTTTACCGGATTCACCTGAGATTCAGAAAACCTATATTTTTAATCTAATATTTGTTTCTAGCCTTTGCTGCCACTTGATCTATCACTTCATTACAGTTTCTCTGGTTGCCCTCTGCCTGTCTCACCTGATGCATCTTTGCTACTCAGTTTGCCTACGGCAGTGTCACAGCAGACACCCTGGTCCTGCTCCCCCACCAAAGGTCTTCTTGTGCTGTTGTGACCCTATTTATTTTACACTCAGTCAGTTCCTCCTGTGTTAAGACTGAGAGAACTTGCCTGTCCTGCACTGGGAATACCAGAGAAGGGTTTGGTGAAGAAGCAAAGATACTGTGACAAACCTGCTTCCACCCTCACTGCAGTAACACAGCCAACATTCACAATGAGCTGCAGTCATCCACGGATGACTCAAAGCTAAGGCAGGATTAGTAAGTGGAGCTGCACTACCCAATCTGTAATTTGAACAATTTTCAGGCTTTTGTAGAAATGGCCTCACAGTGACTTTTGAGGAATAAGGTATTATAAAAACACCAGAAAAAAAATTATAGTATAGGCTTGATTAGAGTGGAAGAAACTCCTCTATATTGTATCATAACTTCCCAGGCCTCCTTTATTTCATTTATTGTCCTCAGAATTAAATGATACTCATCTAAAATTACTAGGTTCATGAAGCATAATGTAAAATTAAGGGGCATGTCAACTTAAAATACACAGTTCTCCATCACAGCAATTAATTGATGAAATTAGTCATTGTTTCATAAACTGAAAGCAAGTAAAATATATGTTTTCAATTGACAAAAATGTCACCAATATCCTTTAATTATTTTTCCAGCTAAGTCATTAGTATTTTCTTTACTCTTATAAAGACACATTTTTCACAGTATAGTATTAGCTTAAAGATATCACCACCTCTGCTTCCCAGGTTGACTCCTTTCCTTTTTGTGCTGAATAAATACCACTAAAATACAGCAATTAAAAATAAAGGCCACCTTCAGGCTGTACATGAGTGGCTCCAGATTTACCACAGCATGAATAAAAGCAGAATTGTACCTACCTTTCTAACTAGGTTCAAATTATTTCCTTTTCTTATTTTGTCTGTGAATATCATGGGGCCATAATGAACCCAAACCATGTTTTTCAATCCAGTGGGAGGAAGGAATCATTATTCTATAGTTTCTTAATATTTCTTCAAGATTTTTGATTATTTCAGTAGTTCATTAGTTCCTGACTGCTCCAGATATGCATGGATGGAAAAAATGTACTTTATAGAGAACGTTCCGCCACTGAGAACGTCCATGAGCTACGAACATGCTCTGACTTAATGCGCACAAATTGTCACTCTGAAGTCAATTACCAGTGAGCACAGGTTATGTGCATTCAAGCAGCCATAACTCATTTATTGTGCTACTTGTGATCTCGTAATATTGACCCATGGAGACAGAGCTTTTTGACCCTTCTACAACTATTGTTAATGGAAATGAGATTTGACCTGTGAAATTGGACCTTCGGCTTGTGCTTCCAAAATTAAATCATCCGTGTTTAATCCTATTGCCAAAGACCCAGCCTGAGATATGATTATACACTGTAGTCCACACAGGCACTGCACCTGATGAGATGGACATGCCCAGAAACCAACAAACAATGCACTTTTTCGTTTAAAAAATTCTTTAAGTCTGAAATAATTTATTGAAGGCAGCTTGATTTTACCAAATCTTAGAGCAGCGTCTAAGGGAAAGAGCCTTGCTGTAGTTTTTAGGAAGTGAGGCTAGTGGCACCTTATAAACAGAATCTCCACCCATTTTTTTTACTGTTTTACAAAGCAGAGGTATCTGTTAAGTGTACCTGCTGCTGGGCACTGTAAAATCTGTGCATCAATCCTCAAAGGCTGCCTAAGACACCTTACCTTTGCACTAGAGTCTGTCTGCCGCTGCAGGTGCCAGGAAGGCTCCTTTGGACTAACTGGCCCCCAAGCCTTATGACAGCTCTGCCTTTGCCAGAAAGAGGAAATGGCTTCCATCGAATGTGGGAGACATTAAAAAGTTCAACTCAGAATCACTGTCATCTTTCAGCTGCTTCATCTAACCTGGGAACTGCAACAAGCTAAAGACACACCTGTGTGGATGCCGCGCTGGAGTAGCAGCTCCGTGCCCAGTCACTCACGGAACAAGCTCGCGTCCAACCACTCAGATCCTCACAGTCCTGCCCCTAGGAACTCAAACCTCACCGAGAATAGATAGATTTCAGAACTCTCAGGCACTGGTACTCTGTCCCCCCTAAGCTATACTATTTTTCGGTCTTACTATGAATTGCTTTAAATGAATACACATCAGCTAAGGGAATTCCATTCCTAGACTGCTTGAAGGGTCAGGACTCTTACTTCAATTTAATTAGTGAACATTAATTACTCAACAACAGTTATGAAACATTTAAGAGGAAAATGAATATCCAGAAATACCATCAGTAAATACATTCCTGAGGAAATTATTTAATTAGTGTTTAATTACTGGTAAAGAAATTTATTAGTGTCTAAACATTAATTACATAAAGCACCATTTTTAAGCTGCTGGTGCTATTCATAATTTAAATAACTACTTTTATCTCTGTATTTATTTTCCACTGTTAGGTGGATTGTTTCTCATTAAGAGTAGAACATAGTAAATGCTTTATACACAGGATTGATTGCTATTCTGGCTTGACCCCAGCTGCAAGCCTGGCATCTTAGATATCAAGCACCTTGGAGTTAAAAAGCAGCCTTCTTATGTGATAGCAGAAAGCCATTTTTGTCATCTGTGCAAACCGATACTGCCCCTTGATTGAAGAAAAAGGTACTAATTATCCAAGGAGTCCTGGATATTCAATAGCTGACACAACAATTTGCATCAAAGATAAGATTTGAACTCAGGCCTCTTCCACTGATTTCTTCCCCCTTCATAACTGAGATGGCTTCACGAATAGGTCCAGGAATCCTTTGTCCCCTGCACAACCAGCCCTCAGCCATGATGACACTCCTTTGAGATTGTGTTACACTAAATAATAAAATAAGTCATAGGACTATTTCTGTGAGCAGTTTCGCAATGGAGAAGGTGATACTTATTTTGGTGTGTTTGCACTTTGTGAGATGTACTGATGATTCTTGTGTTCTGCTTAGGAATAGAAAAGCAGGAGTTTCACCCCAAGTCTTTATATTGGACAATCCATATGGACAAATAGCAAAATAGTTGCATTTAGTGCCAGGCTATCTGAACCATTAGGGATAACAGTGGAATAAAATGGTCACTGAGGAATGAATATAATTCCTCTGTTTTCCAAAGGCTATCTGGTATTTTGCCTTAGGTTTTATTCCATCTTTCTCTCTGTTTAAAGGTGTTGAAAAACAGCCTGACTCCTACTAGGTTTAATTATATTTCTTACATTACAGATCTCCAGTTATGACTTTTTTTAAAATTCTTTGCAATTTCAATCTGAAGCAGGAAAGAAAAAACAGTATTTGGTCATGACCCAGATTGCTCAGTTAAAAGAAAAAATATTCTCCTGCTGTTTTTTAATTGGAACCATCTGTTATTCCATGTCTTTCCTGAGAAGAATAAAAAACTTAAACTCTAATCTAGGTGTCATCTATATGTAGCATGAAAAGCATCTATAGGTGGCCTGAAAAGGTAGAGCTCTAAGTCTGGGACAGAAAGATGGTAGAAGACATTGCAGGTGATATGCTAGATATCAGCATTGTTATTAGAGACAAGGAAAAACCTTTTTAAAGTTCTAGAATAAAATGCAACCTTTCTTCCCCCCCGTCCTCCCTCCAATATCCTTTACTGAATATGTTTGTAGGGTTTTGTTCTCTTTTTTTTTATATCTCCTCTAGTGAGGCAAAACCCAAATGCTGTAACACCCCTTTCTCTTGTTTTCTTGAAATATTCCAATTACGTTGGTTTAAATATTTCTAAGGACGGAAATTGTGCAGCTTCTCTGGGCATCCTGACAGAGTGTTAAACCACTCTCATGTGACTTTTTTTTTCTTCATATCCAACCACAATTTGACTTGCTGCAACATGTGTTCAGCTCCCCTCAAATCATCGTAATTTAAGAATAATCTGATTTAACTCGCTAATGGGTGATTATAGAGAAGATGAGGATGGAAGACACTACCCTTGACCTTCTCCTCTCCAGGTTGAACAAAAACCTCTCCTACACATCCAGGCCTTCAACTATCTTGGTGATTAAGATCTGAACTCCCTCTAGTTCGTCAACATCTTTTCTATACTGACCCAGACTGGACATTATCCCCCACATGTGGTCTCACAAGCACTGAATAGAAGGGATCAATCTTTTGCCTCTGCCTGCAGGCTGAGCTTTTCTTAATGCAGCTCAATACACAGTTAGAATTTCTTATTCAAAAGTAAGACATGCCACAGTCTATGGTAATCCTATTAAAAATAGATAGGAAAATTACTTAGGACAGGAGACTGAAAATATTACATTAACATCTTGATTGTATATGAAATTGGACCACAAAGAGGTGTAAAACCAACTGAAGCTAAAAATTTATTCATTTTCAGATCAGGAAATATCAATGCAAGTAAATTCCATCCCAGAGTGCAAAGATGTAATCATCTGTGGTAGTTTACAGCTAGTACCTCATTGCTATCTCTGAAATTACACTATTGTTCATTTCCTTTTTTCATCTCTGTTTCCCTGCTGGAAATGATCATCTACTGACACTGGGGCCACTGAGGAGGAATGAGGCGGGGAAGAAGAAAGGGGAAAGGGGAGGAGAAATCACACTGTAGATCAAATGAATTAAATTGTTAAAACTGTTAATGAGGAAAAAACCATTTCCTGCATACATCAATAGGAAAATTTAATAAAATAGCTTCAAGGTAAATTTTGCTTTTATTGGAGAATCACATTTTTTACACATTTGCTATTAGGCGATATCTATGACCACTTAGCATTCTTTGTCTTTAGAACTCTTCCTTTTTGGTCTCATCAGCAGCATACTACTGAAGTGAAAAAAATATACACTGTTTATGTGAAATGTTTCGAAACCTCTTTTCAGAAACCCCTACCCTAGGCCAGCACAGAGCCAGGACAGGTCTGACAGTGTATGTTTTCTGGTGTCCTGTCTCATTGGAATTTATAATGTTGTTTCATAAGTCAAAGGAAGAAAAAAAACCCCACACTATATTGGTTTTGCTTCCTAAGTACCTTGCCAAACCTCTAATTTTGGGGTATTGCAAATCTGAAGTATTTTAAAATATTAACTTTCCTGCAGCCAGGCAAGGCATGCTCTGAAGTAAAACAATGTTCCTATTGGCATATCACTGACAGCTGACAGCTGTTGCAAATTTTTCCCCAAAAATGTTTGATGTCTTTATAATGATACCTGTTTTTTTTCACTGACAATGACAATAAAAGTCAATTACAGTATTTCTTTTTCTTTCCTGAATCTCTTTGAAATCCTATGTAGAACAAATATTTCTTTGTCAGATGGCAGAATTGCTGAAAATAGTAAGGCACAAAATGGAATATTCATAAGGTGTTTGCACTTGACGTGATGCAAATTGCTTCTCGTATTACTGCTTTTAAACACCAAAGTGTTCTGGATCAGCCTGTCATTCATTTCCTAATTCCACAGAAAAATAGTTATACGAATTGAATAGCAATGCTCAGACCTTTTTTCATGAATTCATGATGTAGGATGTTCATCACATCCCCTGTTTTTAGGAAGTTCAACACAGAACTTAAATGTATGTAGCCTAATTAAAATCTCCTGAGAATCGTCTGTTCAGGTAGAATCAGCTTTATCCAACCTTAAACACTTAAATGAGATAACTAAGTGTGAAATCCAGATGCCTGAAGCAAGCTGTATAGTCAGTGAGGAGAAACGAGTACACCCAGATTGTGATTCAAGTAATTTAAAATACCACCTTATTTAAAATAAATGTCTTAAGTCAGATAAATGAGTCTGTATTATAAAAGTCTGCACGTATAAGAAAGGTCAGGAGAGGATTTAGGGTAAAAGAAAAAGGGGGAAATTGTGGACCATGATTCCCCTCTTATAGTCCTGGCAAAGTCTCAGGGTAAAATATTCCTGCTGATTATCTCCAATATTTGACTCAGATTCAGTTTTAGCCGAACATTTATTCATTAGTGTGGCTGAAAAGTTTTGCCCATGCCTAATAGATAACAGAGGATGTTGGTGAAATAATTTAAAACTCGGTAGACAGAAATGCATTAGCAGCAAGACAAAAACATTACAGCAAAAGCAAAACAATGAGATGTAATCCAATTTTGGTGTTTGCAAACAAAGATTTGTAGGTTCATCTGTGGTCTAACTTCCTTCAGAATGCCAGTTATATTATTTGCAGACCAGATCTGGGAAAAGCAGAAACATCATATTTGGAACAACTATATCACAGTGAGATGATGGTCAAGACCTTCAAAATAGTCAATAATTTTAGTCCCTTTCTTCAGATTCAGTTTATTGTATTCATCATCCACAATGGAAACATCTAAAAAAATTAGAATCTTAAAAATGTATCATAAACATCTTTCCATGGGGATATAGAATGTCCTTCATAACCCCTAATATGCAATTACAATCTTCTTACTGCTCACCCACCAAGGAATAATAAAACATTATGAAAAGTAGAGCAACTGACACTGCCATATTTACACGTTTAACACAATATAGCTATTGGCACTCTCTGTTTGGAAGGCTTTCTCTGAAGAGCTCCTAAAACATCTTGTCTTTTAAGCAGTCTTAACTCTCCCTTACTTACACATCAAAGGGTAATTGTATACTAACCTTATCATATTCCAAATTTAAGATCAGCTGCACAGCATGTTTCTGTCTCACCTGCTCTTCCACTTAGCCTTTGAGGGCCTCCCTGGCATTTGATTTTGTGTTAAGGGTGTGGTCTATGTTAAGACTTGTTGTTAATCTTGCCCAGCTGTCCAAATCAGAGCCCCAAAAACATGCATTAAGTCTGCATTATTCCCATGACTCTATTGATCAGCAACAAAGTGAAGCAAAAGGGAAATATGGACTTAAAAGCTGGCATTTGGAAAAAGAGTTTGTTTGATTTTGTTTCCTCTTACCTTGTAATAATTCGTAGTGCACAAGTTGGTTTTGTGCTTTGTCTCTCCCTTTCTTTCCCTGGAAGCTGCTCCCAGAAAAAACGTATAAGAAAACAGACCATGGGTTCAGCCATGCCATTAAGATCTATGTGCCAAGACCACTACATGTCTTCCTGAATGTGAGACTGAAGACCAAGGCACGATCTTGGAACAAACATCTACCCTTTCGTGCTGGGGCTCACAGAAATCCCCCTTCCCTTAATTCTCCAGACACTGGTCCCTAAAGCCTTGCAGAGCTCCCGTGACAGTTGTGTTAATTGTTAACAACAAATGCAACAACAACTTGTCAAGAAGGGCTTCCTGCCTTAATTCCTTAGGACTTTGAGATGGGAGACGAACGGGAGAAAAAAGGAAATAAGCTCTTAAACTCCACTAGCAAGACTGAGAAGGAAATATTTTTTAAAGTATTTAGGTACCGAGAAATGGAAACAAGCACCTAGTAGGATTCTCATTAACAGTCATGAACCATGCTCCCCGAAAATTCAAGCGGGCAATTAGGAAAAAACAAAAAAAAAGAATCCTACTGGGGACCTATTCAACCCATGAGACACCATGCCTAGAATTTTGGCCTATATGGGTGATACCCTTAGTGGGACAAACTGCTTTTAGCTACACTGCTGGAAATCTGGGGTCACTCTGCTGTGGTCACGTGCCATGATGGCTTTTCTGAAAGGAAAGGAAGTAGTTCAAATACATTAGGGGTTATTTTCACTTCTCTGCATTACTGTATGACAATGATGATACACCTCAGATCACACTGTCATCTCTCTGGTGAAATAGCCTTTCCTTTAATGTAATGAAATGTTCTCTTCATGTAGCCATATGAGTATTGATATGAATGATTTTTTTGTTGCAAATTATAATTGGTGTCAAGAATTTATAAATAGAGAACAATAACAGAGCCCCTGTCTCAGCTCCTTTGTTAAGAACCAAATTTTCAGTGATTTGAAGAGATGCAACCAACTGCAAAAATTAGTGAGGCAGTGCTCACAGGGTTAGTTCTAAGTGTTACCACTCTTTTGATTAATACTGAAACCTGTAACCTCATTGTAGGCACAATACAGAGTCACTACACAAAAGTATATGTGCTCCTAGATAAAGGACAGAATCTTGACCACATATTCATGAGATGAATCATGAGACTCCTACTTGGCACGACTACAGATATCAAGACCTTTGCAGGAACTGAGTGCAAACTGCTAATGACCTTCTGACCGAAGGAAAGACAGTGGTAAAAATGAGAATATGAGCTCAAATATGATTGAGTGGATTTATTCTATCTTTTTATCATTCGGAAAAAGACAAAATTATGAATACTATCATAATGAAGGCATCTAGAAATAGGAAGGATAATTAAAGACATCTGAGACTGGCAAAGTCAGGAACACCTGTATTTCATTATTCATTTTTTTAATACTCTGATGTCACTAGTTGACCCACAGAGGACTAGGCTACTCCTTAGCAACATCGTGTTACTTTCTTTGCTAACAATATGTCCAAAGGGATAAATGGCACTGACATGCTGTTAAAAGGTTAATACTTGCTTCTGGAATCCAAAAGTAAAAGGTCCTATAGGTATTCAGAATATGGACCATATCCAATCAGACATTAACTATTTGACTTTCTAAAGATCTAGAAAAGCTTCAGCTGTCAAATATTTCTATCATAAGGAAAAGTGAGTCAGCAAATACATACAGAACTGCAGTACTGAATTTTATTACCATAACTGATCTTTAATAAACTGTAAAAATAAAACGAAGAAACACACAGAGCTCACTGATATCTTACAGTTCTTTCCACATATGCACAGAGATATATTGTCAGCAAAAAATCAAAGTTAAAAGCAGTTTCAGGATGTGTGCTGGTTCCAGAGTCCCCAAGCCAATTTTTGACAAGGATATATTTTCTATTATACACAATGTTTTTCCCTTTATGACTGCCTGAGATACCCACACTAAGAACAGGATATTGTGTGGATAATTATACAAAACTGTATGAACACAAGATCAAATGGAAAACTGAATTGTACTGACAAAGTACAGAGGAACTATGTTTTTGTGGTATTTTACACTTGATTGATGAAACTTGAAGTGGAAAGATGTTCTCATGTTTTGAATGATGGGCATAGATTCTGACAACTAAACTCAGTTCTCTTGACTTCCTGGTTAACCTGGAGTTAATTCACTTTAGTTACCTGAATAATACAGATATTGTTCCTGTCTTTTCTGGTTCATACTAAATTGTAAACTCTTCAAGGCAGAGATCTTCTCACGTTATGAATGTGTACAGCAGCTGACACAGAGGGCTCTCTAGCTGCTGGTCTACAAATGCAATGTTATCAGATAAAACATCTCTGTTCTTTCCTTCATTTGCTCCAGTTGAAACCACAGAAGTTTGGCTAGCTTCCCTTTCCTGCCTGAGGAGTGAATCCTTCTTTACAGTACTGCAGCAACAGAAGAGAGTCCTGTTCCCTTTACAGATGTGTTCCCAAGGTTAGCCCTCACCAGTGAGAAAATAGGTGCTTAAATTCACAGAACAGGGCGAGAAGGGGCCTATTGAAACCATCTGGTCTGCCTGCTCTGCTCAAAGCAGGATCAAGCTCAAAGCCAGGTCAGGCTGCTCTAGGTTTCATCCAGTCAGCTTTTGCTTTATGGACCTTTTAGAATTCATAATCGTTGTTTGTGTGATGAATTTTTAGGGTTGGTGGTCATTTGGGGTTTTTTGGTCTGTTTTGGTTTGGGTTTTTTTTTTTTCCATTTTTTTGCAAGGATTTCTTAAATCTTAGCTCTCAGTCAGGTTTGTCTTTACACGAAATTTTCTCAGGCAATTTTAAAGCCAACTGAAAGCTGACTGTAAGTTGACATGGTCAACTGTGTTTTTTCTGTCTCTGTATTTTTTCTTTTTATTGTGTAATGTCAATGAAAATTTCATATAAGAAACTGTTTCCACATCCAGAAAGAGTGACCTTAAGCTTCATCCTTATATTCTTAGTCTTGTTTCTCATTTTTCATGCTTTTTAAATTAATCATGTTAATTTGTAAAAAGTCAATTGATATAAAGGTAATGGGGTTTTGAGAGAGCTGTTAACACTAATTTGCTTAATTAACAAATCATGTATAAAATCATGCTCACTATAAACACTGCTGTGGAGCAAATGCAATCTATTAAGATTCATAGGAAGGCATCCCGTTCTGCTCTGTCTAAAAGGTTTAACTGCTATGAACAGGGTTTGAATCCTGAAAGCTGGAAAAATGCATAGTTTCCTCTCGTACATCCATTAAACTCTCCCAGACTGTGGGCTACTTGGATCCTAACCTGTCAGCTGCTCTCATCTGGACTGAAATCCTGTACAGCTAAAGGGGATCTGTCATATTGCATAATGTGCTCAGCAGCATACCATTTGGAAGTTAGTGGTGAGTATCCTGCTTGTGGGAGGGGCCTAGAATTGTTTGGAATGGTGATAAAATCAAGCGGCAGGATGTTATTAAGGCACGTTAAAATGGAAGATAGAGCAGAAGAGGAAAGTACAGCCCACCACCTCAAGTTCCTCCACTCACAGAAGAAAAGAATTTCTTCAAATCATTAAAGCAGATGTAAAGTAGATATTTTATTGTAGCAAATCATCTGCTCATCGATTAACCAGTTTACAAAATTCACCAGTTTCAGCTTGTCTTATTGGGGCTTTTCTCACTCTGCCAGGTAAGCATGACAGCTCTGCCTGGGAGTCAGTGAGTTACAGGCCAGGGCAGGGGCTGGTCAGAAGCCAGGAACACACTAGAAATTTTCCATTCACTAGAGTGGATTTACTTCCTTTAGAATGATATTACTTTAATGAAGGGAATGAAGCTGCTCTGATTTATTTTATGAAAGAAATTACTTTTTCTTTCAGCTTCATTTTACATTTGATTTAAGGCAACATTTTGCTGTTGTCCTCTATGATATTGACTGTTCGTTAGCGTGCAGTGACCACTATAGTAGTTGACAGGTTTCAGATCTTGCTTTGCCAAGTTCAGACCCAGACTTCCAAGGTTTCCATCCTTGAGATGTCAGAGACCCCATTATTCAGTTTTGACCAAAGGCAACAGATAGGATCATCTTTCTCAGGATATGAGAACTATGAGGCATTTAGTCAGGAAAAGACATGAATTAAATCCCATTTTCTGGAGGACATTTTGTAAAAAAGACAAAGGCCAGAAAAATTGTATACTGATGCAAAATTGGGCAGTTCTCACAAATATAGTTCCCAAATAACCATGTAAGACTTCTTAAAGATGTCTGCAAATACCAAATAAATAATTTACAATAAATTATTTATATTGTCATGACAGCTGTGATAGTCATTACAAAAATGTAAGGTTTACACTTTTTTTTGCCAAAAAAAATTTTAAAAGTTCCCCTGGTCCACAAGAGGGTGTGCAAACTGTTCTATATCACATGAACTTGCTTTTATACCTAACAGCTGTGTTCATTTTCCTGTTCATTTACAAGCATCAGACAGAGTAGGGAAACATGGGGAAGGCTTTATCCATATCAGCTTTGAAAAGCAAAAGATTTTCTGAAACTAACTAAATTATAATCTCTATAGCATGCATTCAAGGTCATGGATATGTTCCAGCAAAAGTTTGGTGGGGGGCACAGAGTTCACAAGCTTCCCAAATGTTGTTACTGCTGCTGAAACTTTAGATCTCACATGCACAAAGGATGTTTAAAGAGAAACCTGACTCCACATGAGATGAATTTGTCAGAGACCGCCCTTTTCTCAAACTGAAGTCTTTCTGTATAAGCTGTATCAGTCACCATTAGCCTGTTTTCTGTGTCAGTCCCTCTGGTACAACACACTTGAAGCCAAGAGAGGATGAAGGCAGGGTTCTTGAAATCTGGGACCCTTGCCTAGAAAAGCCATTGATGCAACTGAGCCAAAGTCATAATGTTGGGCAAGGACTCACTACACATCTGGTTTCTGCCTGCCAGCCATCTGTTAAGTGGATTGGGTGTTGGCTGGAAAGCCCCAGTTATCAAGGGAAAAACAAAGAACTGTGAATTGGGAAAAGACAAGTGAGAAGCAAAAAGGCAATAAAAAAGGAAAAAGGAGAATGATGGAAAGTTCATGAAGAGCACACTGACATTTAACCAAACATTTTGCAGTCAACTCAAATTCTTAAAAAGCCAATTGGGTGCAAAATTCTTCTCTCAGAAAACAGACAGCCTTGAAAAAAAAATTATTAAAACAGGGGATGATGCTCAGAGAAACAGTAGTGACTGTATAACACAATATGACCAGGAACACTTAACAATACAAATTATCCCTTCAGACATTCTGCTATACTGTGTATAACATTACTTAAGAAAGGTTTTATAGGAAAAAATCTAGTCCATCTAAAAAAATATGGATGTGTCTCTGTGTATTTATGTAAGTATAAATATATATCTATCACGCTGCAGTTTCACTGAGACTATATTGAGTTGCACAAGCCAAGGAACTGGTTGCTTTAGATGAAAGGAGTACAAAATATAGCCATATTCCAGAGGAAAATGAATATCAATATACAGCTTCTGTGTGATACTAGTATCATTGATTTTTGACAATGGTCTGTGTATGAATGAGCTATAGTTAATAGCATAGGAAGTTATAACACTCCCTCTCATAAGTACTGATATTTGTTACAACACTCAACTACTGAGTGAAAGGCATCTTTGGCTTCTGGATGCCTTGAATCTCAATCCTAGTGCTCTGTGTGCCATGTCGCAGTAATTGTTTGGGAAGGGAATACGGTGTGTGCACGTGTGGGGGTGTGTGAAAGCAATGCAAATCTGCCTAAAATTCAGATAAAACTGAAGAAAACCTGTAGATGCTCCCCAATTTTCCTGAGTGTTATTCATCCATAGTATACTGGGCAGACAGGAGAAGTTATAACATGGCACTCATTTGCTCAGGGTCTGTGTCTCTGTTATACAAACTGCATGCCACTAGCAAGCTTTCACATATATTCTCTGTAGGTCATTCATTAAATCATATTTAGTGCTTGATTAATTTGTTAACAGGACAGAGTTATCTTATTACTCCATGTTAATGTTCCCTAAGTAGTCTAAACATTAATAAACTTGAATATGACAGTAAAACTTTAAGAGGCACAGTACCAGCCGAATTCCTCCTCCTTCAGATCAGATGCTGCAGAATGACTAAACATCACTCCGCTAGTTTTATGTAAATGAAGGAGATGGGAAAATAAACCTTAAGCAATTTAATATTGTCTTGATTGTATGTAATTTAGGATTAACTAACCTTTTTAAATAAGACCTTAAAAGTACATCAACATCCTGCAATTAACATGCTGTTGGTAAACACTTGGAATCACAAGGTTTGTTTCCCACACTATAAGAAACATGTACAAGAATTTCTTATACTTCTGCCTGCAATATCTAGTAGTTAAAATCAGGAAACTTCATGGATTATAAGCACTTCTGATGTGTTCTTAGAAAAGCATTGTGAAGAAAAAAAAAAAGGTAATATTTCTAATAGTTTTTTAACGTATAAATGTTTTATAGGTTATACTGCAGAGTCCTCAATAAACCATAACACCAAGCAGAACAGTGGAGAAAGCTGAGGTAGTTCACAATTAACTTTCCAGCAGCAGCTTCAGACTGAAGGGCCAAAACATGGAAACCAAATTACAAAAAAGGAAACGTAATCTCACAAGGTGCATGTAAACTCATTTTGTCCTGTTAACAGAGAAATCTGCCTCACACTTCTTGAAGAACCACGTGGGATAAGAATAAAGGAATGGCTGCTCAGGACTACTTCTCAATCCCCTTCCCAGCAAAACCAAAGAGGGTTGCACTCAAGTGGATGCTGCTACACTGGTGCCAGTTCACCTTAGTGCTTTTCTAACAGGACCTACCATCGATGATACTACAAATCCCAAAGTGCTCTGCATCCAGTCTTCCAGTTGTCCTCCTTGAGTGTTGCAGGTCCGCTCACGCTCCCTTTCCCACTGTCTTTCTACTAGCTGAACAAATTACTGACCTCCCCTTCCTCCAGTGTGCAGCACAGCTTTTCACTCTCCTTATCTCTGCCTGCTGAACCGCTCATGTGAATTTTCTTAACTTGTCTCAGGCAAAAATAACTGAGGTTAGCAAGGACCTGCTGCTTAAAGTGCTGTGGAAAATTCAGATCACTTTTACTTAAATGGGTGAAGAAGCAATTCTTACAAGCAACTGAGCTTGCCAGTCACCAAAGACCTTTAGCTTGGACAGAAGTTTTAAATAAGTTTTATTGACACCTAATGTAAATGCCACAGCACACTTCCCAGCTACAAGAAAAATGAACAGAAAGCAAGGCACCGTAAGTTTCAGAAGGAGAGCCAAAAGCAACAAGTCCTGACAATATATCAGTTTTCCTTTTTAAGCACCTGACTTCTTTCCGCGGAAGCACTCTGCTCTGCTAAGGATAGTCTGAATTACCAGGAATTACAGTACATTCCACCCAGTTGGACTCCCATTCTCTGAAATACTAGCTTTGTATCCAGAAGCACTCAAATCATGAGCACAGTCAGGGTGGAATAAATACCCAAATCATGACATTTATATTCAGTTATTGGTGTCTTTCCCATTCCTCTTGGTAGTCAGTGGCAGTTCTTACATGACATCTTCTTTTTTTACTTAGAAGTCATGTTTTTCTGAAGTTAAAATTATGGTGATAGGGACCAGTCTGTAAAAGACTGACTATCAGTCAGAATCACAAGGGTCATTCAGTAAAACAACAGAGGTTCACCTGTTAACTCTTTTGAAATTAGAGGTAGTTGTAAAATTTGGTTTTGATTTCTGTTTTTGTTTCAGATAGGAAAACAGCAATTTCACAGAATCATAGAATGGTTTGAGTTGGAAGGGACCTTAAAGATCATCCAGTTCCCTACCATGGTCAGGGACACCTTTCCCTAGATCAAGTTGTGCAAAGCCCCATCTTACCTGCCCTTGAACACTTTCAGGGATAGGGCATCCACAACTTCTCTGGTAAACCTGTTCCAGTGCCTCACCACCCCCACAGCAAAGAACTTTTTTCCTAGGATCTAATCTAAACCTACCCTCTTTCAGTTTGAATCCATTCCCCTTGTCCTGTAACACACTCTTGTAAAAAGTCCCTCTCTATCTTTCTTGTAGGATTCCTTCAAGTGCTAGAAGACACCCTTAAGCCTTCTCTTTTCCAGGCTGAATAAACCCAATTCTCTCAGCCTTTCCTTGTAGGAGAGTTCCTCTAGCCCTCTAATCAACCTGGACTCCTCTGGACTGACTCAAACATGTTGACATTCTTCCTGTGCTGGGGACGCCAGAGCTATATGCAGTTCTCCAGGTGGGGTCTCACCAGGGCAGAGTAGAGGGGCAGAATCCCATTCCCACACCCTGCTGGCCACGCTGCTTTTGATACAGCCCAGGATACAACTGGCTTCCTGGGACGCAAACACACATTGCCAGGCCGTGTCCAGGCCCTCATCCACCAGCACCCCTAAGTCCTTCTCAGCAGGGTTACTCTCAATCTGTTCATCCCCCAACCTGGACTGATACCAGCACCCTGCACTTGATTTTATTAAACCTCATGATATTCCCATGGGCCCACTTCTCAACCTTGTCCAGGTCCCTCTGGATGGCATCCCATCCTTCAGGTGTGTTAACTTCACCTCTCAGCTAGGTGTCATCTGCAAATTTGCTGAAGGTGCACTCTATCCTCTATTATTACTATATTATTATTATTAATAATAGTAGTAGTAATAATAATAATAAACAATTTTTCATTGAAAAATCCCTAGTGTTCAGAAAAAATAACTTGGAGATTTACTTAAAAGTAATTTTGGGTTTTCCAACAACTACTTTTGAGAGAAAGACCAAAAAAAAAGATTTATTTTATTTTAACCAGAATGACACCTCTTTTTCTTCTTCCTGTTTTGTTTGGGGTTTTTTTCTTCAATGTTCCCTAAAGGAGTTCATCCCTCAACATGGTGTTGTTAGAGAGCATGAAGGTCAAATAAAGACTGCCTTACAGTGTATTTAGTTTCTTGGAAGTATTCAGTCTCAATTTTAAAGTTATTTTAAGAGATTTTTTGCTTTTCATTCCTTTTGCGCTTACTGCCTGTGACTATATAAACCATCACACCAATTGCATAAAGTTATGTAGTGGCAGGACCTAAAATGAGTTTCATTCAAAATTTTAAAAGCTCTTATTTCCTCTGCACACGCTACTTAGCTTTGAGAAAAAAAATAATCCATCAATATAAAAGAACCATGAAAGGCACTAAGTATTTCTTCCCTCTTTGACTCAAAACACTGAGTTCCCAGACCCAATTCTTACTGCTTTTCCAACATCATAAACTTGGGGTAACTTCATTTGAAATACTGGAATTACTTTGGTATAAAACCTGAGCCTTTGAGGGAGGAATCACAGTTTCTAACATGTTAGTATAGTGAATTGTAAACACAAATCTATTTGATAAGACAAAAAATCTTCTGTTTTACTGTTCCATATGGCAAGGTAAATAAATCAAAAGCTTGCATAGTTTATACTTTAGCTGAAATATTATCTTTAGTCCTTATAAGGAGGGTTTTTCAGTCTCTTTGGGAAAATCTGGAGGACAGTAAATAACAACATTGAAATCACTATGTCATGAAATCAATAGAATCACTCGGGTTTTATGTTTGACTAACCGTGATCATTATGTGGTCTGTCTGTATGTCTCTATACAGACAGCAGTTAGAATAGCAAGGCATCAGCACAGCATTACAACCAGCCAGGCTTCCAAAGTTGTCTCAGTAAAGAACATGAACTCTACACTTAGTAAGATTTAAGAGAACTTTTTCTAGTTGTTGTGCCTTATTCTACAGAATTGTGTTGTCTATACATACCACTCATTGGAAGGGAGCGTGATTAATTACCATGAATCTTGTTCTTCCATGTTCTACAAACACATTTGCCAACACCTCCCAGGAGCATTAGCCATGGGAAAACTTGTGAAAATGCACAACCAATCTTTCTGTGGGTTGGGGATTTTTAACCAGTCTCCACTGTTCAGGAGGGGACTGATGCTTTTAGCCCAATACTTCTCTCAACTCAACTACTTAGCACTGCTACTGTTCAATCAAATTAATGGAATAATCTTAATCCACCCTTGAATCCCTGTGGTAAGGGCAAGGAAAACATGCAGCCTGATATGCTTTGGAAACAGAGCATCCCATTTTTTATTGGCCCAAACCAAATTCTGCAGATATCCACTAAAAGTTTCAAAGGTAGCAAGGAGATCTCAGTAACTCTGTGGAAAGCTGATATTAATTTACGACCTCTTTGCTTAGCTTTGTATTCTCTGGACATCCCTTGATACTCATTGAGTCTTTCCAAAATCAAGTAGACATGGAAGATTCATGTAAACAAAGTTCTGCCATTAGTCAGCTTAATAGATGTGACATCGAACAAGCACGGTTTAGTTGTCAATAGTCAAGTGTATAATGGTAGAACAGTATTCTTACTGGTGCAGTTTGACTGTGTCACAGGTGACAGTTTTCTAACCTTGGTACAGAGCACAGTTTACTGGCCCAGCTGCAGCTGGACAATTTATTTTTCTGTTCCGCAGCGATTTCTACATCCTGAATTGTTGTGCTGGTTTGCGCTGGGAAAGAGTTAATTTTCCTCACAGTGGCTCATATAGAGCTGTGTTTGGAACTGTGCTGGAAACAACGTTGATAATTCAAGGATGATTTAGTTATTACTTAGCAGCACTTACACAGACTAAAGGCTTTGTCTGCTCCTCACATCACCTCACCACTGAGTAGGCTGGAGAGGCCCAAAAACACTGGGAGGGGACACAGCTGGAACAGCTGACCCCAACTGACCGTAGGGATATCCCATCCCATGTGGTGATATGCTCGGCATACAAACCCGGGGCTTGGAGGAACGTTTGGAGTGATGGTGTTTGTTTTCCCAAGTCTCAGTTACTCGTGATGGAGCCCTGCTGTCCTGCAAATGGCTGAACACCTGCCTGCCCATGGGAAGCAGTGAATGAATTTATCGTTTTGTTTTGTTAGTGTGCATATCTTTTGCCTTTATCTATTAAACTGTCTTTGTCTCAACCCAGGAGTTCTCTTACTTTTACTCTTCTGATTGTCTTCCCCACCCCACCAGGGGCAGTGAGCGAGTGACTGTGCAGAGTTGAGTTGCTGTCTGGGGTTAGACCATGTCCAGCATGTTTAAAGCTGAGAGCCCATACAAATAGCAGTCAGCACAGAGGAAGTTACTGGACAGGCCTTTGGTTACTGTAGTGCTTTTTTTCATATGTAATACCTTAATGTTATCAATAATAATAAAACTAATGTCTTCAGATTATATTTATCCATACCTTCAAAGGCCTTCAGAACAACCAAGTTTTCCCAAGCACTGTCTGTCTCAGAACAGATCTTCTTGTCTCTCCTCATGCTAAATTTTTACCGTTATAGTATCTGGGGTTTGCCTGAGTTCCTTCGGCCTTTCCCAGTATGTTCTCTTGGCTGAGGATTTTTGTCACTTGCCTTTTTTCAGATTTGAATCATCAAAATTTAAGGCAAGTGAGGAGATTTTTGTATTTCCCAGTGTATGTACAGTCCTTCACAAAGTTCTACTGTGGGGAATCAGACGTAGGGACCATGAAGAATAAGGAGATCACAGTAGGCTATCTCAAGGATTCATGACACTTGAAGATTCTTTTAAGAACTTCAGAAAACATTATCTCTAGACTTCAATCAGTAAAAAAATTAACTAGCTTGGAAAGAATAATTCAAAAATATCACTACTGCTCCAAAGGATTCTTTGGTCTTCTATCAGAAAACTTTCAGGAGCTTCATGTTGCCATTTTCCACATCCTCTCCATAGGATACAGACAAGCTAGTCTCTTTGCATTCAGTCTCAGCCAAAAAACAACCAAAAACCCAAAATAAACACAAAAAAATAAGGGTGGAGAGGAAGGGGAGGGGGGAAGAATAAGAGGAAAATCTGCCTAATCTGCTTCCTGGCTTTGGCAACCAACTGATACCCACTCAGTGGTGTTGCATCTAAATGGATGATAAACAGATTTTAACAATTGCATGTGGTCAGCCTCGAGCCAGAGACAGAAGCGCCTGGTGCCAGTGTCTGTGTGCTGTGCTCACAACAGACAGCAAAGGAGCTGAGGGAGCTCTGCTTTCACAGCGGAGTTTGGCAGCCTGTCAGTTATAGAGTCTCCAGTACTTATAGGAATTTGTGAGCTGCACATTGTCAGAATCCCCACATCATCACAGGCTCGTACCAAATAGATTCTATTGCTTTCCTTGGTCTAAGATGCATTCACAGAAGATCCATTATATGGACACCCATTAGAGCTAATTCAGAATCTGGATTTCATTTGAAAAGATTAGAATTTTCCCCCCAAAAAACCTATGTCATTAAAAGCAGTTATGAATATTTAATTCCTGAAATTCCTCTCTACATGTATTGTAAGAAGATATAGAATAGTTCTCACTGAAATCTTAAGGATACACAAAGTGCAAAACCTGTACATAGTCCTACCTTTTATCTTTGCCTTTTTAGGTGTTTTCTGGTTCTTCACTGAATTTCTTTTTCCCTTAGGACATACAAGATGGTAAGAAGGTGTGTGCAATATGGCAGATCAAAGAAAGCTGTACGAATGCTTTTATTTTCTTATATGACATGTGTGTAGTGTGTATAAAACAGTAAATTTAGCCTAGATTCAGCACATATCAAGTCAAAGCAATCTTTTCTCTATTCTCTTCTTTCCCAAAGTGACAATTTAGTAGTGAAGGCTCTGGGTATTTTACCCTTTCTTTTCCACATTTATGCAAGCTGAAAACATGTTACTATCTGTACACTGATAAATAAGACTGGTTTTCAGCCTGGTTTGAAAGCATTATTTTCCAGTTAGCAAAGATTGTAGAATGGCTTTGAAAGTTTAAGCTACTTGATATAACTCCTGTAATTGTGAAGCCTATTGTGAACCGATTCACAAGTATCCAAAATGATTCGTAGAAACAGGGAACAAAAAGGGGAAAATCTGACTTTGAAAGTGAAGACAGATTAGAATATAGAAAATGCACAAAAAGAAATCTAAGGCATCTTTCCAAAGTAACAGAGCACGGCACAGTAGAAAGCTGAACTTGAGGCTCTGACTCAGAGCTTTGCAGTGTGCCTAATTTAACAGCATCTCAGACAGCTTGTGTTGTGGTATTAAAAGGGCTTCACTGGGAACACAGAAATCACTGCTCTCCCACTTCCCTCATGGGACCCTAAAGAATTAACTTGCTATTTATTTCAAGAGGTCATCAACAAGCCAAGTATTATACACCATGATTGTGGTGTGAAGAGGCCTGCAAGAAAGCTTTTACAAATTCTCTGATGACATCCAGGACAAGCATTTATGGAGTGTTCAGTCAAATAATGCTGAAGAGATTGCAAACTACTGATACCTACATTTTGACCTGCTTCAGTTCATCGGTGGTTTCACTCACTCATGTACTGCACTGCACAGCGGAGGAGAAGACAGCAGCAACAGAACTGGGGATGGAAATGACTCAAAGTGTGAAGTCTTCCAAGCAGCGAAAATATTTTTTGTTGTTGTTGTTCAAGGTAAGGAATGCCACAATAAGCTTTGCAGAGCATTGTGGGACAAGGAGGAAAGGGGCAGCACACTCCAGCAAACTGAAGCAAGTGAAAAAGAGCAAACAAGATGGATATTCTCCTAAGTCATCCTTCACAGGCACTTAGGCTTCTGCAGCTGTCTCACTATGTTAAACGGTTTGCTCTGTAGAAGATCATGTTTTCTTTTGAGGTTTTTCACAGTGCCTCAGCCTCCTATAGTGAAGTATCTCTTTATGCATCTATCTTGTTGTACTCTGTCTTGGAGATCCTACTGTACTGACAATGTTTCTTTTCACAGTAACCTACAGAGACAGGGATCTGTCTCTTCTGCAGATCTGCAAGCCCTTTCATAGATGATGAGTAAGCTTATTCCATGTGCAGTGTATCATTTCTTTCAACAAAAGTATTTGTTGCTTTGTAGTGTCTGTATTTTGTTGTCCATGTTTTAGTAAAACGTGTTCTTTCTTTGTGATGTTCTAGTACAGTTCCAAGTGTTGTAAAATATAAAAAAATAAATTCCAAATATAAGCCACAACTACTGAGTACTCATGGATCATTCTTTGGTCAGAACAGCTCATTCCCATCCCTCCTCAAACAAAATACATTTAAAAGGTAATCAGACAACCAAGCTACAAGCAAGCAAAAACCCCCCAAAATTGTCCATGTCATTTTCCCCCTGCAGGCTTACTCACTATGCCTCTCATGGAAAATGAAATCTTACAGAGAGCATGAAGTGCTGAAAGGAATCCCAGACCTAGGGAATTGGAAGCTACACACTTAAATGGATGGCCAGATATTTTAAGAACAGTTTATAAAACATTTCCACATAGTAAGTAAAGCAAAAGCTGCCCACACCCAGTTTCTGCTGCCGAGAGTAAAAGGCCACAGGAGGTTGTTTCTGAGGTGTTATTTATATTGTATTTTAAAATGGTCTGAAGGGACAGAGGGTTAAGCTATCAATTATGTAATTGGAAACGAAGAACTTCTGGGAAGAGAAGCAGAAAATTGTACACTTTAGAGAATGAGCAAGACATTTAGGAGAGGTTCAAGGTTAATTCCTTTCCTTTGCTCCTCTGAATTCTGTTAAGAGTTCACATCACAGTACCTAGGGAACAATTCTGGAGCTATAGGAAAGTAATTCCTAAAATTGTGATTTGCTCAGCAGCTTGAGTGATGCAGCAGGAGCTGCTGCAGGAGGAAGGGAAGGTCCCTAGTCCAGGGAGACCATTTTGTGGTCACTGCAATTCAAATGCTATGTGCTTTCTGTAAGGCTGTTATAAGGCATGCTGTCAGTGTGCCTCGGACTACCAGGCACTGTCTTACTGCCAGAACTGCTGGAAATGTGAAAAAAAGTGCACAGTTAATGTGTAAATGGGAAATTTCATAAGAAATTAAAACTGAAACTAGTCTGTGAGTGTATCTGTGCAAGTGCAAAATGAAAAAGAGAGGGACATGGTAAATGTTCTTTGCCAAAACATATTGTAAAGCAGAGCTATCCAGTACTTTCTTCTCAAAATCTGAGACAAATCCACAAGAAGAGTTTTTTATTGGATAAATATTGTGTCTTCTGAAAATACTTAGCAACATTTTTGGATACACAGGCAGGAAGCAGTGAGATGAATTGAAAACCTTTATTCTCCCTCCTCGCCATTTTGGTTTCTAATAATCAGCCTGAAACCTAAGACTCACATGTCCACCCTGAAACACCATTTATTGGCCTGGGCACCTCAGCTATTTCTTTCAGGTGATCAAATCTTGCTTCTGCACTTACCTGGAAGCACTCCAATGTAGCCAGCACTTTGCAGCTGGGTGCTGAGGTTAGCAGGCAGCTGGCTGGGCAGGGAAACTGTCACACCTCCTTCCTATCTCCTTCCTTAGCCAAGATGCAAGAAAAAGAACAAGGTCCTACTGGCATTTCCATTAGAAAAGTCTGAGACCTTATCAAAGTACCGCTCACTGCAGCTCAAATGTCAGGAAAAAAGTTGTGAAGATAACTACTCCCAAGAATCTCTTTTTGGGTTGTAGGGTTCAGATGGCAGAAAGCAGCAAGGATAACATTCTGGGGTTCAGACAACAGTTTCATAGGCTGCATGTTAGGACAAGAGGTGCTTGTTGGATATTTCCTCTTTCAGTTGGAAGATGCTGTCACTGTGTGTTTGTTTTGAAATGATAGCACATGAGAGTCACAGATCATAGAAAGGATATGCTTGTCCTCCTGTTTGTTCTGGAATCTGCTTAACATTCTTCTTCCTTTTGTTTATGAAAGTACCAGGTCTGACACACACATAAAAAGAAAATGATCACTTCAAGTAATCCTCTGGGGGAATTAAAGAGCACAAGTTCAAAACAAATATACATTTTTCTCTCTGGTTGATTGATTTTATTTTCCCCTTGATAAAGAATGTGTGGAGTACAGTAGACACACATTTTTCATTGAAACCAATGGTCTAGTATTTCCAGCCACATCGCCTAACCCAGAACTCAGTAAAGTCAATGGTAGTCTTTCCATTCACTCCAGCAGGCTTTGGATGAAATCCATGCAGCAGAAAGTGAAGGCTTGCACTTTCAGGTACAGTCAATGCCTGCATTTTTTAAATGCATTACTATTATTTTCTTGCTATGTCTCTTTAAAATACTGTTTATTCACCATGGTGTAGAGTAATACATAGATATATTAGTACTAAAAACATAGCTCTCCATTTTAAAACTCAAATTATTATGTTTCTCACATAAGAAATTTTTATGAAATCACGTCATATAATTTATCAGAACATGAATGCTGGCTTTCTTTAGATTTCATCATTCTATAAAAACGTTTATTTTGCCAAAAAGTTAGAATTCACTGAATGTTTAATAATACTTAATTCCAATGGCATCATTGGAATTTAATGATGACCTTTGCATAAGATATTCTTAGATATACCCTCCAACTTATTCAGTATTCCACTTCTTTGATCATCTAGACCAGAACATGCCATTGCAGACTAATTGATTTTTCCCTCTCATATAGATGTATTCCACAAATGTTGGCCAAAGAAAGGGTTTGGATACATCAAAGTATCCACCCGGTCCCAGGAGCACTGGGAAGCAATCCCAGGTCCTGTAACTTAGACAAAGCCATAAAATTTGTTCTCAGGCTTGAATTAAAACCTGTGGTGCTACAGACTACAGAAAGCCCACACAACAGTAGACTTTCCGTATGCCAGAGGGTTTGCAATCTGAGTAAAAGAGGCCAAGCCAGGCACGCACAGCTAGTATCAGGAGCGCTGGCCAGAAATCAGCAGAGCAGCAGCTGAACTACTGCAATCCTGCCATAGAAGAGAATTTTAAGCAAGAATTGAAGGTAGATACTGTGTGAGTCTCCCTACTCTGTGTGTCCACATTGTCACTTTGAGAGATGTCCATTGTGCTTACCAAAAAAGACAAAATGGTTTCTATTAAAATATAGTCTCCCTTTCCCACATAAAATCATTTAAAATTTGTAATAATTCAGCAAGTTTTGCACCTCATAATGATTGCTAATTCATTAACAGAGAAGATTAGTGACGACTAATTGCAAGGAGTATTAATTAATTTAAGGTAGTAGAATGAATGCCTTTGCCTGAATGAAAGGCAACAGTGAAATGCCAAGTATTTTGTCACTGACATCCATGGCTAAATTGGTGACCTCTAAACCTTCCTCGCAAAAATATCAGAGCTGCCTTGTGCTCTTGCTGTCTAGAACAGAATGGCTGCACAAGTAAATGTTCCCTTATTCTCCGCAGAAAGTACACAATACCAGAGCATTGCCAGGTATATCATGGGAGCAGGCTAAAATTAAACATGAATTACAGTAACTGTTGTCAGACAGGAAGAGAGTAACAGAATCAGCAGAATGTGGATTTGTTTCATTTGTCATTGAAGTGGTTTCATCAAATAAACAGGAATTTCAAAATCTCAGGCTTGATTGAAAAGATGAGAACCAAATTCTTGGCTAGAAACACAATTCCCTTTCCTCTTTGAAACAGATCCTCACAGGATTTTTTTATAGAAGTGACTAATATCTTGACCCTGTCTGTAAGGAGAGTTTCCTCATCACACACTTGTTCAAAATACACCCAGGGGTGCTTGGCTTTTCACAGCTGGTGACAAGAACACTCAGCTTTGACAGGGAATAACTGCCTGTAAATCGTTGTCCTGAGTCCCACAGAACAGGGATTTCAATCTACATGTCCCCCAGACTGCAAGGAGCCCTCTGACCAGCCAGGGGCATGGCTCTAAGGAGTTCTCAATAAGAGAATCAAATTTAGTCATCCAATTACAAGGGAGAGTATTGCTCATCTCAGTGAGAACGCATCACGATGTCCCACTACATCAGCGCACCCTTGAACAAGCAGGAATGCAGGTCAGACTGCAGAATGCAAGACTATGGCAACTTCAGGATGATCTTGCAAGTCACCAATGGTATTATTTTTCCTGCAGTACATCCAGTACATCCAACAGGTGCTCTTGTCTGAGATGTTATTGTGTATTGGTTTGGAGGGCGAGTGGGTTATTATTAATATAATTACTAGACGTAAATTAGAATTGAATGTTAACGGATCAGGAATCATTAACTTAACTCTTACTTTTTGTTCTACCAAAATCTCTTTAAGCTGCTATCATAGGGATTAATCAAGCTAGTGTAGGGTAACAAATCCACCTTGCACAAATATTTTAATTTCTGTTTAGTTTCTACAGAAATATTTGAAAACAGAGATAAATCAACAATTGTTCTCAGATTAGAAGTCCTATTCCTGCTCTATAAGGAAGTCTTTTACAAAGAAAAAACCATCTTCAAATATTATGTGTAAAAAATTAACTCAGGTGCCAGAGACTGGAATTTTGTGAAGACAAAAGCCAAATGAAAATAACTTTTACTTCCTATGAACAGGCACAAATATAGCTGGTCATGTAACCCTTTATAATACCTACTCCTCTCCCTTGCTAAAATAAGATAGAAAAGATAGGGCTAAAATCATCAGTGTAGGGATGATTTATGGATCAGGACTTGTAACTTCACACTGACAGATATATATTGTTCATCTTCTTCATCCAAAAAGTAGGAAATAATAATGATTTTGCTTATATGGCAAGAAAGATCTAACTGCCACCAGAAATATGATGTGCACTCACACGAGTCATGAATCTGCCACACAAACTTGTCCTGCTCAGTGTGCACTGAGGGCTGAAAGCTCCCTGCCTTGTGGTATTTAAAGAAGCATCAGTACCTCACAGACTGGCAGTTTTCAGTCTTTTCCAGGACTGCACTAATCTGGACAAATTCCAGAAAATGCTGACCTGCTTTCAGTCATAATTTTTGGCTCAGAAAGGTGGTAGCAGCACACAAACCCCCATGAAAACACTGTAGTCTCACTGAAGGCTGCCCTTAAAAATCTGAAAAGAGATAAATTGCTTATGATACCTTGTTTAACATCTAGCACAAAATATAGGAAAAGTATATTGCCCCTTCTTGGGGAAAAGATGACAATGCGGTGAAGAATATGTCACTTTAAAACTTGGTTTGTAGAGATCTTAACATTAATAAAACTAAAATTTTTCCAAGCTCCACAGGAAAAAACCAAACCAAAACAAAACAAAAAAACAACGCAAATGATCTAACGGTCCCAATCAAATTATGTATTTTATTTCCCTATAGAATAGCGTTTGGTTTTGTCTTTTTCTCAGAATTTCAACCACAATGAGATAAGAAGATTATTTTTTTTTTAGAGAAAGAAGCCTGTAAATTGAACAGTAAACTCAAACAGATACTGTAATATAGAGAAGTGACCCATGACTGGATGAATGAAATAAAAATAATGTGCTAATTGGAAAGAAAATTTGAAATGGTGCTTTCCCTGAAGCAACAAAAGCAGAAGCGCAGACATATCTGTGAAAACACAGGGCAGGTGAAATTAAAAAATTGCTGGAGTCTGAAATGTGGTATTTACTTTCTTGGAAGCTAAAGATGCTCTATATTACACTAAAAATAAGCTCTTATAAATAAGTTAACAATAAACATTTCACCAGAAAGGTTAAGACATGAGAAACACAGCCTGTGACCTCGCTAAGAAACCCGCCCAGCTAGTAACGTCTGGCTTTGTTTATGTACCTGCTCCCATTCAGATTAGAGTTCTCCTAAAACTTGGTGCTTGTTTTGCACTTGCAATCATTCAATTGTACTACAAGACTGTGGGGCATACACAGAGACCCCCAGGGTTTTGCCCTTTTTCATTAGCTAGTTTTCCAGGATATTTTTGAGAAATATATAGACCAAGGCTTAGACCAAGCTATCGGCCTAAGACATTGCTGTAAAAGTTTAACTAGTGGTGCACAAATAAGCTTGGATTCTTACATTGTAATTGTCTGAGGAGGTCCACAGGAACAAATAATTACTGCTAAAATGCTTTAAAATACAATCAATAAAAAAGATCACAACAGGTCTACTTCTAATTAAATTTATTAGTAGGTGAGAAAGATTGAGATCGGATGATCGAACTTACTTTCAATAATTTGAAATGTCTCAAATATCATGCCATTGTGTTTCTGTGCACCTGTTAATATTAAACTATCACAGTATATTGATTAAGAATTTAATTCTAAAACATGATAATGCATGTATCCATAGGGTCTATGTAAAGCTCCTTCCTTAATATCATGCACAAAATAAAAGGTGTTGTATAAAGCAGTAATATATGTTACTTTTTAGCCAAGGCATGGAAAGTATTATTTCTACATATTTCACCAAGCTGTACTGTGAAGTAATTTAATTTAAGGTCACCAGTTATGCAGCTTACACAGTGTTCATGAGAAGCAAATCAGGTAAACTTTTTACTTCTGAAAATTAGACATTTTCTATATCATTGATTTTATACAATCTAGTTATTTTTTAAGAGCACCCATTCTCATCGGCTTGTGTCACTCTACTAAATGGAAACAACATTTTCATCCGTAAGTGTAGGACAGGGGATAAATTAATGTCTCTGGGTGTTGAATAAAATTATCATTTTTCCAGCATCAAAGTTCTTTGGAGTATGTGAAGGTAAAAAGAAACCCCATAATTGTTATCAGAGAAGACACTGGTGCATAAACAGTAATGACTGAAATTGGTACAGTGCTGGCCATTTGAAGAGGATGTGAAGCAGTTTGAATTCTGAAAAGCCAGTTGCCAATATAGGCAACATGTAATTTCGTGTGCATCACCTAGGAGGACTCAAATAGAAATTTTGTTTTTCCTAGACATCTCTGGCTATCAGAGGGAAATTAATTGTTTTATATACTTTATTTGCCATATTTATTTATTTGTTTGGTTTTTTAACTAAGGAAACTCAGTGATGTAGGTGTTTACAAGAAATATTTGCAAAGGACTGCAAATCAAAAGGAAGAAAAACAACCTGCAAATTCAAACAAACATGCAAGGGCTGTGTTTTTCAGCACACTCTAGGTCACACACAGGTGATGAATCTTCTTCATTAACGAATATGTCAAGAGAAAGGTATCACAGCCTGGAGGGCATAAAAGCCCCCACAATCCATCAGAAAGGAATCATATTTCCACTATTTGAACACACCAGCAGTCTGACTTGACTTTGACTATTTGTACAAACTAAATAAGATCAGTTGAGAAAATTCTGTTTATTCCATGTCTTCTCTGATACCTGAATGAGCATTTTCCCCTGGAAAGAATTATTTTGGAGGAATTTTTTGTCCACCTGTAGATCAGGAAATCAAGAGAATATTAGCATCTGAGTCATTGATCAGTCACAGCTGAGCACACCAGATCCCATGGTATTTCAGTCAAATCAAAGACTGAAATTCTTTGCAGAGGAACTTGAGATAAACAAGAGGAAAGACTTAAGGAAACACGTCAGAGAGGTGTAGAACTACCACTCCTATACTAGAGCAGCATAATATGGTATCAACATGAAATGAATTAAACTATTTTGACACTTTCAAACTCCACTTTTTCATATAACTTTTTATCCCTATGAAAAATTTTGATATTTCAGTTTTATTTTTTCCTGACTCGGGACCAAGTGTCAAAATATCAATTTCTTGGGGGGCAGAAATTACATTTTATATTAGCTTTCTTATGAAGAGTGACATCTCATTTTCTTATTTGAAGCATCTCTATTTTTACCTTCTCCCATTCAACCTCTGGAGAAAAAATAGTATATGGTAGAACACAGAATCATTCGGGGGTCGTTGCTTTCATTTTATATCCTCAGTTCACATGTAGTAGTTCAGATTTAAGAGGTTCAGTCTGTTTCTTTTCATAAATTCTGCTTTACCTGGCACATTAGAAGGCACAAGTCATCTACTCTGCTGCTGGGAAGGCTCACCACTCTGTGTAGAGGCTAGTAAGTTTATTCCTGTAAAGACTGCTCTTGGGAGTATTCCATTGGGAAAATGTAGTGAAGAAGAGCACAGATCTTAAAATGCTTAAATATCATTGCGAATCCAACAAAGGTGTTTAAGCTGTGTGCTCTAGTGCCTTCTGATAAATTTACATCCTACTAGAACTCACTAGAGTCATGTTTTAATTTTAACTGTAGCGTTTTGCACTGTCAGTTACACTGGGCTGGGGAGCAAACTGCTTCAGTGAAAAGGAAAGATCCACTACATCTCAAATCAAAGGTAAACTTTTCCAGCTGTATGGCAAACACAATGGCAAGAGGTGTAAATTATAAAACACTCTCCCAAATTTTTTTTAAAAGAGAAACCCTTTGGCTACATGAAAAAATGTCTTTGGATCATTAATTTTTTCAATTTGGGAGCCTGTGAAGAATCTAAGTCAGGTAGAGCCAGATTACTCTGTCTACAGGGTAGACTTTCCCTCTTTCTAAAGAGAAAATACTCTAAACGAAGAAGTGTGAAGAGTGGACAGATGCATATAGAGAAGTCAGCAGGTTCATGGTTAAGTCAAATTTATAATTCCCATTTTAACACCCTATCCAGGGACTTTTCAACTCTTTGATTTAAGTTGTTATTAAAGAAGTGTGACCTTTTAAAGCAGTGTAAGAAAAGACTCCAGAACGTCATATGGTTCTTGGAAGAGAGAAAGAACAATGGCTATGAATAAAATCAGTAGATTTGTGACCAGCAGAAAGAAAGAAACTTGGCCTCATGGATTTATGCCATCTATTTGAACAATGTGCCCTCTCAGATGTCTAATAAGCAACAAGCTTTTGCTACAGTCTCTCTCTCGTGGGAGGAAAGTAAATGGGTCTCTTTGTTTTTTACTTGCCTTTCTATTTTCACACTGTAGAAAATAATTTCCTAGAGACCTTTGTACTCCTGTCAAAAATGTGGTTGAAATTGCCAAGTCAGCTCAATATTATGGTGGAAGAGGGACAAAATCATACATTTAAGCAGTTATATTGCTTCACACACACTCATGCATACAGTATGATCAAAGAAGCCATATTTCCTCAGAAAAATTGGCTAAAAATAAATGTAACACTACTTTTCTGACAGCCATTTGGAGCTTTGGCAGGACAAATTGTTTTATTCAATAGCATTTCATACAGAAAAATATAAGCTACAATGTTGCCTCCTATACTCCATGAGGAAAATTAATTTGGCCTCTAGGTCTCCTTGCTATTAATCTCCATCAAGTATCCCTGCCAACACGGCCCCAGAGGCCATGATCCTGCAGAAGCACTTGTGCCCATGAGAAGCCCTATAGATTTCAACTGTCACAGGCTTAAAGTTGAGCATTCCTGAGGTCTCTGTCACAGTAAGTTCAATTTTTAATAAAATATTGAGAAGGTAGGTATGGGCAACATGCATCACCCAGATATTTTAATGAAATCCCTCTAACCTGTTCATTCTACTCTGAGGCAATTTTGCACCAGAGGTAAAGGCATTCTGGTCAGTAAAGTCAGATTAGGATGGAATTACCCTGTACCTACAAAACGTCTAAATAGTGCACTTATCAAACAGTTGCCATGCTAAGATGGGAAATCAAAGCTGGAAGACTGAGTTGAGTCCAGCTCTGAGGCCCTAAATAATGCCACAGATACAATAAAGGAATCAGAAGACATATATAGAGAGTTTCTGCTGTGCTAGCTGAGAACTGTCAGTCAGGTGGGTGGGCTTTTTCCCAAGTTAATTAGACTTCAGAGTTGATCTAAAATCCATAGGTTTATAAAGGAAAAGCTTTGGTAGGATTATTTTCAGAGTGATCAAGGTCTTCCGAAAGCCTAAAAAGTCAAGTATGACACAAGAAAATATATTATAAGCTGGCTGTTGCAATTATAAATAATGCAAATCAGGTACTTTTGAACTCCTAATTCCTACAATACTAAGCACTAATTTAGCTGTGCATGGCTATTTAATTGTGTAATTTTTGCAAGAACTTCAGCTCTTTTCACAGAACATATAACTATATTTCAAACTTTTGCTGGCCAACTAAAGAGTTTTGAATAAAAACAATACAGAGGATATTATACTTTGCTTACCCTGCCAACTTGGAGTATAGTGGTGCAGCTGTGGATGCAGATAAGTCAGAGGTCTCTAAGATAAAAGGTTTGCCAATGAAAGACAGAAGACTTACAAGTCATACTCCAAGGTCATGAAGAAGAAGGGATAAGCCTCTTCCTTTTCCCACTTCTCAAGTGTCTTTATGTGCCACCAAAGAGGCTCTTTTTAGCTTTGCTGTCATCAATCAAGCAGGCAATGCCCTCTCTGTAACAGATCCTCAAAGAGTTTGGAAATATAATAACAGCACTCATTTATTGATTGCTTTGATCAGATACTAGGCAGGAGGGAAGAAAACTTCAACATACACATCAATAAACAACCTGGAGCCTCTAAAGCCGTACTGAGAGAGCTTGAGAACTAACAACGAGGCTGAGATGCTCAAAAGAGAAAGCCTATGACAGTGAATCAATATAAAGCCTTGTGGCAAAGATGCTGAAGTAAGAGGAGGAATGTAGGGTCACTGTGAAAAGAACTCTGGGCTACATCAAGGTGCTGAGACGACTAATAAGGGATCTTTCAGATGCCGGGAATGCAGGAGACCACCTCCCTCTCTCAAAATGATTATGGAGGAAGCTTTGGGTGACAAGGCCTTGGACAAGGATCAGGTTAGGTTGAATCAAGGCACTGATTTTGCTGTATGCTTCTGACGTCTGACAAGTGGCTTGTGTTTATATGGGCACTAATGGTATCTGAAAGCAGAGAGTTTAGATAAGCTCTACAGGGCTATGTTAGCTTTTTATGCTAAAGTTGTTCCTGGAGTTCTTATAGTATAGATATACTGTGGAGTCATCCAGAAAAAAACACATGGCAGGAGATATGCAGCCTTTTATTGAAGATTATTAAGAGAAAGTGTTAGAAAAAGGCTTTCAAGTGAGATGAAAGGAATGCTTGTTGGAAGAAACTGAAAGAAGTCCCACTACCTTAGTAGTGTCTTTTGAAAGATCCAGGTTGTGACACAGTCAGAGTGCCTGAAATTTTTAGTATCTATTACATTATATTCTGTGTATGGTAAACTGTAAGGTAGAGCTGCTTACAGACTTTTAAAATTCCATTGATGTGCTTTTCAAAAGCTCTGTTTCTTCTGTAAATGCAAACACACAAGATGTTATTAGAAGTCTAGTCATTCCCTTGATACAACTGATTCTAAATTCTGAAAGGGAAAGCTGCTAAGTATGCAGATACATGGCAAGCTCAAGTGATACTCAGCCTTAAAGTACGGAAAAGGTACAAGGCCTGATACCAAAGACAGTGAACTCAGGTCTGAAATGGTCATGAAATAAAATGGAGGTTCAGTGAGTCCTGGACCTCTAACATGGCAACAAGTTTTTGGAGTGTGTTACAAAAGAACCTTTAATCTTTATGGTCAGATTTACAAGAAACTCTAATCTTATTTTAGGTGGGATTTGGAAGTCAAACTCACCAGTGTAAGACCATGGGTACACAAACACTCTTTGAGTGGAATAAGAACATTTTTTTCCCTCTGGTTATTGTCTGCATGTTCACTTTGCCTCCATTAGTTTTGAATGTTTTACCCATCAGCAGAAGACATGTAAATTCTCTTTGATTTACTAAATGGGTACAGGTATGCCTGCAGGCTCACCTGGAATCGTGAACAGAATAGTGATTGTGACCACTTGTTCTTTTTGCTAAAACAAAACTGTAAGGAATCAGATAGTATGTGAACACTGGGACCTCCAAAGAGTCATTTGACCTAGGATTTGTGTTTTCTTGAGTATCTTGGCATAAAAAGCTCTATCAGTGTGGCAGGACTACCTTGGTTTGCAGAGTACCCTGCAGTCTTGGTCTCCAGCAATCTTGGTCTCCCAAACACATGTTCTGACCTTTTCCGAAGCTGTGACAAGATGGGTTACACACAGCTGTCCACTGCCGGAAGGAAGATCTTGAGCCCTCCAAAATATCCAAAATAAGTTAGACAAGTGCCAGACAGGCCAATGAGCCCAAAAATGGCCCACCTTCCCTGTATCAGGAATTCAGCCTTTGAAGGTCCAAGCTCCAACCAGAGCTTTTTCTGCAGCTCAGGCAGACAATCCACATTGCACGTGAATGCCACACTGTCTAAAACAACTTGAGAGCGCAGAACAGTTTCCTACTCATGTAGGATATAAATAGATGCTCTCTGTTGCATCCAGCTGATTAAATAGACAGACAGTGAACATGTGAGTTTAATTTCCCTGGGAAACAAGTCTGTGAACTGCTGAAGATCAAAAGTAGCAAGTTTTACCAAATTCTGTTGCTAATGAGGAAAACCTTCATTACAAGTGTTTTCAAGAGTAACAGTATGTTTGCTCCCAAAAATGGGTATCACTGACAAGCACTATCTGTAGATGTTTGGTAAATGCTTGGAACTTTATTTTCTAATGCTATAATAAACCCCATGCAGAAGCTAATGAATCAGCAAGGCTGTGATACTTTTTTGCTAATTATGTGCCAAGTTTTATGAAACTAATAACTGTTTTTAATAATAGTGCGGAGGAGAAAGCTTGCATTTAGAGAACGCATTAAAATTTGCCCAGGTAATTGGATGGTATGGGAATTCAAGATAAGAACAACTTAATTAAAACGAAATTTTAAAACAAATGACCCAGGTTGTTTTTTAATCCCTTCACACCATCTTGAAAAAATAATTTACATCTCAGTGTAATCGATAAAGAGTCATAACTGGGTGTTATGACTACTAGATGAGAAGAGCTAGGCAGAGGATGGCTATATAACTGAGGAAGAGGGGATTAGAGGTTCCAGGGTTCATCTATAAAAGTTACGTTCATAAATGTCCAGACCACATGAGAGGCAAACAACCTCTAAAATAGTCCCCTAAACCAGGCAGTCACATTTTCTTGTTTCCTTTGATTCTCCCTTACCTTTTTGCTCTGTGCTGGCTACTTTCTCTTAGGCTATCCTCACCAGAGCAAGTTAGCTTTGTTCTTGGCAAGGTCCAGGTCTGTATTCCCCTATTCTCACCCCACGTCAGAGCTAATACTATCCTCCTTCTCTCTCCTAATATATCTTATGCATTAGCTAGCAGAAACTCCAGCAGTTATGTGCTGTGTTTTCATCACCCGAGTTCTAGTTCAGAAAGGTCTTTTCTCTTAGTCTCTATGTGTCACATCTCTCATCATACAATACTCTTTTCAGATTAATATTTGAAATGTTTCTAGAGGAACATAGAAGATATTGAGTTTGTTTAGGTGTGAGTCTTGATGATTAGAGAGTACTCAGGAGACATCTACATGCTGTACGAAAAGGGAAGTTCTATTAATTCTTGTTCTGGCTTCAGTACCTGTAACAAAAGATTGGAGATCCACTGTGCTTATGCATCCACACCCTGGCAACCGTTACACCAAGCCCAGTAACTCAGTAAAAATGAACAAAGATAAGTGAAAAGAATCAATATCCCCAATTACAGACAAGATGGAGAGTGCAAGTGACATTCACAGGGTCCCACAAACTGTCCCAAAGTAATGGAGTGAAACTAAACTCTTGGAATCCCTGCCCAGGAATTTTTGCTCTCCTTGGCAAGGTACAACAATCCTTCAACCAATGCAATCCCTGAATGACATATCACACAAGGAAACACTTTTTTACTGTACAAGTGACTGGACACTGGCACAGTTTTCCCAGAGGAATTTCTATCCTTAGTGGTATTAAAACACACCTGGACATGGTCTCGGGCAACCACCTCCAGATAATGCAGCAGAGGGGAGGTGTTCAAGATGACCAACAGAAGTGCCTTCCCACCTCAACCATTCCATGATTTTCTGATCTACAGCTTTCCAGAACCCCAGCAAAACGAGTGACTGCTGTTCCCAGACTTGAAAATGTCACTCCCTTCCTGTCTACCACTGTTGGGAAAGTCTGTTGCTAAAAGGGAGGCCAGGCCTAAGATTACAAAGTGTTCATTCCTCTGCCCAATTTTACAGTGCCTTTTACAGGACATAGTTGGGGAAATGTGCTCAGTACTCAGCTTTTGTTTTTATTTTTTGTTTTCCCAGAGAAAACTGCTTTTCTCCAATAGGATAAAAATAGCCTTCCACAATTGTTCTATCCCTTTAGACTTAGTGAATAATTGAAGAATGCTTTCCCAGTAGTTAGCAATGAAAGAGGTTTACTCTGAAGCTTTCTCCATTATCCAGTGCCAGCACTTTCCTCCACCTCTGAGGCTGCAAGAGAAAGCAAGAGGTGATAGGTGCTTGTATATCTCTTCACGAGCAAATGAAGCAAATTCTGCTGCCATCTCACTGGGAGTAGATCTGCAGTAATTCCATGGGATAACTGAGAAAGACTTTGGACCTACTAAAAAATTACTGAAAGCAAAATGTTCAATTACATTTTTCATCTAGCGTGTTCAAAAGAACATGTGACTAATGGGACTGACATGCCTATAAATGTATGACAAAGTGTCAACCCATATGGCTTGCTTCTTTTATCAGCGCTTCCCTCCTACTCTCTTGATTATTCACCTGTGGGTATCGACATTAATCTCAATGCAGTTTTCCTGCTGTTATATCTTGATTCTTCTCTACCCATGTTAGCCAAACTTAATTGAATTTGTTCTCTGCTAAATAGATATTCCTATTAGTATAAAATAGTTTTCTACAGCAACCACTGTCAGCTTAGACTCTCAGCCTACAGAAGGAGGAATTTGTGTAAACAAAGTTCTACCTCTGTTCCCAGCATTATTTGACATCCCTTCTCTTTTATGGCAAATCCACCTGGTTAAAGTCCCAAATCAGGGTCTCTGGCCTCTATATTCCACTGAAAGATTTAATTTTTGCCAGAGACAGGCTTAAACTACCCCACTGTATAGAATTCAGAAAAGATGCTTCATATTCAGCTGCTTTAATTTCCTTCTAATTTCTTTCATGGCAGTAATGGCACTTATATAAGCTTCATCTTAAAAGAGAAGACATTCATGTTATCAATGGGGGAGAAAAAGGGGGAGTGGGATATTTTTGTTCAGTTAGGCCTTGTTTTTTGAGGTGTTTTTTTCCTTTAGAAGCTTTTCTACTTGCAAGTCAGGAAGAGCAGAGGAGCTTTTTGAAAGTGTAGAGATGCTAAGGGACACATGTAATAGATTAAATATTCAAGCCCCATAAATTATGAAGGATATTTAGGTTTCATTTGTCTATGGATTTCCAGCAGATTTAGTTGTATAGAAAAAGCAAAGGAAAATCCTGCGGCTTACTTCTCTTTTCAGAAGAGGAAATTAAAGATACGGTACTGAGACATTTGGGTGAAGCATTGCCTCATTTTCTGTTACTAGAGCATTATGGATATTAGAAATCCTAGAAGGAGTGTGGTTTTATGTAACCTGGATGGAGAGCTTAGTCACAGAAAAAAAATAAGCTTCTAGAAGCTGCATACTGAGAGTTGGCATTGAATTGAACTGAGCCAGTTATACTTTGTTTGAGGGTGAAGGAACAGGGTACAGAGCAAGTCTTCCTTTGCTTTGGCTCAGACCTTAACCTGCTGTCTCTAGGAAACTGCATGTTAAAAGGAATTACTGTGCTTGTATACACTGTAAGATTTGGAAAAAAAAAAAGTCATTAAAACTCATCCTAATTAAAAAATAAAACAAACTGCTGAGGAAAAATCATAGCCCGTATTTGTGGGATTGTTCCTTCCTTTCTCTCTTCATTTTAAATTTGCTCTGAAATCAAACTCCACTGGCCTTCTCATGCACAACACTAAACCAACAGACAATACTGTTTATTCATTTTTGCCTCTGCTCATAATTTTAAAATTCTCATGTTGACTCTCAAAAAAAGCGCAATAAAAGCGAATTACTAGAAAACTAACTCATATTTCAGAATGCAAAAGCCATGACTTTGTTTAAAGTGCCCTGTAGCAAGCTCCGCGTATTCTTCAGCTGAATTACCCAACCTTTGGGAGGTTAACCATTGCAGATGTCAGTGTTTCTTGAATGATCTCTGCCATGCAGTGATGAGGTGTCATGGAGACTAAAGGGCAAGTGAAAGCAGGAGGAAAGGGACCACACTCTTTGAAAGGCAATGAGCAGGGAGCTGGGATCTTTTTATCCAAACGCAGTCAACCATTTAGTCATGCAAGAGCAGGATAGGAAATATTTGAGGTTTTCAGTCAGTTTTTCCTGACTCCATAGGATTTCACGGACCAGATTTGTGCCATTCCTGAAACTCAGAGCTCATATTCTCCTGCTGAACTGTCTTTCACGGTGAACCACTGTTACTCACTCTGCTGGCCTTGCTAGGCTTCAGAATGTGTGGTGGCTATATTTATTCTTTCTCTTTTATGTTTTTTTTTTAAAAAACTTGATCCAAAAGTCTTTCCAGATAAAGAGACTACTGGGATCCCTGGACCTTTATTATGTTTCATGCAAAACTTAAATAATCATTCAGTATTCCCATTATCCTCCTGTGAGTGCACATGTGTTGGGACATAAGAGTTATTTCCTTCAGATTCTGTTGAAGTAGATGGAACTAGCTGGAACCTGTAAAAAATGTGTGACTTGTTTGTTAAAATGCTGGCAGGACTTGAGGGGGTAAAGAGGTGAACTGCGGCTGATCAAAAAGGATTCAGCTCTTTGCTTAGGATTGACTGTCTCACAATCCACAAGAAATCCAGCTGTGCAGGCACTTGTCTTCACTCACTAATGAAGCTACCTGTTACTACAGGAGTAGGAACAGTTAACGCTTCATTAGCTGGATACAGCTATTCCTATATTGCTAATTACAAACCATTTGAGTACACCAAGACAGGATGCCAAGCAAGATCACAAAAGACTCTGTGGTCACAACCATCAAACAGGGCTGCGGGAGTAGTACCTGTGGAACTGCACATATAACGTGTTAAGAGCATTTGGGTGCATGGTGAACAGGGAAGATTAATTCTTTTTCAAATAGAAAGTGTAATAGAAACAGAGACAAACTGAAGATTAAAGGAGAATGAGATGAAAAGGACAATTAAGACGCCTCAGCTAGAAAAACCTCACATGCGAGAAGATAAAACACATGCAAGTGAGACAAAAATAAGTTGATGGTATGATAGCATCATGTTTTTACATGGAATTTATGTCATCAGAAACAAAAGAAACGAAACACTATTTTTCAGTTTCTCAACAGACTGGGTCAGTGTTGCAGAAAGATAGGGATGTCCTCCCATAGAGATGTGCTAATAATTTGATTTTCAGTTTCTGTTTCAAAAGAAAAAAAGAACAGCAAACAAAGGGTAAATGCTAGAAAACTACTGGTGAGGTGGAAAAGTTCGAGCGAAAGGAAAATACACTTAGCATTTTCTGCAGCCTCTTATTTATCCTGCTCAAGTCTCAGTAGGTTGAGTTTTTTCTTTATTTTAGGAACTAGAGTTGCATCTCATCCGTCTCCTCTCCCAGCTTAGTTTGACATCCTGGAAATACTCCTGATTCCCTGTTAACTGTACATAAAAGGGTGATGTGTTGTGCATTACTCTGCCTCCTAATAATATTGCAAATATTTTTGAAACATTTTATAATTTTTAATCATCACTACAAGGAAGAAAAAAGCCAATGAACATTTAACCATGTGCACTAAATTCTGACAGATATTATTAATAAAGGAATATGATTTTATTTTAAAAACAGTTTTTCTGGTTCTAATGCTTTGTATGATAACTCTGCTTGATGAGTTAAGCTAAGTTATATGAATTCCTTGTTACATGTTATCTTCTTCCACGCCTGCAAACATTTCTTCATGGCTTTAAGTTTTGGTAAAGTAGATTTCAGCAGATATGACTGAAGTTAAGCATGAAGAGAGTTGCTGTCACTAGTGAAATGTATTTCTCATTCCTGCAGGGCACTGTGTAAAGAAAAACCTTCTGAACTTGTTTGACTAGGAGCTAATTTAGGACTACAATAGTAGAAAGGGGAGTGAGGGTGAAAAATCAATTTTTGAAAAGGGTCTTTTTGTTGAGACTTTGTTTCATTTATACGTTGAGAATCTTGATAAGAAGCTGATCCCTACTCAATTTTGATTTTCCATTTAGCCATATAATGAAAGTATTTGTGTAAAATAAAATTAATAAAAAACATTTTTTCTTTTTTTTGTTTGTTTGGTTTTTTTGGTATTTTGGGGGGGGTTTTTTGGAAGGAGGGAAAGAGAAAAATATACAGCTTGATACTAAAGCTGATCAACTATTTTGTAAAATGAAAAATTGTTTTAAAACCTTGGAAAACCTAAGTTGGCCTGAAACCTACAATAAAATGCATTTTTCTGCATAATTTACCAAATTTTAGCTTGTTTTAATAAAAAAAATATTCCTGCTCTTGCAGAGATTAGACATCACAGCTTGATGTCCATGGTGGGTGAAGGTGAAAAAAAAAACAAACAGGGGAAATTACTGCCCTAAAAAGGGTTTTACCTGCTTACTGTATCACTCTATTTATCATGCAGGGGTCTGGTAATGTTTATGAGTACGAATGTCTTCTACCGTATCACATATACATAATTGCAAGATTTTATCCTGCAACTGCAGAAGTCAGTGAAAAACCCTAATTTTGACTCTAATTAGAGAATAAATATCTCTTTCATGTGCAGCAAATGTATTTATACATGTGAATGACCCTAAGAATCTCATTTGAGTCTGGCATCAAAAATGCCAGACTCCAGCTATTACACTCATCTCGTAAATAGGGCAAAGAAAGCTTCTCTTATGCTACCTCTTACAGGACAGGATTATAAAAGAAGGTGACAAATATTATTTACTTCACTGTAACTCCAGCATGAATTTAAATATTCTGCAGAGCTTAATATATGTGTGTGTATATGCACTGTCCTACAGTGTTGATTATAAAACATTGTGATACCACAGTAAATTGTACGGAAGCTTTGCAGCACTTGTTTCGGTAAAATACTCATAATCCCTTACACAAAGGAAAAATTGCTCAATGAAGTGTAATGCTATGATCCTCAGATAATTTTCCAAAGATTGGGCTGAGTCATACATTATATGGGGTGGGGAGGGGGGGAGGCTACACCCATCAAAATGAAAAACAGGGTGTGGTCAGTAGACATTTTCTGAAACAAGCAATTATAGAGGACAACTATTTGTTAGGCTGCCTGTAACCATGACTAATAATCCTTAATTATTTTCTTCTGATGTATTTATTGCTACCTAAAAATCATGCTACGCATTTTAAAACCAGCAGTATCTAGCAATATGTATTAGCTGGTACTCAAAAAATTCCATATTTTCAGAAAGACATATTATTACCCTGTGCTGGAAAAAAAACCAGCTGTGACATACCACCACCTTAAAAGCTTCCAAGACTTCAGTGATGGAAATGAGCATTTATAACCAAGAGCAGTTGCATAATGAACCTCTTATGAAGGCTTTCTAGGTATGTATTGAAGCTGAAATATTCAAAATGAAATTAAATTATAGAAGTCTTGGCCTGAGGGTCAAGTTAAATATGAATAACAAGGAGATCTGCGAAAAAACATCATTCAAATCTGAAAATAATCTTCCAAAATATTTTTCTGGTTTCATCTAACCTGCTATATTATTGCTACTTTCTCAACACAGGTCCCCAAGCTATTTTAAGGAGCCACTAACATTAAGATCATTAGACAAATACAGGTTTTTTAAGCAAAATAGTGTTGAAATGCATTGGGAAAAATAAGATCATGGAAAACATCCTCTGTCACAACCTTGGGGATGAATATTGTTTACCTGGAGAAGACACACAGCTCCTTATCAACTAGACAGCATTGCACGATATGTCAACATGGTCATCTTTGACACATTATATCATATATTGTGAATGTCCTAAGGGGGAGTGAGAAAGGTCTCTTTAAAAGGAGGGGGAAAGAAAGGTTGTTATCTCCTGTTCATTATTTTTATAGAGGACAATTCATGGTAATGTTGCTTTTCATGATTTGGATATTAAGGGAGGCTCTGTCTTCCACCTTCCACAGGCCGATGAGAAAGGATGGTGGGAATTCTTACAGCTTTTACTGTACCCTTCACTTCCAGCAGACATGGTTTTGAATGGGTGCCTGATTGAATAGGTTTGAAAAATAAAGCTATATGGATATAAATTTCTCTCTTGGACATTGCTGGTTATAGGAACCGTCTTGATGTAAATGCACAAGGTTTAAACTTGTTCCTTTTATTGAGGCCACTGTTCCCATTGAAATCCATTCTCTTGATGTTAATGTGATATAAATAAATGACTCCCTCATGCCAATCTACTACTCATCTGGTAGACTGTACAACATTGGCTCCATGCCACAAGACTGATTGCTTTTCTGAATGGTGAAGTGCCTTAAAATTAAGTTATGCTAAAATCAAGTTACACTATTAATTGATTCAGGACAACTATTTGGTAGTCATTATGTTCAAGAAGGGTCTGTCAATATCATTTGCTCTCAGATATCACTGCACTATGAAATGTAATGGGGTTGGGTGCACACAGGATAATAACTTGCATGACTACAGCAGTATTTGCCAAAAAAAATCCATACTGAAGAAACAAGGAGAAGGTGAAGTTATATTTAATGCTCCTTGTACTGCAAGGGGTGCTATAATAGATTTAGTTTTGCTGTGTCTTTGAAAACTCTGTTTATTTAAGTATCGAGGGAAAGGTGTTATGTTGGTAATGCAGCTGTGTATTTGTACACTTTAGGCTCAAAACACTAAGTTGTAGCACTGAGATAGAAGACTGCACAAACACAGGTTGCCTGTCTAATCTCAAAACCAACCTTTGGAAATGCATTAAATCGAGTAATCCAGAAAAGCTCATCAGGTGCCCAAACACTCAGCATAAATGTCAAGCTTAGAACTTAAGTGTGCATGGCTTAGGGATTTGTTGATCACCCAGTCTCCTGAAGAGGAAAAATTTCCAGTGTGTTCAAACTGCCCTAAAACAAGTTCTGCAGAGAACCTAGAACACCCTCAGTAAGCCATCTTACAAAATAGTAACATACAAACACTGGCTTCTGTCACCTTCCTAGAGGATTATTTTGGAAATCTTTTGTTTATTTCTTGCTAACATATAGAGAACATTGCAGTCTTTTTCTGTTTTGTTTGGTAACAATCATAGATGGGCAGATACATTGCAGGATTTTTAAAAAAAAAAAAAAAAACCAATTAATGTCGTATCTCTGCAACTTGTTCCCAGTTCATCTCACCAAATTCAAACTTTTCTCCATTTCCTTTAGTTACTAAAAACTGCTTCATAGATCCACCTTCATTTTAAGGTAACTCCTTTTCCACAAGTAGAACTATTTTTCCCTGTCTCTAATCAACAGCAAGATAGAAGCCCACTCTCTGATTCAACCCTAAAGTCATAGACACTAAGTGCATTCTATTCTCTAGACTCAGCCTATCCCCTGTAAGTTAAGAATTTTGATGTTCAGAATCTTCCAGAAAGGCAATCTGACAGTCTGCAGACAAATGTAGACTCCCTCTCACTGTTGTATGAACGAATTTAACTTATGCCTCACCTCTTTTGAAGATCAGCATCAGAGCCAATAAACCATTTTGATTTCATTCCCTGTTTTGGGATAAAAAAGGGTGCCAAGACACTAGGGTAGCTCATACCCCACAGGCTAATATTCACCTCCAGTAATTCTACTAAAATTAAATTGGAGAGGTAAGTAGTGATCACAGGTGTGTAACACAGATCTGTTGCATAGATGTATTATAAAACATCCACTCTTGATTAGGTTAACCTCTTTTTTACCACCGAAATTGTGGCTATACTCTTCTTGTGCAGCAGGAGCGCAAGTTGGCCAGGGATTTACATCATTACTTCTGCTACTTGCTTGCAGAAGAGGATTCAAACACCTGTTAATTTGCTGAGGCAGGTGTTTCTGTTCATATTTTCTAATCACCCCTCTATAGTTTGCATTTCTCAGCTTCTGTAGGGGCACTGAGTTAACCGGTCCAGTTCATATTTCAGAGAAAATGTAATCAATAAATCACCTATATTAGTCTGATGTCCACACACAGGGGTTTTATTATTAAGGATATTTTGAAAGGTTCACTGAATATTACACATTGAAATAAGTGTCTGTTGCCTGGGAGCAATTTCCAAGCTGTCTTCTGGGAACTAGGACACACTTAAAAGGATTTAGTGGTGGAAATCTTTCATTTAGAAAATCCATTTCTGCAATTCACATGTTAAAGAAATAGAAAATGTTTCTTTGCCAACTTCAGCTGCAGTAAATGCATGTGAATAGCTCTCCACCCCTGAAACAGAGCTAATTTCTGCAGAAGTTCATCCCAGATATGTATTTCTGAGCAGGTGTTTTGCTTCACTGTTCACATCTTGAATTGTGTGCAATCCATCATATCTATCATTTTGCCCTTACACAGTCAAGGAATCTGGTCTTTTCAGTTGAGTGAGCTAGGAAAGGGGAGCGCATCATTTCTTGTTTCAAAACATTCCAGAGTACTTGCCTCCTGTGTATGTCTGAAAACAGTAAATGTATAATGAAATAGTTGGGAAAACAAAGCCCAAATTACCACATATATCATGCTCCACATTTACAGTAGGAGAGGTAGGAACACTTGGGAAGTATTTCCCTCTCTCCTTCCTGGTAATTGCTGCTGTTGTTTTTGTTCTTGTTTGTAGAAGTCACAAAGTCCTTCCATCTGTCAAGCCATCATTTCTCAGAAATGCAGATGATCCAGAAAAAGTTAGCTCCAGTTACAGGAGGCAAGCGTCTCTAGACACTTAGCTGGCAAGCTTCCTCCTCTGGCTCTGTCCTTAGGGAAGAATTTGGGGGACTGGGAAGGGAGAGGGGGTCATATTGGGCTCTACTTAAAAGAGACCACCTATCTCACTCTTGGTCTCCAAAACTAGAATCCTCACTGAGGAAGGTCACAAGTATTAAGCAAAAGGGGATGTCCCATCCTGAAATCAAATGAAAAGTCCAAACACCCGATCTGCCTTGCTGATAGCTGATTTTCAGAACTAATTCTGCCTTTGTTTCTATGGAAATTAAATGTGATGAAAGAAGAATTGATCAGATTTCCGGGGCCAATTCTACCTGTAGACAACTTGAGCTTTTCAGATATGCACTCTGTCACAATACCTCCTGTGTGACTTGAGGCCAATTTGTTATCTGTTCTAAGACTTCTCTATCTGTGAAGGGCGGATTACACTTCCCTGTCCCATGAACAGACGGTGAGCTAAATTTTCTAAATACTATTGGGCTCTCTGATGTAAAGCACAAACTCTGGGTTTTCAAACAGATCTAAAGCAGCTTTTTGATCAATATAATTGAAAGTTTATTTTGGTGAGTTTTCTCAGTCATCGAACACGAGATTAAATTAGAAACCAAAACAATAATTTTCTCAACATCTCAGTGAAAGACTCCAAAAGATGCTTTGGCTGTAAGACTCAATCAGAGCGATTTTTTTTTCCATCCTGCTATTTTTGACTGAGAAATGATGCCATGAAGCAAGTCACTACACAACTTTCTTCGATTTACTGGAATTTAATACAAGTCAGATTGCTAGATGGAGACCAAAGTTAGCTCCAGCCTCAGAGGAAAGCCACAATTTGTGAGGAAAATATCACTGCAAAGGAGTCTGATAGAGGAAAGATAAAGCTATATAGCCTTTTAGCTGTCTAGGATTTCTCTTCACTCACAGAAATTTCTAATGGAAAGCTACTGAAGCTAATTCTAGGAAAGAGCCACAACTCTGAAGTTTACTTAGGAAATCAGCAAGAATAGACTGCCTGGGTGAATCATGGATGCAGTAGATCAGGAGGCCTCTACCACTAGGAAAGCCATCTGAATATTTGACTATGGAATGAAGAATATATCCTAAAATATTACAGTGTCTTAATTGCAACCATTTTAGCACTGACTGGGAACTCTTTTACTATCTACCTGTTGTACAGCCTGGAGTAAACAGGCAAAATGGCATGTGATGGAAAAAGCAACTAGTCCAAAGTTACTGAATAAGACAAAGGCAGGATTAGGCGGCCTGTCTCCTGAGAATTGACCCATTGGGCCAACTTCTTCTTGGAGCAGAGCTGTGTTAAATCAGCCCTAAATGAATAACAAAAGCAACATCCTGTGGGCTGAGCATTTTGACCTGAATACTTTGCCTCCACCTTTGAATCCATATCCCAGAATTCCAAAATAGAGGAAAAGAACACAATACAGAATTTGTCATTCTGTCTTTGCTTTGCTTTGCTTTGCTTTTTACTAAAACATTCTGCACATCAGTTTGTTTGATTGGGTCGCTTTGCTCAATGAATTTTGTCTTCCTTCCAAACAGATGGTGTGAGCCTAGGAATGGTTTTAATAAAACTCTTTGTGTACTGGTTATATGGCACTTATTTGGCAAATGTCACTCCACAGACACACTTTAGGTTTAAGATGATACTGTAATGGCTTAAATCTCCCACCAGCTGCCACAAAATTAGAGCCACATAAATATCAACAGAGAAACTAGGGTTCTGGTAATTCAGCTGGAAACTTGGGGGCAAATTTATAGGCATTTGGAGGATTTGCAGTGGGAGGGATTGTGAAATTGTGCCCTTGCATTAGACAGTAAAAATATTAAGGTCTGAAAATCTGAAATATTTTTAGTCCTTTACTCCCTGAGCTGACCAGCCAATGCAGGTGGTCCATATTTTATTCTTGACAATCTGGAAGGAATGCAGGCAAGGTGTGTATATTCTAGATGAATATTATTCAATGAACTGTCAGCAAAATGTTTTTGAAAACAAAGTGAAGTTCATGCCATACAAGGCTCTATACAGTGAAGCATCTCTAAAATGAGAATTTCCTAACACCTAGATAAGGCTTCTGTATTGGATGGAGATGCAAAATTGGAGGCACAGCCACACTTCACCGACTAAGTCTCATCTGCTTCCCCATTCCCATTCCAATTAACAGATCAACATTTAAAACCAATTATAAACACCTGGGAGGTCAGAGCAAGGTAAATCTTGTCATTACGCATCCTGCATCTCCCACAGAGAAAGACCAGGCCAGAAAACAAAACACAATGCAGAGATCACAGCATAAATGGAAAACGTGGGGAGAGATGTGCAGAACATAATGGGATACAGACAGTCCAGATTTCTATTAGGAGACAGAGTACTTGGGCAGGTCAGATAGTGGGGATGACACCACGTAAAATCAGAATAATTCAAAGTAAAGACAGAGGAGTGCAAGTTCAGACACTGCTCTGGATTTTATGTTCAGACTGACTGCAGAGGCATACAATTGTTTTAATGAGACATATTAATCTTCCCCCTTCACCTCCCTGGATCTCTAAAATGTCCCAAACATCAGTGAATTTAGCAGGGTTGTGTACTGGGAGTGAATGATGTGGATGATATGCCACAACAGTTAAATGCAATTGCAGCCAACTTCCCCCATGGGTAAGGCAGTGCTACTCAGTTATTTTTACTGTTACGGCCAGTGGGGAAATTATATTTTCTTTTGGAATATATACAATTGGCTGTGGTCTGAGATGGGATATCATAGTAGATGGACCACTAGTGTGGTCTCTTACGGTAGCTCCTCTGTTCCTGTGCACATTATTCAATAAGCTGCAAATGAACATATAAAAGTTAAGAGGTTTTTGAAAATGATGTTTTTCAGCCTCCAATATTACATTAATTACACCATAGAGGCATGAGAAACTATCATTAGTGTGATCACACTATAATGATGGATAAAGAAACCATTAGAAGTAGAAGGGACTGAGTAGCCAGGATAATTACGAGTTTTTCTGTTGAAAACAGTAATGACAAAAAGGCGAAAGGAAAAAAAGTAGTGATAATAAAATAAAACTTAAAAGGTAACTTTTAAAATTATAAGAGAGGTCTTAAAAATAGGGAAGCTAAATGGGAGTATTCACTCAAAGTGCTCATTATTATAAATCAACAGCAGCAGTAGTTTTTCAAATCACTATTGGATATGAAATCACAGTTTACAGACTGTAGAGAACCTAGTTTTTAACTGTCGATCTGTAGAAATACGGGTCTATGTCAAACCAGATTCACAGCCAGCAAGTGCACTTGGCTAAATGTCTCCTGATATTCAGAGCTGAACTAATGGCTATCATTCTGACTATAACAGGACAATCTGTAGTTTTATGAGATCCTCTTCTGGGACCTGACATTTTGAGATGTGTTTTGGGAGGGTTATATGTATTGTTATTAATTTAAAAAAAAAAAAAGGAACAGTAATAAGCAGCTTTTAGCTGGGAAACATTTAAGAAGCCCTGAAGCTAAAGGTGAGGTTAGTGCAGCCAGTCACAACAGTAGCTGGATTTTTGGAGTCTTCTATACATTAAAAGCAGAGTTTAATAAATCCGTGGGGTTGTGACCCACTACTTGGGAACATTTCTCCCAGGAATTGGTTTTTGATGTGTTATCAGAAAAGTAGTTTTTAAGAGCTTTGTAAATTGCAAGTCAAACAAAATGGCATTTACTTTTAATTTGAATGAACCAACAAAACCCCAGTAATTTGTCCGTTTTTTACCACAGTAGTCTTTTAGAGAAATAAAAGTAAAAAGACAACCAATATCTTCAGGGATATCTGTCCAATTACGAACTTGCATGCACAGATTTGTGGCCCAACGTGGTGTATATCGTCATCACACAGTATTTGTGATTGCTGTGACTGCATGACAACCAATTCATGGAACAGAATTGCCTCACCAGTTTACCTAAGCCTAGTGACTGTACACCTGCAGACCAGGTTACCAATCTCGCAGAGCTATTTGCATGTGAAATTGGAAGTATTGGTACGTGTACTTTCGCGTGCAATCACTCACAAAAAAGGAAAACAAAGGAGTGGTGTCTAGTTGTGCCTTACATAACTCTTTTCTTCAAAATGGTTCTTGCATTTGGGAATACTTGAAAAAAAGTTATGTAAAAAAAAGTATCATATACAGATATGCATGTTTGCATACACACATGGATATATGTACATCAATACACATATATTCAGAGATATGTATTTACATATGTCTGTATATACATACTGTCATGAATGAGTAACTCCTGCCTGGAATCTCCAAGATTTATCTGTATGTGGACAGCACTATATAACCATTAGGAGAGCAGGGAAGGAATTGGGTATTTGATTTGTGACTGCATAGAGATTTACTTGGCTCTAATTGAGCAAACACTGGTTCACTGGGCTTGACATTGTTCTTGTACAGGTATAAAGCTGAAATAACTCTATCAAGGGCAGATGACCTTTGAGAACGTAAACAAGGAGAATTATGTTCTCCACTGAATAAAAAGCATGAAGGAGCACTTCTGCGATGCAAGCAAAGAAATTCATTAGGTTTGGGTGTTGTCTTGTCCTCCCTGCAGGTTGTCATTGTGACACCAATAGAAACTTCATCTGGATATGATTTTCAGACGTTTTTTATTTGAGGATTTTAATCTTGTTTTGGTCTTATTTTTTCTAGCTGCTACATGTCAAGTACTATAGCTGGGACTGCCACATGTCAAGTACTATAGCTCAGATATATTCTGTTAAAAAACTTGACTATTCTCACAATGAAAATGCCCTCTGACCTACCTTATATCAATAGACCTTGAAAGACAAAGAACTTATTTGGAATGGAAAAGGCATGAGGCAAATTCCAATTATTTATATTCTAAGCAAACATCACCAGCCTTAACTATAGCGTTAAAGAATCTGTCTCATCTTCTCTCTAGTACCACCTGTTTAAACAGAGATCTCTGTCACAAGATGTGATAGCAATTTTCAGCACTGCACTTGGACCTCATGAGAGGAGCCAAATCAACCTTCCAGTGAAGATCAGCATCTTAAGACTGATAAACATAAAACTGATGCTGCCAATTGTTTTTTTGTCTTAAGAGTGGACAGTCTGGTCACAGTAGCCAAAGCTGGAATTTTTACTTTAAATGCATTGTATCATTTAATAATTTTTCCTGTGAATTTTTTGAGCCATTCTGTGCTTACAGCTGCAGAAGACAGTCAATAAATATAATTGTGATGATTAAATGCAAATGTTGCTTTAGGTGTTACTAATGGAACTTGCCGTCCTGCTTTTCTAAACAGATATTCAATTTTCTGTTCAATTTTCTATTAGAACATTTTCCCTTCTCCTGACTTTAATTTGTTTCTTGCTGCACAGAGTAGGAAAGAAAAATGCTTGCTGCCTTGACTCCTACCTCACCTCTAAGCTAAATGCTCTTCCATAACCAAATAGGGAAGAAAAATATTCTTTTAAATTGTTCTGGCATACAGTATCTTACATTCCATGGCATTCCACAAATCAAAGTGATCATGTTTCACCCACACTGAATTTACATCCCTGGTTTCATGTGAAGACCAGTAAGATATTTTTTATATTTGTTGTGTTTCAAATTATCTGTCTCAATGTTACAGGTCTTGAAGAACCTTTTTTACGCTAATATCCCTCATTCCTTTAAAAAATTATAGAAACTTTTTAGACCAATCTTATATCTTCACGCAGCAGACACACGAGAAGCAAAACCAGGGCCTTCCAGTCTAGAAGTGAACCTATCACTGATTTAGAAAAAAAGGAAATAAATAAATGTTTTTATTTTTTCCTGGTTCCAACTAGGAGAGGCTTAAATTTTGCAATAGCCAGGAGGGGCATGGCCAGCTCACTGAGGTAATTCTATACCACCTCACATCATTGCTGGGAGCAAGGGGAAGGGAGTCTTTTCTCGGGAGAAGGGAACCTCTCTGATTGAGTGGTGTGGTAGGGAGCAGTCAGGTATTTCTATTTTTGGGGGGTTTCTGCGTGAATCGTTCATGTCTTGTACTCACTATCGGTATTGTCACTGTTACTGTTCAATTTTTAACCTCACTGCTGTTTCCAGTAAATTGTTCTTGTGTCAACCTGTGATCTTTACCTTTTGTGCTCCAGTTCTCTTCTCTAGCCTGTCACAGGGAACGGTGGAATGAGCAAGCGGCCCGCGGTTTGGAGAGTCTCAGTGGGAGCACTAAATTGGGGAGTTTCATTCCTAAACCACAACAATAAAAAATACAAAGCAAAGTTACTCCAGGAGCCCCATTTAAAGTTGATTCCAATCTTAACAACACATGCTTATATTGTTACTGCAAGCTTCTGAAGCCTAGGCATGCTCAATCAAGGTCTATAGAGGGCTTAGAGTGAAATACTCAGTCCAGTTGATTTGCAGAGAAGAGTTACATACAGGCAGAAAAAAGAAGTGAAGGTGAGGTCGTAGTCTGTAATTTATTCCTTACTTCTGACCTTATATTAATATTTACTCTAGTTTGGGTTCTTTAAGAGAAATCCACTCTTTTACAAGACTTAATTACAAGGCCTCATGCAGGTTCTTTTCACAGGGATATACTTTGTCTCTAGAGAATGCATTGCTAATGTAGTACTTCAGGCTCCAGGGTTTCTAAACCAATTTTGTGCTATGTATTTTTACTACATTGATTGGTAGCCCTGTTGACCAAGGCTAGGAGGAAATCAACATGGAGAATTAAATTGCTGAGAATGGTTGAGTTGAGGAACACAAAGAAAAATAATGGACAGAAGGAAAGGAAGCTCTCCATGCCAAAAGTTGTTTACAAACAGCCATTTACATCACATAAGGATACACTTTCCATTTATTTAAAACATGAGAATAGTTTTCTGTCTGGACACCTCTGCATGTGTCTGTAATGCACTTAAAGTGGATTTTTCAGCCAAGTGTAACTGGAGTTGCACCAGCACAGCTAATAACTGAAGATGTTGTGGTTTAGAGTTCAGACTGCACTGGAAAAATCCATTAAGTCCTTAGCTCCATCTTCAAGTTATTAGCCTACTCCTTGACAGTGTCTGTACTGCTGTTATTACCTGTACTAATTGGCATAATACTGCCTGTTGATACCATATCAATCTTGGATTTATATAAAGGGATTCAGAGACCTTATGCCCAGAAAAGAATGAAGATGTTCTATAACCCAAGAGAGGCATCAAAAGGATTAGCACTCAGCTGTAATAAATCTCACCTCAACTTGTGCATGGGTGAACAGAAAAAGCCTGTTTTACATCCAGTAATAGTGATGTCGTTTCATGTGGGGGTCCTGATACCAAGGGGACATACTGTTAATACTTCTCTGAACTACTGGGCTCACAGGTGGCTGTGTAAGGCATGTACACCAGATAGGGGGGTCTGAGATGGAGAACATCCAATGCCTAAGAGTGACATGTGTTCAGGGTACCCAACAAAGTAATGATTACCAAGAAACTGCTTGAGGATTGAGACAATGTGTAAGGAAGCCCAAATGGAGCAAATTTGGCACTTAGTCATTTTAGTTTCATCCATATTCAGGAAGGATCTGGCTAACTATGCTATTTTACTGTCCTTCAGCTCCAGCTAAACTGTTTAGCTTTAGCTATACCCTATCGTTTAGATATCATGAAATATTGAACCCTTGTACTTACAGCATTTAAAAATAGCAGGGGATAAGCAGTCACCCCTGGCACCAGGACTGCACACTGACCTTGAGAGATGTCAAAGTTCTGAAATTTAATGATTTTACATTTTAAGACCTGGCTAGCACCATTTAAATAATAAAATTCATATATTGGTTGTTTTTTCACTGATTTGGAGTCAGTTCCCACATTATGCATGTTTGTACTCTTTATCTCTATTATTCTCCCACTGTTTCTCAGCTGAATGCTAACCTGACTTTTTGCTTTCAAACTCCACTAATCTATCTGTGCCTGACCAAAAAACAAACTCATATTGATAATTTTATGCATATTAGTGTTAATATTTTTGTCTCAGACCCTCAAAAATGCTTATTTAGGAGTTTCCCAGAGGCAGAACAGGAAGTAAACAGAATTCTCTCAAATTCTGGCCAGCCTAAAATTGCGATGGAGGAATGTGTTCTGTTCTGCATCCATTCAAATTCATTAAGTACCAGCAATGTCTGTTCACACTTCCATGCTGCTGGATATTCCCAGAAGTATGAAGGGATCTGTACTTCATATACTATTTGAACAGAATTCACAGCTTGTTATGTTGAATATTCTTTTTTGTTCTTGATTTTCCATGCTGGCCTTGTCTCTGATTTCTACATCCTAAGGACATAATATGAAAGTTTCAAGAAGGATCATCTCAGTAATGTTCAAAAGCTTTCCACTCAGGAATGCAAAACGATCATTATCTGATTATTAGAAACTGCTAAACATGGCTAAAAAATACTAAGCATTCAAACTGTCCATAGAAGGAACAATTTTAAGAGTTTTCCTACTGCTATTAATGAATACAATCACCCATACAATAATAAAACTAAGTGTCTCCTTCCTCTTCAAGAGGAGCTCTTGTAAAAGCATCAGCCTGATAAATTTAGTAAGCAAGGCCAAATGGTATCAGAATTTTCTTCACAAGTACTAAACTGATTATATTCAGAGAGCAATATAGCTTCCAAAGTACCTCAAGGGCTTTTGGCCACACTGACAACTTCTAGATTTGAGCAAAAACCTGAACAAGACTGTTGAGTTAATCATTTTAAAAAATGCCAACAAAACACATATGGGTTTGATATACAGTAGTCTTGTCTCATTGAGTTGAAGACCTGAAATGGTTGTAACAAACTACAGGTTCCCAAAGAGTGTTACTACAGCTGAATTAACATTACTTTATAGTCATACAAACAGTAAAATAGTAATCTCTCTAAAGATACACAATAAAATCATTTCATAATCTAGATTCACACCATTTAACCTTTTCAGTTAATTACATTCATATTTTAGAAATGCAGCATCAAAACACTATATCTTTTCTATTTTGTTTCTTTTTGTCAGGACACCATAAAGGCCAGGAGCTCAGGGGAATCTCAGACCAAGCAGCTCTGAGCCCAGGGCATCAGCCCTTCAAACAGTCAGGCTAAGACAAAGAAGTCAGCTTGGGGGGTCTGCATAAGACCCAGTGAGGACAACCAGGCTGAGATGCAGCTTTATGATAACAAGGCATGGTCCTGACATCAGCTCATGTGTGGGAAAGTCATAATTAGCAAGACCTGTAACCAGGCATAAAGACCAGACTGACGGCCCCAAGCCAAGCTTAGCTAGGGTCAAGCTTAAATAGAATTCTTGAGCTCATGGTTGAGGCTGGAGGCCTCAAATGAGGCTGGTCACAGTCATTAAGGCCTATCAGTGTCCTCAGGGTTCTGATACAGTCACATTAATTATTCCAAATATTCCCTAAACCATATTTAGTTACATATCTCGCCCATGGCTTGGAGTATTATATTCCATATTACTTGACCAAAGCTCTTAAAGACTTGTATCTAGTAGTTGTTCTAATATTGCAATGGCAATATTCTTCATTTACAGCTGAACCTTTCACTTACTCATCAGCTTATTCAAGGGGACAAGAGTTCTAGCAGACAACAAAACATTTCTGCTAAGCAAGTAGCTTAGTTTTACTTTTCTACTTTCTATTAGCTCTCACCCGTCATAAACTGCAGGTAAAGTATCACAAGTAAAATATTTAGGTGGAATTACGTCAACACAGTCAGCTAAGCCTAGGGTTTAGCTTAACCTTTGCTACTGCTATGCTCTTAATCTAACAGTTTCTTTACATGCACTCTCAGTAAAGTCCATTGAAGTTAATGAGGCAGATTCCACACACATAGAACTGCTCTGAATCGTGCTGCAAATTATTTACTACTGAATTATTACAGGCCTGAGTGGAGTTTAGTATTTGCAAAGTAATTTGGAGGAGTAAATAATACTCCTGATTGAGTTAACTACACTCTGGACCAACATCAGGAGAAATAAACAGCCAGTGCAAGAATCCCAAGGCTTCCTCAAATCTCAGGAACTCTTATTTATCTGAATAAAATTAGGTGTCTATGTCTATAACCATACTTAGCCACAATTCATCATCTGCTCCGAAGCAGATACTTTGGAAGGCAATTTGCACAGAGAGAAGCACTAGGGACATGTAGAACTCAGTTTCAGGACTTCATCTGCTGGCACTTTATTGGGTCATACACTCAAGCAAGTCAGCACACTCAAACTACAAGCCATACACATGCACCTTCTATGTTTTTCCACTCATCTTCACTCTTCATCTTAGTCATCACAAACACTTTTGCAGAGACCCTGTTTTCAAGCAGAAATGAGACCCTTTATATAGTAAAATGCATGTGAAACAAGATACACAGAGAGAAAAGAGTAATCTCTGTCAGACAGCTCTGAAAGCACGAGGGTAATTTTCTGCATCAAAAAAGGAATCAGCAGAAAGTACGCCCGGTAAATAATCTCATATTTCAACAATAGACTCAGTGGGTGGTAAACACCGTGGGAATAAGGTCAGTTAATCCATACACATTTCTGCAACTGGAGAGCACTCTTTTCCTGCATAGTGCACTATGCTCTCACAGCCCCTTGCTGCAGTGTCTGCTGACACTTTCATTTCATGCAGGAGGACATGGAAGGTCACAGGGAAAGAAAAGAGAGAGAAAATCTGCCTGGGAAGCAAATACACCCAGATTTCCACACTCTCTTAGATCCACTTTACATGAACTATAGAGACTAAGGACATAGGATGAGGAAATTGCTGGAAGAATTCTTGACAAAGATTTGCAAACACATCAAGAATGACCCTGTTACCCTCTCCATTTAATTATGATGATCATATTTTCTCTCCTTATAATTTAGATAACATTCATACTTTCCCTCTCTCTCTTGCTCTTTTGTTCTTTGGCTTTTCTACTTTTGAAAGAATATCTCATTCTTCTCTGGGTGTTTTAGTACATTTGGAACTAAAAACATTCCTTAAGTACAGAGAATGGGTAAATTATAATTTTGATATGGTATATAACTAATACTTGCTAAATTATGTGTGAAATATACCTTATAGCTGAATATTTATTAAATAAGATAAACTACATGAAATCATATTTTATCATATTAACTTTCTGCAATCCATCAGGATTAGTAACAATAACAATTATAAAACCCTTTTATGCAAACGGCTAAAAGTTTTATGAAAAAGTATCATGATTTTCTGGCTACTAAGAAGGATCTTTTATGAGACTATTTTATTAACTTACCTGAGCAGAAACAGGAGTCACTGTGAATTCTTCTCCTCCTATGTACTGTATATTCACCTATGAAAAAATAAAAACAAATGTCTGATATGAAGCAGAGTATTTACACCTTTGTTTTATGAGAGGCAAAGGTATAGGCAATGAAAGCTCATTTAAGTTATAGACAAAATTCCACTTGGTTTGGCAGAACCAGAATTTTGCCTGCAGAAGTTTCAGAAGCCACATGATGACAGAAAAGAGAGCCAAAATCAGAGGCCCTAAATTTTTGGCTGTTTAATTAATCATAATCCCATCTACAGACTGCTGATATATATGAAATAGTTACTGGTTCATTAGGAGCTAAATAGAAACCATATATTCCTGTAGGGAAATAAAGAAACCATAAATGTCATCAATGTTTATCCAGATCTTGCTGGTACTGGATTCAAAAGAGAAGCCAAAATTTTAATATCTTTATGTGAAAAGCTGAGAGAAGCAATCTTTTAAGTGAGAATCATAGAGAATGTATTCTTTGCAGTTAAACAGATCTGATACTGTTGTAAAGTGTACTGGAATTGAGCAACCAATGTTGACTTGTGAACCATTGTGACAATTTGAAGCTTAAAGACAATATTTTATAAAAATCCTTAGGAAAACAGCAACATTGGTACTAATGGTAGAAGATTCATTGGAACTGTGTTAGTGGGTACAGATTTCAAAGATTTCTTATTTTTCTTATTAGTTCTGTTTGATGTTTTGAGACCATAGTGTGATTAATTTGCTGGATAATAATTCAACTATTTTATATTTAAGTATCTACGCCCATATGCAGCTACACCTGTGAAAAAGAAATAGCAGGTGTTTCATTTTTATGGTTTCCTTCTGTTTATTCTTGACAAGTCCATTTGTTATTCTAAAAGAAAATTACTAAAATCTCTAAGCCTATTTGATTTGGAAGAGAGTGCTGTCAGTTTATTATCATCAGTATTCTCATTGCAGTATTCTGGGCATTACATAGCTAGGTACACAGCTAATGAGCAAAAAAAAATGTTCTGTGTACCATTTGACTTGATCCACAAGAGAACAAACCTGTTATGCCAATATCACTCCACTTTATTAGCTTTCATAGAACCAATTTTAAATCAAATGTAGCTCACACTTGTCACATGCTAACAGCTCTTTGCTACATACCGTAGCTATTAAAACAGGAAGGCAACAGATTCTTTTTCTTTTAGGTTATTGTCATGTAAGGAGAAGAAAAAGGGAAAACTTCACCAACATGAACTTGAATCTTCCACAGACAGACATGTGTGATTTCATTACACTGAGTTTATGATTCAGGTAGAAATGGCTATTGTAGATAACAAAACAGCACTACAAATTAAGTAAGCAACAGAAAGATCATCTCTGAAGCACTTTCACTGTTCTGACAAGGAAACAACCATTGCTTTTGATCAGTACATAAATGAAAGACCTTAAAAAGAAGAATCAAGATGTTGTTGAAGAGAAGATCCTGCTTCAGAAAGCGACCAATGTCTCCATGGATCAGTGAATCACGACTCAACGTTGTCAGTGACCCAATGTCATTTATTCAGTGTTGAGAAGCATAGTTTGAATGAGAAATAAATGTTAAGGGAAGAGGTAAAAAGAAAATATATTACCAGTTTTCTAACATTTAAATATAATAGGTTCTTATATGCCATTACATACAATTTTACATAACTACCAACAGGGAAATTAAGTAAAATGGTTGCAGGGGATCGTGTCCACCAATAGAGACACCTAATTCATCCACAAAAGTTTAGATATTAAAATTCCTCCTGTAGTGACAAAAGGATGTAGAACAATCTTCTCTCTCTGTTACACAGTGGCCTAGTGAATTCTATTGACTCCAAGGTGACTATTTGCAGAGGTGGGTGAAGTTAATTTTATATGCAATTCTGATCTCCGACATCTTGATGAACATCTAACTCAGAGTAGAAAGTGACTGTTTAAAATATCAAGCCAAGCATAGAAGTTTTAGGGCTATGTAATTAAATGGAAAAGGCTTGTTTTCAGACAAAGAAGAATGCCAGAGTCTCAGTAAAGACATGGAACAGCTGAATGGTTCTTTCAATTCCTTTAGTGAAAGAAGGAACTCCTGAGCTCCACAATGCTCTGGACAAAGCTTGAACAACTTTAACATTCAGCTCCACCAAAGCTCCAGCCAAAGATTTGGCATTATTGAAGGTGATAGATAACAACAGACCATAAAATCCAGTCTCTCTTCTATACATGAAGGGGTGTGAAAGGGTGGCAGGCTGATCAGGTGCTTGACTGCCAGCCAGGGCCAACCCAAGAGAACGCCAGAGACTGATGATACAAAGTGCACAGATGCTTTCATCCTCTGCCATTTGGAGCCACTTAAAGTCCTGGTTTTAGAGGGAGCATTGGTCACAGAGTTTCTCTATGTCTCTATGGAGGATGTTTGATTTAGTTGTCAGTACTGTGATCTTCTAGTTGGCTCAAAGCCTTTGAAATAGTATCATTTGCATCAGGTCTTGAACATTCAGCTATCAAAACCGAGAATTTTTCATTGGTTTGGACCATATTAAGAGAAAATCCTTGTATTATTTTTGAAGCCAAAGTTTTAGTTCTTTGTTTTGGTGCCTGTGACATAGCTTTTTATCAATCAGAGTTAAAAATAGAATGTGAAATTATGTTTTAAAATAGCTCATGCTCCAATTATATTAGATTCCTTTGCTCTATAAATAGTCTTTTGAAACTTAAATATTTCTTAAAGTCTTTAAACTAAGGAAAAAAATACTTCAGAGAAACAATTGTCTTTTTCTTATCAACCAGTGGTGAAGTAGAGCCTCTCCTTATCATTTTGGTAAGATATTTCCTAAGCATTGCCAGATAATTAGTAGTTTTCCAGCTAATCTGCATATTTTTAAACTTCAAATAGCCCATTATTTCAGAAAACAGTTAAGGATTGTCCGTAAACTTGATGTATTTTACCTACAGCATCTCACTATTCACAATACCAGGCAACTGCTGATAATGAAATATCCAGCAAATTTTCATACAGAAACATTCCAGTAGGTAGAGAATACTTTATAAGTAATGATTTTTTGCAAATTATTATGCAATTTGCATATTCAAAGAGCAACAAGAAGTCCACCTTCAAAAGGAAAAACTTGGTTAGAAGGAATAAATATCTTCTGTGAAACAATTCTCTATGATGTCCTTAAATTTTAAAGCACTGTTTACACAAGAAATCAGGTTTATTAAAGGTTTGTCTGTTGTTCTTTGTTCAGGTTTAAAATGCAGACTTTCCTTTTTACAACAGGCTAAAAAGATCTTTTATGGCATATTTTACAGATCTGACAAGACATAGCACTATTTGATTGTTAGGGAACAATCTGATGTTCCTTCATACAAAATCTTGGTCATTTTCCTTCCTTTCCCTTCTCTTTTTTCGTGATAGACCTCATCTCTTTACCAGACAAGATTCCTATAAAGAACCAAACACATGGTACTGCTCTCATTTGTTTCTTTCCACAGGAGTTATGTGGAATGATTTTGTGAAGAGAAAGATTGCAATATTGAAAGACAAAATCTTATTCCCGGACATTGTTCTTGTATCTATTTTGTACTGAACCAAGTAGGTCTCACTGGAAGGAAGAGTGGCCTTGAGAGAGACTGGGGCCTGTGGGTGGGACAGGCCTATTTGTAAGGTTCAAGCTCACAATAACTGTGGGTGGTGAGCACCCTGACAAAGCTTCTCACACCAAACTTTCTTTTCAAATGTTTGTTATTTTACCTATTGGTATATTAAACTTTCAGTTTTACATTCCAAATCCAAGACTTCATTACTCACTAACAAGATGTGTGGTACAAGAAACATTGGCATACACTGCACGTTTGACTTCTTTTCTATGCTCCATTTCACCAGACTGTTCCTCACTAGTGCTGGCCTCCAGAAAGTTTCATGCTGACTTGATGTCTTTCTTCTTCTTGCTTTTGTGATCTGCTGTTCCAAACTTGTCAGTTACTCGTTCAGCAGCTGCCCAGATCAATGTGAATGGAGACTAGAGAGAAATTTTCAATAATAGTAAGTCAGACAAAATAAGGAACTGCAAAAGCGAGTCAGAAGAGGGATTCTTTTAAGTCTTAAAGTTTTGATCTGTTGTGACTTTCAACATGGAAAGTAGAGTTGGGAGCAGTGTAAGGTTTGTTATAATTGCCCAAAATAAATGTTTCTCTAAAATGTCTGACACAGACCATTAGGGGCTGAATCTAAGCCCAATAATTTCAAGAAGAATCTTTTAGTTGACCTTTAGTGGTGCTTGGATTATTATTTTATCAAAGAAAATGCTTTCTTGCTTGGTTTGCAGAGACTCACATAAACAACTGTAGTCTGAAAAGTGTCTGAAGCTAGTAAAGAAATCCGTTTTACTGCCCTTCTTATTGTGAAGAGTATTCACTGATGGTAGCAGCTTCTGTTCACTTATGTATAATGATGCTGATAAGTATAAGTTATTTTAAAGTACCACTACATGTCATTCAGCTGCACAGAAAGTGTGTAAAGGAGTGGGAAGCAGAGACGTTTTACTTGTCCTACTACATAGCATTGAAGCAATACTGACAGAACTGGCAACTCTCCTTTGTATTGTAGACGGTCTTTAGCGATACAAACCAAATGGTTTAGCAGAATTCACATTTTTTGTGATCATCTCTTCTTCCATTTTTTTCCTTGGGTTTACTGAGTGCAGGGGGAATGAGTAACCAGAAATAGACAGCATCATTTCAGGCATTTTGTTAATTTAGTATTCAAAAATAGACCTCAGTCTGTTTTGCATTTATTTTGGGATGCAGTTCATTTCACTAACACTTTTCTCACACTGACCTGAGCTGTTTCTAAATAACCACACAGCATTCTGCAAAAGAAGACACTCCTATGAAAAAAGAAGTGCAGAAAACATAAGAAAATTGCACAGTTGAACATTTTTTATCCATGTTTCTCACCCACCATTTGTAGTAATTTAACTGTACTTTGGCCTAAGGGGAGAAGAAAAGATATTTTGAGGGAAAGATATTCAGCTAACCAATATTTTCTGTACAGCTTTTCCTTTACTGAGGATTAAAAAGATTGCAAGGGTTTGCAGTTTTTCTCTCTAAAAATGTATGACAGCTGAATTCCCATTATGAGCTTTGTACTCTTATTGGTTAAGGATGCCATTGGCAAACAGATACTAAATCTATGCTATAAATCCCTCTTTTTCTGTAATACAGTCTCTCCACTGAAACCACCTAATCATAAATGTCTAGGTGTACTAAAGGTCAGATTTAGAAGAACCAAAACAATGCCACTGATGAGGATGCTTGACAGATGAATGTAATCACAGCTTTGTTAAAATAACCAGGAAGTTATTCAACTTAGGGAAAACAGTAATAAGGTACCTGTAGGATGCTATATAACCATTGGCAAAGTTGCACAGAAATAAGAGTTCAAAAATTCATTTAGTCTTCAGCAGGATGCTTTGGCTCATGACAGGTTTTCCTACAAAGCATACCATCTCCAAAGCCTAATAAGACTGAACAGGTACAGTTACAGAAGTATCTGTAAACTATGGCAAAATTGGACATAAGAAAAGGCAACACTACTAACTCTCACGTGGCGTTGTGCAGTGTAAGGGCTCATTGCTGATTCTGGGCCTGATTACTCATTACATTACTGCAGGTTTATCTTTGAAATCACATTGGTGGAAAACAAAAACAATGCAGTGGAGAATCAGGCTGGCAATGTTTATGCAGATTGGGAAAAGACAGAAGGACACTGTAGGACTGATCAGAAATAAAGCAGACATTCAACAGTTCTAGAGCTGGATTCCTAGTATTTGGCTATGGAACATCTTGTCAATGTCTTTTGGTCATGTCAAAAGTTTAGATGAATTTTGCTTGTTGCACCTCTCTTGTTTTTCCACTGCATTTAACACAAGCACAGTGATTTTCCATTTTGCAGACAAACAAAAAAAGAGAGCAAATTAACCAGTTTATTATTTCAATAGCAGGTGATATTCAATGCAACACTGGACTGACATCACTGGCCAGTCCATCAACAACTATGCCAGTTTTCAGCAATAATATCATCATCAATAACTATTCTCTTTAAAGCACTAGATGTAATTTTGTATGTTTTCAGAGTGTTTCCTTACTTCCTTAACCATGATAAAAGTATTCACTGTAACAAGCATTGTAGGGCTTAAGCCATGCACGAGTCAGTGGAAGTGTTACTTCTTTTGACCTCTTGAATATTACTGAAATTTCAGAATGCTGGTAAGGGGAAGAACCTCAGACAGTTTTAAACCCCAAGAGAGTGTGATTCACACAGAGTGAAATTCTAGCTCATAGGTGTCGTGGGTTACACAAAAATGCTGGTACCTACATTTTCTTCTTTTCCTCCAAATATGTCATTTTGGGTTTTTGGTGTTTCGCAGTCTTTAAAGAGACTGAACTGTTAGTGATTAATGACTCAAACATTTGACCACCTGAGGTGACCGGCCAGGTGCTATAAGAGATTGGACTATTGGTTCTTACAGCTCAGTCAGCCTTGTGCTTTGCTAACAGTGTGCAGAGTGGCCACCCAGGTCAGGGGCTGCAGGCACCCACAACCAACACCTCAGGCTACAACCTGAGTGTTAAACAGGATAAGGAAAGAGGCAAATCCTGAGAGGTGGGGTAGGATTTCTTTTTCCAACACAGATGACTCAGCTGTGATAACTCCCCAGAACATTCACACTCAGCCTGAAGGTATTCATCTCTTGTTAATGAGCCATAATGGACCCTAATGAACTCAGCTGCACTGACATAAGGGACAGCTGAAATACCTTAGAGGATGTCAAAGACTCCCAAAGTATCCCATGGTATCATCAGTATCATCATCCAGTGTAAACCTTCCCACACCAGGGAAGGTACCAGAGGAGTTCCCACCTGAACGTGAGCGCACATAACTCTAAGTTTCGGGGTTTCCCTTATCACCTAGGGCTTTCACCACCACTTCAACTGGTCCAGACTGTGACTGGTATTCCAACAGGACTGGATACAACCACCACTTTGACCAATGAAACATCAAAATTGCAACAACCAAATCTCCCGGCTGGATCCAATGGGTGATTTGTGAGTCCCCCCAGTCACCCGGGGGGTCTGCAACCCTGCTCTGACTGCCTGTGCCAGCACTGCAGCCTCACTCCAGTGTCACACAAGCATCTGCCAGTATTGAATCCCAGCTATCTGTCATTTCCTGCCAGTGCTGGCTCTCCAAATGTTCCTGCCCGGTTTTCCAGGTGTGGGGGCGGAGAAGCACATGGAAGTGCAGCCACGTGGTCTCTGTCCTGTGGACACGTGTATTTTTTTTCCAAGTAAGGGGAGGCCAGCTGCCTAATCTCTATTAGGTGGGCAAGGCTTGGGAAGTGTCTCCTCATTGGTTGGTTTAACCCAGTTTTATCAGAATTGTTATCAGCATTCTTCTTGGTAAAGAGTTATTTTTCACTTACATCCAGGCATATTTGATCCTCTCTCTGTATTAGAGAAGTCAGGTGTATTGAATCCAAGGAAGGAGACTTCTGTCACTTGACTCCAGAAACTGGAATCTGAATAAAAGTGTTCAAGCTTCTACTACAAATCTGATGATAGCTGACAACAACAAATGCAGTGACACAAGGCATTTTGCAAATTGGAAGCAAGTAAAAGGTCTGAGATTACAAAGCTACTTGCATCATAAGAACTGGTAAGATTATTGTAACCAAAAATGAGAGGGTTGAGAAGGAAATCCCTTGAGTTTTTCCTTCTACCCTCAAATCAATTCAGATGTTTGTCTGGATTTTGATAGCATACATAGAAAGAAATATAAGTGGTTTTTATATTCTCTGCTAGAGAGTGTCACAAGGTTTTTATGTAGATATCTTGGTGTTCTTGAAAGTATTTTTGGCATATCTTTAGAATTTCAAAGAAAAAGCATATATATGCACATTCAAACACCTATAAAATGCATTTTTTTTTTTGTTTTTGTTTTGTAGATGTAAGTTGGGAAAAATACTTGCTTCTATGTTTCAAGTTTGGGTAGCTAATAAAATGCTCAACCTGGATTTTATGAAGCTTTCAAAAAAAAGGATGTCACCTTAGGGTAAAAAACAAGTGTGAGAAACCTCAGCCCAGAGGGCCATTATTTTACAGTTTTATGTGCCTGAAAGTAGGGTCGTGTTTCATCAACCCTAACAATAGTAATATTGCCACTATGTGTTATGTCTGCCAGCAGGAGGAAGGAAATCTCTCTTTGTAAAGAAAATAATTTTATCATGGAGATAGAGTGATTCCTGGACAGCTAAGAGTGAAAATTAATTTGATTGGCTCAGGAAAGAACTGGATTTTATCTGAAAACAAAAAGCAGGATTAAACAAACAAACAAAAAAAAGTGGGTAAAGACTAGTCGAAATTTAAATGTGCAATACATGTGACTTGCCATTCTTCTGATCTTCCTGTCCACTTTTCATACTTCCTCTAATACATATAAAACTAATTTGCTTATTTTGGTGCCTCATTAATTGGGATTTAATCATAAAATTTTTGATAGGGCAGATGAACCATCCCATTACAAATTTCAAGAGGATATGAAGCCAAATGAACACTGGGACAATAAAATTCTAATAGACCTTCAGTTCAAGGAAACTAAATCAATCACCATATAAAGTTACTGGGGGTAGCTTTCAAATTTAGTTATTTGAGTTGATTGTACTATATTCCATTTACAACCTAAGCACCTCACATAAATGAATGAATTTATGGATACTGACATTCACCATATCAATCTATAACAGGCATTGTTTTTTCCCCTGGAACAATGGCAGAGTGATACAAAGGGATGAGAATGGCTCAGCACAGGAACTCCATCTGTATGGATATCAGTTAAATCTCCAGTAGAACCAGTCTTGTGATCAGAAGTCTTTTGTGATACACACAGGAAATTGCCTGAAATATCTTCACTCTCTTAGGTATGGAATACAGTCCTATTGCAGGACTATTCTTTCACCTAATTCTAGGGCCTAAGAGTCTCCACATTACAATGGATCCACTGATCACACAAATGTTGATTATAAAGTCCTTCTACCCAAGGAACATGCAATCAGCTCAGTTGATTAGAGCATGGTGTTGATAATGCCAAGGTCACAGGTTTGATTCCCATGTGGGTCATTCACTCAAGAGTTAACTTGATGATCCTTGTGAATCCCTTCCAACTCAGAGTATTCTGTGAAACAAATATGGTATCACCAACAAGGGTTGGATTTCAAACTTGGTAAAAGCACTTTTGCCTTGAGTTTCTGGCCTGACTATATTGACAGATTTCTGGGGTAAAGTTATGGAATCTCAAAAGAATTTAACTTTTCAAATTACTTTAGGTTTTAAACTACATGTTTATATCATTACTGATTCTCTTAATGACACAAAAACCAAATGATTTTTGACCGCAGATGATCATGAAAACTCCTTTGCTGTAACAGTAAATTCTCTATGGATTTCTTAAAGCTACACTGTTAGTTTTAAATGGAGGTGATTTGGGGTTTGTTTAGAAGCTGAAAATGCTTTGATTTTTTTTACATGTGATAGATACTTTAATTTCCTCTCTCTTTTTAATTTAAATTTAATTAATTCTGGCTTCACTGACTTTTACTTTCAGGTCCTGTGTTGTCTCTGTGTTTACCCTCCAAGTGTTTTCAGTACCTTGAGCACATTAGGAATATTAAACAGTTAATCAAGTGTAAAAAACATTAATTTGCTCTCTAGGATCTTTCATCAATTTTTTTTTTTAATCAGAAGACTATCCAACAACTAAGTCCACAGATTCCACTGCAAGCATTTTATCAACAGGCACTGATATTTCGCTGCACCCAGGATTGTGAAATAAATCTGGGATGACATGAGTGAATGGTCTTCTGTACAGGAATCATCACAGCCCCAGTGTAGGCACTAAGATTCTCCCATACAGGTTTTAAAATAATCTAAATGAGATCAGCCAAACTATATGTGTGTATGTGTGTGTTTTTGCATAGAACAAGCTGATTCCTTGAAGTCATATTAAATTCTCTACCCTATTCCTAAAAGTCAAACGCAATTCAGATTGCCACCAGCCCTATCACTCCCTGGGTAATCTCTTTTTTTTCTGAAGCCTGTGTCAGAACCACCATCTGTTTTATTTCTACCAGTGAACCAAGGCTCACCCTTATGTGGGGTAAGTTTCTAGAATTTGTTCAACTAAATGACAACTAAATGTGAAACCCATTTTACAGGGTGGATCTGATCTAATATTCTGGCACAAACAACAAAGTTACTGACAGAGGCAGAGAGCTTTCAAAGATTGTACTGTGTTGATATCTTTGTTTTCATTGTAGTCATTGCTGCTACACAGTATCTGGTCCAGAAACTACATTGCATTAGCATTCCTTTTGACTCCTTTCCTCTGACTCTTCATTTGGGAAGAAACTCTATTTTATGAGCTGCAGAAGGGCTGTGCTTTTTGAAATCCCTAATCTAGGCATATATACCTTCATGCAAAAAATTATAAAAGTAATGCAATAATTATTTAGATTATGACTAAGAAGCCTCATTCGTTATGCGGAGATTTCTTTCCATACAATCAAAAACATCTAAGAAATGCTGTTCTACACTTCCCTATATTCTGTCGAATCAAATACGTGTGATTTAAGAACTCTTTTGATCACAAATCACAAGTCCGAGGGAAGGTGGAAATGCAATTATCACACAAACAATACAAGTTTCTAGGGAACCATGAACAAAACTTCAGGTCCTGTATTCCCCAAAGTATAGGTTCCAGTCACTGGACCAAAAGATAGTTAATCAAACTATTTGTACTGAAGTCCTTAATCCCTTTGTGAACAACCATTACAAGCTTCTTTGTGTTCAGAGATATACACAAAATAGAGCTTTTTGGAAATGGTTGTTGTTCCTGTTGCTAAATGTAGATAGTTTTTCTCTTTTCAAGGAAAACTCACATAACAGACTGAATTTGCATTTTTCTGATGAAAGTATGAAGAAATACTTACCATTTTTGTTTATTATTTTTCTCCTCTATCTTGGAAACCTGGGACAAAATCCAGGTAGAAAATTCCCACTAGGAAGCTTACGTTTACTAGTAGATTTCAGGATAGAATTTACTGAGAAATTCAGTCTATGTTAAGATAAATATTTGGAAGTAGCACTCCACTATGAAATTCTGATAAGCAGGTTGTTTTGTAAAGATTCATTGGATACCTATTCACAGCTGAATTCAGAGTGAAGTCAGAGTGACTGCAGTGATACCACATCTAATTCTTTTTTCCTTCTGTAGTTAATAGCACAGCATCCCCTATGAGCAAACACTCACAGATTTGAATTTTGCTTTTAAAGTAAAAAATATTAGCCTTGATCGCCATGAAAAGTTATGGAGTAGCAAATGAGCTTTGGAGTACAAAAAGTGATTTTGAAAGTCTATGGAGCTTACTGCTTCAAGTTGAAGTAACCCTACCGCAGCCCCATCTCAAAGAGAAGTGAGCAACACAGAACCAGTTGATGAATTGCATATCTGCCCAGTTTGTTGGTCTAAGGCACCATGGCTGGCCTTAAAGCACTGGGCTGGAAACTGCAGGAGAGCAGGAACTGCTTCCTGAGCAGCTTTCCTGAGTGCAGACACAGAAGGTCGAACAGTTAAGTGGAGCAATGTCAACAGATCTGTCAATTTAAATTGTCCGTCTTAATGAATCAGAACCTGAGGGGGGTGTGTGGAGGAAGGTAGAACACTAATAGACTGCAAAGTCCTGCCTGCACATATTGCACTGGGAGGCAAGCCTTTAGGGATGAGGAAAGAAAACAGTAATAAAGAAATAAAAAAAATCTGAAATATGTCTGTAGCTTCATGAAAAACATGATTTTGTCTTGCATTTTTCAACTTCTTTAGTATACTTTTTTATGTATACTACATTTTTTATGCAATGTCATGCAATATGTTATAATAAGCATACACAGATCACCAGTTTCCAGACTTCTCTGTTTGTGGTCATAGAATATTGCAATCTGGAAGGGAGTTCTGGAACTTGCCTGGTCTAATCCTCTGTTCAAAGCACAGCTAACCAAGAATTAAGATTGGAGTGTATAGGTTTTTCTAGACAACTTTCAGAAATCTTCAAGCATGGAAATTCCACATTTTTTGGATATTTGTTCCATGCTTGTCATCCTCTTAGGGTTTTGTTTTTCCTTTTAACTAACTGAGATTTCCCTTCCATTGCCTCTTGCACCTTTATTTTACCCCTCCAAGGGCCTGGCTCTGTCTTCTCTGTTACTCCCTTTTGATAGTGCAAAATGATGAGGAGATTCCCCCCACTTTCATCCCTGTAGAGCATCCCTTAGAGGAGCTTAGCGGCACTGTCATCTCACTCCACTCAAAGTCATGTTTTCTAAAGCTAGTGAGATCTGAAATATGAAATATGAAATATTTCTAAGGGGCTGAAATTGTGCAGTATTTCAAAAGAAGTGCTTTTTCAAGGTGCACAGATGAAAGCAGAAAAAAAAATATTTAAATTTGTAAAGTTCATTATTTATGCCGTCTGTCTAATACTATTATTTGACTGGAATACTCTTGTTCTGGGCCATCTTTTTAGCTGAAAAATTATACTGTGCTAGGAAGCATTGTCACTGCAGTGTCTGAAACCCAGAAGAAACATTGAAAAGAACAGTTGTATTATTAGTATTTATGAATAGAAAAACTCTGGAAAAGTTAAGTCAGGTCACACACACAATAAAAACCCCAAACCTGACAAAGAAAAGTGGGATTTTTGCAGTCTATCTTACTGTCTGGTGTTCTATTAAACTTGAGGATTAGATAAATATCCTCTTTGCACTCACTCCTCCAGCAGCATAGTGGAAAACAATGCCTTGCACATGAGCTATTAACATGAGATATTAAAAAGAACAGTTTATGTTCTGTGGTTTTTAAACACATTTTTGCTGTAATTAAAAAAACTCCCAAAACATAAGGTCCTTTACCATCAAAACAAAACAGATCAGTTCATCCCTGCCTATAGGGATACACAATCTGAATAAAAGCCTCTAATGGAGGCTAACATTACCTTGAATTACTGTGAAAGCAACACTTAGCTGTTATACTCTTTCAAGTGTTGATACTGATGAAAATACTTGTGAAGCTGCCAGGCTAATTTCATGACAGATCAGTCAGGAATGGCACACAAGAACCTGATTTGGGAATAACTATTAATGTCTGGCAACTCACTGGGGGAAAAAAATTAGCATTGAAAAGAAGTAATCAAAAGATCCTCCAACAGAGCAGATATCAGAGCCAGGTATTTATCACTAGGATTATAACAAGTTTACTAATCTTAGTAAATTGGAACAGGAGATACATTAATTCTGTTCATTAGGTACCTCCTGCTGTTATGGTTTGATTATTATTCATAGGACTTGGACACTTCACTTAGGATTGGGTTATTAAGAGTTCTAAGTACTGCACATAAGCACAGTAAAAGTCCAGCCACAGCTCTACTTTACAGCCTTACAGAAAAAAAGGATTTGATTTGCAGTTTGGGAATGGGTACAGAATGAGGTTATGCAACTTGTGCCTTTACTAGCTGAATAAAGACTATTCATCATCACAGACCTGTACCTTAATGCCCTCATACCTTATCTTCCCTGTGGGCTTCTCTCACTGCAGTTCCATTTCCTTTTGCTTTACTTGTTTATAAACATCCAGCTAATACATGTCAACAGCAGCAGCCATCATGCACTGGTTTGTCAACAGAGACAAACACTGACACATTTGAATTGCTGTCTGTAGCCAGGGATTCCAAACCACTACAGGAATCTCCAGTTCTCAAGGCAGATCTATATCACTCAGTCATAGCTCCAGTGTTACAGTCTAACTCCATTTTTGGTAGAGAAGTTGCAGTTGAAAACCTCAGCATTTACAATCAAGCACAACAGTCCCATTTTCTTCTTTGAGCAAGTGTCCAATACTTCTGTGTTGGGTTTCATATTCCTGGAAAAATACTACAAAATATTTAATATGACGAAAGACCATGTTTAAATGCCCCAAGTAAAATGCTGCTGCTCAGAGAACATTTAATTGTATGAAAAATGTTCAGGGCAGACCAGCATCTCAGAGGTTTGTATCAGCCAGATCTGGATCTATATAGCATGATCTATCAGAACATACTGTCGATCAAACTTACATAAAATACTGCAGTTGAGAGGCTCATAATAACTGTGTTAATACATTCCTCTTCCTTATTAACATGAAAATTAAACTTATCTGATTTTGGTTTAATCAGGCCTCAATGTAAATTCTGAAAGTCTTTTTGAATTATGACTTTCTCACAGTTCTTACTGCTAGAAAAGTGGGCAGAAATTAAAACAAAACGAACAAACCAACCAAGAGAAAACCCAGTCTACTCAATAGTGGAATAACTGCAAAAACCAAGACTGTGAATAAAAATACCTTATGAGCCTGCTAATAGGGTATTCAAGAATTTGTTAACTAGGCTAGAACTGTGAAAGAGTGCTGGCCAGTTACCATACTCTGCACTGAGATTTTCTTTCCATTTTTTACAGAGAAGGCCTAAGGCACTGAGCTAAGGCAACAGTGTGTTAAGTGTTTGTCCTGACCTTGGAACCAACCCCCCAGCCCATAGGACTCTCTGCTCCTGTATGGTTTTTAGCAGTGTAAATCCAAAGCAGCTAATGCAAGAGACGAACCACATGAAGAATTTTTAGATTCTGAAAAGTATTCCTTCCACTTACAGTCTCGCTTGGATCTTTTTTATTTGTTTGGTTTTGTTTTCTGTTTATTTATTTTTATTAAGAAATATATGCTGAACCACTAAAACTCCTGAATGCTTTTATCTGACCTGATAAAAACCTCACTTGTGAGCTTTCAAACATGAGTCCAAACCACAAATCAGCTCCAGAGACCATCACACACAGCTGGTCAGCACAACACCAAAAACCTGTTGCTTATTGTTGCAGGACCATCAGATATAAGAAAGCAAAAGACATTGTGCTTCTCTCCTCTCTCACTAAAAATCATTTGCAAAGAAAAGAAAGGGCAGAAAGAAAGAGACTATTTAATGAGCATAAATTTAATGATCATTTCTGCTGGGAAGAGCGCACTGATGTCTTAGAGGTAGTACTCATGTGGAAGAGGTTAAAATGCATGTTTCAGTTGCATGTAAGTCTTTGGGTAGTGGGGAATAAAACGTACTTCAGCTTAGATTAAATTTTACAGCTACTGCTAGTATAGATACAAATTTATAATTTCACATGTGTAAAGGTTTTAGATTTAATTAGAGGAACTTGTTTCCATTTACATGGCAACTTTTGAAATTAGGTATGCTCTGACAATTTGCATTAATGTGTCCTTATATAATTTTAACTGAGTTTCTTGCTGTGGGTTGCTATCTCAAAGTATCATATTTTAGGATAAAAATTAGAAAGGAAGGCTTCAATTCTTTCTAGCTTGCCTTTGGAATTTGGCTGTTATTGATTTATTTTAAGAATGATGGCCACAGATAAGATTAAATCATCTTCATCAAAATGGATTTTCTCTTTGATTTTTTATTTTATTAAGTTAAAAATAATCTATAGTTTATAGAAACTAATGACATTTTAATATTGGCTGCATAAAACTTATGAACTGAATTTTCTATTCATAACATTTTTTCCTATTCCCACACTGGTCTTAGTTAGGAAGTTAAAAAGGAATCCCTTCACTGGAATTTGGTGGCCCACAACAAACCTCTTCATGGTCACTGTAACAACTACGTACCCAACTGCATTTGTTAAGCCACAGTTAGTAGCTGCCAGCGACATGTAAACAGCTGGGCAAGAAAACCAGGAAAGCAGAGAGACACAAAACACTGCATCTGGCAGTTCATCATGGAAAATTCTAGTTTGAAATTGTGCTCATGTCAGGAACACCTCACAGTAGGCATTTTTCAGCTACCTGGGGAAAATTATTTTACTCTTCCCAAACTCAGTCATTTATTAGGATTTTTACTCTTAGAAAACTGAATGTTTTCAATTTATCTCTTGTAAAGATACATACTTTTCTCCAGAATATTCGACATTATCTGTGAAATCTAAGTTCTTTCTCTTAATAAGTTCTTCTCAGTAGCACTCAACTTTATGTATATGAGGAAAAGAAAAATTCAGTCATCATTCAGAAAAACAAGTCATCAGAATGGAAAAGGTATGAAACAAAAGCAATAAAACCATAATACTAGTTTAACAGTAGACTCTGAGGGTAACTACTGGCAGAAAAAGAAGGGGCAAGTCTTGTACAGGGTCTAAAGTTGGGGGGGAGATGATTTTATTTTTAATGTTAGTTTAAATTGAAAGATTAATAATTCAGTTTCTAGTATTTTGCAGCATTTATATTTGGTGGCAGGATGAGAAAATACTGATATTCTATACGCATTAACTGGAAAAAGCTTTTACACTGCAAATACTGATTCTGGTTTTGCATTTTTCTTGCTCTTTTAGAAACTAAACAGAAGGAAAAGGTGTCACATGTCACTTCAATCAATAACAGACTGGTAACAATGGAAAAGAATTCACACAAGAGGTATGCTAGCTGATCAACTTCTCCTTGCTAAAATGTTCATATATTGTTCTATTTCATAAAAGATAAATTAAGACTTCCCATTATAGTAAGACTGAAAAAGCATCAAGACATTGCTGGAAGAGTCTTTTGAGATGTACTTCAAACACATGTAAAATTGCTGAAGACTATGATCAGGTTGAGTCACTGCTCGTTTTGGTGGTACCTCTGATTTATAACATCTTAACTGAGAGGAATACCAAGTACCTTAGTACTTAAACTCTAAATTTGAGGTAATGTGACTAAGTCCAAGGTCCTGAGTGTTCTGTTCAATCTCCATGCTAGTTGCCATTTTTGCTTCAGCCTTGACTGACTGATGTTGTAGGCAAGGAAACCTGGGTGCTGGGGTGGGAGGAGAAAAACAGGGAAGTGCTAGCTTACACTCAGGATCTCTTGCAGGAACTTTATCCTGAAGTTCTTTGACAAGTGGCAGGAAAAAAGCCTGTGTTCAACCAGTCTAGCAACAGTCCCAGAAGATCTTCTCTTTGTAAGGTTGTATCATGTCTCCTCAGCAAGCCTTCAGGGTACTGCAGCCTGAACATACGGTTTCCATATTTTCTTTCTCTGTTCTACTGCAAACTGCACATACGACATACTTGATTGCATTTCGCCAAGGGTCATATAGTTCTTGAACAGGTTTCCATCTCTACAAAGCATATAAGACGATTTATGGGAACAATGCAAATGCCTAAATAAGTGCTGTCAATCAACATTCCAACTGCCGCAGTGGAAAGGTATTTGTGTGTTCTAGGTCCTAGGTCCTATCAGTCAACTCCAAGTGAATGTCTAGGAATTTCTAAAATAGATGTCTATTAAACATGTGAGTTATTTCCTTTGTGGTGGTAGACAACAACTTTTTCTATGTATATGACTAGCACAGTACTGGGGTTGCAGCCAACTGGATATTCGCGAAGACATCACAAAGCAAGCAGGTTTACAACACCCCATTGCTTAGAATCAACTCAGAGTTACTGTGCAGATACAAACTTGCCCCAGAACTCCAGCCACTATGAAGCTCATCAGTTGATTCCCAAACAGTGCATGGCTGCATCAGCTCTGCCTGTTTTGAATTGCAGAAGGCTGTGTGCTAATTTTATTAAGCATCTCTCTCTTTGTGTTATTGTTACTCACTTTTTCTTAAGGTATTTGCCTAACTCTGGGCCTTTAGGCTTCCACTGATCCTTCATGAATTCTCTGTAACGTTTCAGAAATTGCTTTTCATTCCTGAAGCATTTAAAGATAATTTTTAACAGATTCCACTGACTTGAATTAATCCCACTATCTACTAGTCCATCTACACAAGCATTAGAATTTAGATGTTGTTCACCTGTAGTCATCGTAGACCCTGTAAAAGCAGAAGTAAGCTGACTCATAGGTTTCTCCACTTCTGTGGATGTTTAGATATGCTGAGAGATAGATATTAGTGTAAGGTGGGGGTTTTAGTCACATTGTATTATGAAGAAATGTATAAATCTGTCATTTGGGTATTTAAACTCTCTCCAGAGGTTTCTATGGAGTATTGTGGTAAAAAAACAGACTGCGTTTAATTAATTCAAAGGATGATAACCAAGTGATGTCTTCCCAGCACCATTACAGTAAGAAGGAAATTACATATCTATTAGACATAAATCTTTGTATTTCATAAAATAATTTCTGGCAGTATGCCAGAGACTTACAGAATTACTCTCATCCCTTTTATGTCAGTGATCATTCCTTTAAGATCAACTTCCTGGTATTTTCTCTGTAATTCTCTGTTGTCACATGTCACACTGTGTTCCTCTTCTTCTCACCTCAGTGGCTACTGCACCTGTGCTGGTTTTGGCTGGAATAGGATTTCTTCACTGTTAACTACTACAGGGCTGTGTTTCTGGAGTTATGCTGCAGTGTTGCAATTCAGGGACGTTTCCATTACTGTGCTTGCACAGAGCCAAGGCCCTTTCTGCTCTTCACCCCACCCCACCATCGAGTAGGCTGTGGATGCACAAGAGGTTGGGAAGGGACACAGCTGGGCCAGCTGACTCCAAGTGACCAAAGAGATATCCCATCCCATATGGCATCATGCTCAGCTTATAGAGCAGGGGGATGAAGAAGGAAAAGGGGGAACATTTGGAGTGAGGATGTTTGTCTTCCCAAGTCACCGTTACATGTGATGGAGCCCAGCTGTCCCTGGGGATGGCTGAGCACCTCCCTGCCCATAGGAAGTGGTGGATTAATTGTTTGGCTTTGTTTGTACTCTCAGCTTTTGCTTTATATGTTAAACTGTCTTTATCTCAACTCAGGGGTTCTCTCACTTTTACTCTTCTGATTCTCTCTGCCATCGCACCAGGGGGAAGTGAATAAGTGGATATGTGGGGCTCTGTTAACAGCTGGGGCTAAATCATGACACAATCTCAATTTGTTTACTCTAGTTTAAAACTGGAATGATGGGCCAAATTATTTGCAGCATTGCATAAAAAAAATCCTAGCTGAATTATAATTAAATACAATATATCTTCTAACAGAGTTTTACCTGAAAGTCTCATAATTACTTCAAGGAAATATAGTCCTTAGTCAATTCTTTCTTTGCCATCTCTTCTCAGTCATCAAATTCTGCTTGTATTTTCTTGGAGGTAGGGAAGGATTACAGATCAGTCTCCTTTTCTGCAAAGTTTGGCACAATAGGCTCTTTAGGTTCTACTGGAGTGCAAATAATCACCACATTCTTAGGGTGTTTAAATGTCACAGAGATGTATTTAATCTGACCGGGTGCACAGTCAGATGAAAGGAAGATTTAATTGGAGAACTCTAGCCTCTGAATAACTGATTGGATTTTTCACCTCAATTAAAATTATTAGCAAGCTCTAATACACTTCCCAGTTTCATCAGAGGATTTTTACTGACACAGGTGTGCCTACTGTTGCCCGAATTAAATAGAACTTCTCTTAACTGCTTAGAAATGGCTAAAGGTTGAACTTACTGAACAAAGAAAAGTGGGTTCTGCTGGCAGAAATTCCAAGGATCTGCCTAGAGCTCAGAAAGTAATAGGATTCAGCAACCCAATGCAGTGCTTCCAGTCCAGCGAACTACAAAATCCTAAAACTACATAAAGTACAGTTCAGGTGACTCCAGCACAATGAACAAAATAATCCACTCCAGTCTACATGTGATTTCAGACCAATGAACAACATAATCCCAGTTTTGATTAGAAGCTATGGGCAAAGAGAAAAGGTTTTAAGAGTAATCAGCATATAAATGTGCTCTATATAGCCAGAAAGGGAATTTGTACTATAAGACATTAATAAATTAGTGTTTTAACACTCAGAACTTCTGTGGACTTCCATTAGCTCAAAAATAAGAATGTAATGGCTTCATTAACCATAACATGTAAATTTGTCTGTTCCAACTGACCATGGGTCACCAGCCTGGGAGGACTGGCTTATTACTTCCAAGAATGCTCATTACACATTTTTCTTATGATCCAGACACTCTAGATTGGATAAGAAATTTAAAAAAATAACAGAGACTTGAAAGATATTTACAGTTATTCAGTCTGATTCCTTTATTACTCTTTTTAAATTTTTATTTTAAATTAAAAATTAAAGATGTCAAAAGTAATTCTTGGAAACTTCCATTTTTGACTACTCAAGGTGAGTGCTAAGGATATTTACCTATGAAAAACAGAATACTATAGAAGTCATGTCTGGAGACAAGAAAAAAGAACCTTAATACTTGAGCAAGCTTATTTGGTCCTGTGTTAGCAGGAAATGGGCCAAGATGACCTTCAAAGGTCCCTCACTCCTAAGCAGGCTAAAAGAATGAATATGAGTAAACTCACTACTGTGAAATTGAGAGAAAATGTGTTGAATAAATGAAAGAGTTAACACCTGCAAGTAGATTTCTTGTGAAGTCACTGAATTAAAAAAATAAACTCGGATGTCTGTGTTGCTACTACTTCTTTTCTGTATCTCATTTTATGTTTCCAGTGCCAGTCTCTTTTTTAGGATGATTCTTCCATTTCTTCTAAAGATTCCATTAGAATCTCCCTGAGATTTTTTCCAGTAAATATTGATGTGTAAGGTATAAAATCTTATTTCTGTTCATGCTGAAATTAGGGTTTTTCAAAACAATATTAAAAACCTCAAAGTTGCATTTCAAAATTAAATAGTTCACTAATAGAAATCTTTCGTTATAATATGTTAATCAAATAAAATGTCTGATCACTAGTTGGCACTTCTAGGGAAAAAAATAGGTGAACGTTTTTTGTTCAAATCTCCACTTTAAAATAGAAACATTTAATTTTAGCTGAGGGCGCTCCCAAAACAACAAGAGCTCTCATGTGTCTCAGCTTTCTGCTTATTTCCCAAAATTTTGATAATTAAAATTTTCTATATTAAAAAAAATAATTAAAACCTTTATCAAGATACCAGGTATTCCCCTAAGGTGAAAATTATTTTCTGATCAGTTTGAATTGATAAGTATAACTTAAAATGTCTTCTTATTCTAAAAGCATATCTTTATCAAATATATTAATTGTGAACACACTTGAACTGTGAGTTTTGTAATGGTTTGCAGAGCTGCAGCTGTGACAGGACCATCTTAGATGTGGGTGTCAGTATGATATGAGTGTGTTCCTGTCTGCTCAAAGTACTAACAGTATACACCTCAAAATTAGCTTCAGTTAACCATCAATTATTATAAGATTATGAAATTAAAAATGCCATGGAAGAGCAAAATGCTGCCATAGTGTTATCCAGAATATGTTATTCAGTTCTAGCTGTGTGACTCTGAACCACTTTAATTGGCATCAAGAAATCCACTCATTCACCCATGTACTTGACTGTTAATAAATGGAGAGTGAAAACAGCCATCCAGCATCTTCAAAACAAGGGTGTTTGGTGGACAGATTGTCTGGCCACTGCAGTATGATCCCCATCCAGCTCTGAAAATGTTTGCAAGGAATAATATAACAGCCAAAGGTGTTTAAGAGCAGTCAGCTAGTTTAAAGTGCTACAGAATTCAGTTTCTTGGCAAATGCTCTAACGAGCTTTGCTACAAAATGTCAACATTTGGATTCACAGAGTCCCAAGATACCTGTTAGTTGTAGCTCTGCTGAAGCTCTGAAGGTTTAACTATCTGAACAATGAAAAATTAGTTATAGCTGGAAATACAACAGCATTCAAGCCTAACTTCTCTTGAAAAATATGTGCCAAGAACAGACAAGAATTCTTCTAAGCTGAAACAAACATACTAGAACTAAAATGATTTCTGTGCTTTGGTAGAGTTCTTCTCTCCCAAGATACATATTATTTCATGAGTTATAAGATGTAAACTTTATCCAGTGAACTGGCTCATCATGTCATGGTGTTCAAATAACGACAGATTTTTCTGCTTTGGTTATGAGAGAATCCATTGTAGAGGTGTGTTAGAAGTAAAGAGATGTGCATGGTCAGTTCCCAATAAATTTGCTAAATAATAGGTTAATGATATTTTCTGAAGTGTTTACTTGATTCAGAAGCTTGAAACCAATTGCAATTTCAAAAATTGCAAAAGAACAGAATTTTTACGATTCTCTTGATACATTTGTTTATAAAGCCTTTGGCCTAACCCAAAGCACTAGACTCCAGCTTTAATAAGCAGTAGTGAACTTGTCCACTTGAGAAGACAAAGTATCTTAGGAATTAAGAATTTAAGTCTCTTGGGCTATCAGTGGAAATCTTTGAAGACCCTACTCTTCAGAGGTATTCAGGTGTGTCAGTATCCTGACTGTATTGTCTGAGCACCTATACTCTTTAAAATAGAAAGTTTACAGAGTAGCTATGGGTATTGCAGTGTTAGGATAACCCAAACCAGGCATACGTTCCTCTTGTGTTACGCATGGCACAGACTAAGCAGCTGAAGCATTCAGTCACATTCTGCCAAACAGATGTCCATAATCACTGTGGTAGGAAAAGAAAACAGCCTGGTCCATGTATAGCACAGCGTTTTGGGAAATCCAGCTCTTGGACTGTTTATCGTCTGAGCTGCCTGCCTAAACAGCAGGGCAGGGAAGCAGATGTTGCCCAAAGATTTTTTACAAAATGGGGTCTTGGAACTGGTTGAATAACATGACAGAGCACAAACACACACAGAGAACAAGAGTAGCTAGAAGATCTATTTCTTTCTGTTGGTTTCTTGCTCAGGCATTCTTTCCTTGCCTTGTGCCCTGCTGGAAGCCATTTCCTCTCATAGGTCCCAGACTTGAAAGTTCTGAGCCGTTGCCTGAGCCCTGAAATGCAACAGCACATTTCAGTACACGGTGGCAGTATGCAGACAAGTTGGGAAAATATAGATGTGAATGAATTTCAGGAACATTTACAGTTTCAACAAATTAGATCCGAAGTTTCACCTTCAGTCTGAAAGCACACTTTAACTGCAAATTGGCAGAAGTCATGTCCGAGTTTCCTCTTTTGCCTTTTTTGTTATTTTTTTCTCCTTTTTTGGACTCTGATTAATAAAGTTTGCCTGGAAATTCAGTGCCATTTGGCACCTACATACCTTCCATTCTCGAAAATCTCAATCTGGGCACAAATAGGTTTTACTTAAACTCCTCATTTATTCTTATGTTCCTGACTTCAAAGCCTCAGTCATGTTGATTTCTAAGAACTGCATATATATTTTAGAATTAAATTAATATATATCTCAGTCATGTTTCTCAATGTCAATCTAATTCTATCAATGCTATCCTGTCTGATTTCAATATAACTCAACTATGGCAGAAGCCTATTTTCAGTAAGCATTCACAGTCAAGAAATATGAAGAAAAAAAAAAGGAAAGAAAACAGAAGTCAGGACTAAACAGAATTCCAAGGATCATAAAAGAAAAGCATTTCTGCTACACATTAAATCTGGCAGCTACACATTTCTAAAAAATTAAGCATGCACTTAGTGTTATTAGGGTAATAATAACTTAATAAATAAAAAAGTCTTTGAACCGAACTAACTAAATATCTTATTGTCCCAAAGTGCAATGAAAAATATATTTTCCATAGTTATGCAGCAAAAAAGGCATAATCTAAAATCATAATGTTTTTTTGTTCTGGGTACTTCTCCTTCTGCAGTATATTTCCAGTGCCAGAAGTCCATCATCACAATATTCTTGCAAAGGGTTTTTAAGGTCTTTTAAGCATTTTGATTTTCCATCACTGAGTCAAGACATTGCTGCTGAAGCTGTTTCCTGCAGCAATGTAGATATTTCCTTACAGTCTTCCATCCCCATGATAGGGAGTTTAAGCCTACTCAGCAAAGAACACCCAGGCTCTCTTCTGGAGCAGTAATAACTTATTGCCCAAATTACAAAGCACAAATATCAACAGGTACTTAATAATGAGAAAAAGGAATCATAGAAAAAACAGTACAACGTTGTAGTGATCAATATATGCCTATATAAAACCATATATAATATTAAGCCAATTCATTTAAGCAGAGAAAAAGTTTTCCTGGGACAGAATTTTGATGGTTTGTGTTTTAATTATATGGATTCCTTGAAACCTGATTGGTCTAGTGTATTTTTGGACCTTTTTAGGAAATAAGAGTTTTAACATGATATGTCCTTCACGCAATATATTTATTAGTATACTATGTGAACATGTCATTAAGTCATGACTTGAATTATTAATAAGATAGTATATGAAAATACTTACACAACATAAAAAATTCCCATTCCCAAGAGTTCCACATAACATTAGTTTAGAAATAGCAATTTTTATCCTATTCCATAGCTGTTTGGTCCTGCCTACAAGGTTAACTGCAAAGTGTATGTAATAATAACCTACTTTAAAAAAAAAAAAAGAGAATCTGAGACCTTTTTTGTATAGATAGATCGCAGCCTGTATGATTACTTTGTCTGTCAAACACCTATGATATTTTAAGTACTCAATTCAGAAGACAGAACAGTGAAACAAAACAATAGAAGAAATTGCACACTTCCTAATGAAGTAGTTTTTCATTGGAAAATGTTAATAAGATACTAGATTTTCCCACAGTCGTTACTATATGCTTGTAGAAAATTCCTAGGGAATTTCCGAGCAAAGAATTTAAAGTAGTGGATATAAAGAATAGTACAATATATTTTGTAATTTTCATATCAAAATACTTTGAAAAGGATGGTGCAATTTTTTTCCACTATTCTCCATTTTTCTAATGAAAAATCAGATTTATTTTTCATTTACTCTACATTTGGCTTGGTGCTAATAAACAACAAAATTAAAATTTAAAGAATCAGGAAAACTCTTGCAGATCCGGAATTCTGATATTTGGCTACTTCAGAAAATATCATGTGTATCCATTTCTATTATCTGCTTCTAACATAGTCAATTTAAAGTGGTGTTGACTGACATACTCCAAGCCTGAAAGTATCTGCAGTGGGATGTAGCTCAGGATTGAAACTTTATTCGTTTATCTGCAGAAACAGAATAAGAAAGAAAGTATAGTACTTACAAGTGAGTCGGGGTTTTTTTTGCCTGCTTTATATTTGGTATGGTAAGGCCACCTGGCTGGACAGAGGCAACAGAAAGAAGGAAATTATTTGTCTCAATGGTTTAGGAGATTAACTCCTCTCTACCTAAAAAAGGAGGACTATTATTTTGATGGGGCAGTAGAGCGCCGGCACAAGCCATAAACTTTTTAAAATTACCATTACAAACAATCCTCTTATCCAACACTATATCTCTAAAAGGTTAGTATAGAGATATTATTTTTCCTAGGTATATTTTGGTGCTGAGTAGAGTTTTTGTGAATCTGAGGACATATAGCTCTATTTCTAGACGACCCAACTAGCTACCTCATAAGGACGTGTATGCTACCAACATCAGGAGAATAATTTCAAATGAAGGTAAAACCCAGTACTAAGAAGAGAATTTTCTAAATTGTTTGGCATATTTAAAACAAGAACACCTTTAATTTACATTTTTCTAAATATGGATTTTACTCACAGGAATCACACTCTGAAATGCTGTCTTTTTAGCAAGGTCTCATTTATTCACTGTAGTCATTTGTATCTGAAAGCCAGTGCAATCCATGTGTGACCTCTTCTGTCACTGTGAAGAGTTTCCTGCTCTTAACATATCTAAACTACCACAGCAACTTCTGAACAATGTCAGAAAAGATGACAAGTGGGCCTTGTCAGGATAACAGAGATGATGTACTGTAGAGCAGATGATTGAAACTCGTCTAGAATGACAGATACCCAATGATCCACTTCCTACTGGTTCAAGAGCTGATTTATTATTTAAAATCTAGAGCTTTGTATGTCCAGTACATTTTATAAGCAGGGACGTTACCTATATAGCCCACAGAGTGCACACCATGTGCCAAAAAACAAGTGCTGTAAACGGGTCTAACTGCACCGATGTCCTCAGCAGTGTGATGATTTGTATCAATTGAGGCCTGACCACCTATCTCAGCTGAAGTGCATAAACATCCATTTTCTAGAGTTTATTTGCTGTCATTTCTGCAGTGGCAGCCCACTTAAGCCCAAGAGATCCTTATGACAGCACTGAATTAGACCTTAGCTTTTTTGTAAACTATGGCAATGGGCATACTGAAAAAGTGCCTCATAAAGAATTGGTTTTGCATAGTGTTTACTTTATGCTGCTCCCTAAACTAATAAACCTGCCTCCTTCTCATAAAGAGGAAAAAAAGGCTTATCTAGGTTTTGTATTCTTTTCCTCTGTTCAGCCATTTCCAAAGAACATAGGATCATTAGTCTGGCTTTCTGTGTATATTGCTCATTTAATTACACTTTCCTTGTATCATCTGCTGTAATTCTAGGAAACTCAGGGTTTACTACACATACATCAAGAAATCAGACTATCAGAAAAACAGCCTTATGTTTCCAACCTATTTAATACTCACAGCAATGGTCTTCGTGGAAAAATACAGTGAAAGGAGTAAGAAGACTTGGGATCTACTCCCAGACATCCCATAAAATTCCATTCTCACCTTAGGCAAGTCATTGACTTCATTGTACATCCCTTACTGGTTTGAAAATGTAAGCAATAATACTAAGCTGCTGAATTGGAAAAACATTGTGAACAAGAGCATTCTATAAACAAAGCTCAAATAAATGCCACAAATTTATGTTAATTGCATCAAAAATATTTTAAAGCAGTCAAAAATCATCTGTATTAGCAAATACTTCACAAAATACTTAAAGGACTCACGGTGAGTGAGGTCATTATGACCTTACTTAGAAATGCAGAGTTATATTGCTGACTCACTTGGCAGGCAGAACAAATGGGCCCTATTAGTTCCAACTCAGGAATATGAAAGGAATATATAAAAAATCTTGTCACAACTGAAAAAAAAAAATAGCAACACCAGATATTTCAGGTTTTTGTTTCTGCTATGCACTGGATTTGAGAATGAGTGGAGAGGGAAACCGAAAGACCTATCCAGCTACCCTCCAACCCAATTACAATTAAAATCATTAAAGAAAGATCTAGTCAAATCAAGTCTTGCCGCATATTCTGAGATCTTTAGCAAATAAGTGGCCTTCTAGTTTCATATATGTATATGAGTGTGGTGGTTTATATCTAAGTATACACATACAGGGGCTTCATGAAAAAGAAAACCAAAATCAACCACCACCACCAGCAGAAGAACCCCAACAAAATTGCAAACAAACAAAAAAACAAATGTCCCAAAAATATATATTAAAAACAAAAACAAAAACAAACAAACAAAAAAAACCCTCTACCATCTAATTCTTCCAAGTTAAGATTTGAAAAATGATCACTTATGCTTTTCAAGACCAAACTAGTAAGTTTTAGTATTAGCAAATGGCAATGCTCCTTCCTTCCCAGCAGACACAGATTTTGCTCAAGGGCTTGGTTAGCACTGTTTACTGTTCTACTATTATATTCATTCTGTCATACATAAAAGCATATCTGCAAACCAGCTTACTCTGCTTCCATACTAAATGTGATAACCAGGAATCACATGAATGTTCACACTGGCTTCATCTGGTAAACCTCAGAATTAATAGGTGTGAAAGGTATGATAATGAAAAAAAAAAAACAAAAGAGAATTCACTGACGGATGTGTTATTAGGTAAAAATGAAATGTTATTTCAGTTGTGTGTCGTTTTTCTCTATAGATCTACAAAGTAAATATTAACAAGGTGTTTTAAATGAAGCACTTTTCATCTGTTCTATTCCATTTCCTTTATTCTCTTGGTATGATTCAACCATTGTACATACCAGCTTTAGCAGCCACAAAAAGTAATTTTTGGCTTCAGATTATGTGATAAATTTCTCATCAGAAAATTACATGCCAGTCTAATTTCATGGCTGTATTATCCTTCTGTCTAAAAACTTAATGAAGTAATTAAATTCCAAATTAACTGCAATCAGAATAAGCCCCAGACACTAGCTTCTAATCTGGACAAACATATCTTGACAGAAAATAGAATGTGTGTCTCATGCTTTGGAGAAGTTTGCCTAAAGAAGACCCCTTACTGTGGCCTTGTTTCTACTACAGATGTTGTTTGTTATTACAGTATTTGTCTTCTGATGATGTTGATGCACTTTCGTAAGGTGCATATAATGGCCTTGATACACGAAAGGGATGTCAATTGTCAGCCTAGAAACACAACTATACTATCAAGACAAAAGGATCTAGTGGTTCCTTTTTTTCTTAGGTTACATAAAACTGGATGCTTTGTGACATAAAATGTTCTGCAGTCCTTTTGCAGCTATTAGGATGATTGTAGAGTAGCAATGTGGAAGCTACCATGACTTCTTTATAATAGCAGTAGAGGGGAGAGTAAATGAGGAGGATATACCCAAGGGATGCCTGGACAAGAGAAAACAAGGAGATGAAAGCTCAGAATGTAAAGGCATATATGCCTTCCTTTTTGTTTCGCTGTGTAATTTCTAAAGGAGGTTGCACACCGTGTAGGTGGCACCTCCAGCCTAAAATGGCAGCATGGAACAGGCTATACAAAAGCTCTTACATTACTGAAAAGACCTGACTGGTAGATCTGCATGTGAGCACCTGCTAGAGATGATTTTCACCTGCCAGGCCCCTTAGTCTGCCTTACTTCCCTGGCAATTAATAGCTTTCACTATTGAGGATAATATATACGTCCTGTGGCTTTTGCCAGCAGGATGTCTCATTTCTGCCTCCTGGCTACATTTAAATGTTAATGACTAATTCTATAGCTAATACATGCAGTTGATTTTATCTTAATGTCTACCAGTTTAAAATGTCACTACTTAGACTTGTCTGAGATGAATTTTTCTAAATCATCTCTTGTTAATTATCTTTTACCATTTATAGTTCTATCTGATGGCCTGTATTGTTGACTGGGCTGCTAACGGGCAGTTCACCTTTCTGCCTTTGAGATGGGGAGGTGGAATAACTAAGCCTTCAAAAGAAACCATAACCTGGTCTTTCCTGATGAGGAAAAGATTATTTGGAAGAATACAACAAAAAGAAGCAAATAAACCCTAGTTTCCAAGCCATGAAGTTTATCTATGTCTTTAGCTGAGCAACATTTACATAAGGGACTTGTTGTTGGTTCCTAAAGCCTATTAGCAGCCTTTGGTTTTTTTTTTTTAAAGAAAATGGTGACCCACAATTTTTAATTTCAAGTAAAGAGAATAAACAATAGTTATCACCAGGTTGGACCATTCAGATGGCTTGAACAAATCTTTTATCCAGATTATGTTTCTAGAAGTCTCTAAGCTTGCAGAGCATGGGTGGAGGTAACCTGAGAATACACACTCTACTTTTTTACACTTTGAAGAATGGGCAATCTTGCTCTCACAAGAGTTGGTTCAGATTTGCATTTGTCAGAAACAGTGCAGAGAAATCTCAGCATCAGATGTACATACAATAATACTGAAAATCAAGACAGGTTCCTGGAAAAACATTTGAGTCTGGAGTGAGTGAAGATGGGACAAACATTTTAAATAGTTAGACAGAAAATGCTGCTTTGGAAAGAGTTATAATGGCACCCTTTTTTCCTCACTGAGTGCACCAGTGTCTTTGCAAACAGGATCCTCTGTGCCTTGTTACTGTGTCTGAAAATTGTAATGATAGCACTTCACCACATCACAGAGGAATTGTACAGTGTTCAGATGTCATGGGTGCTATGAGCCATATATATGTTTAAGAGATTGTCTGTAGAAAGGTATTCATGCACATTAAACCCCCACAAAGACACTTTTAGAGTGGAATATTCATCATCATCATCATCATCATG